>OY978453.1:30988159-31588159 GCA_963854805.1 Plagodis dolabraria | reverse complement strand
GGTTGTTAACGGCCTATGTTCAATTTCATACCTTGCAGTTTCTTTGCTTCCATCAAATCTAATTGCCAGGCCCTCATGATCAGATCTAACACCCTTCATTATTGACTTTTGTTTAGTCTTACAGTTCGAGTATATATTGTCTATACAGGTAGCTGAAGTATCTGTTATTCTAGTGGGCTCACAGAATAGAAATTTCAAATTAAATGACTTAAACAATGAAATAAGATCAGTCTTATTTTTAGATTTCAATAAAATATCTACATTAAAATCACCACATACAAATATGGGTTTTTTACATTTAGAAATTTTTAGTAGTATACTTTCCAGAGTGGCTAAGAATTCTGTAAAATTTTGAGCACGACCTTCATCTGTTGGTGGTCGATATACACACAACACAAGATGCCTGTCCACCTCCACACAAGCAACTTCACAGACACGTTCAACAGAACATCTGACTAAGTCACGGCGTTCTTTAAATTTTAAGTTATTTTTTACAAGAATAATACACCCTCCTCCTTCTGCAGATGATCTGTTAAACGCACTGCCTACACTAAAATTCTTAACATTAAATAACATTGTATCAGCTCTTAGCCATGTTTCAGTAAAGCATAATATATCAAAAGGATATTTATCTAAGAGCATTTCAATTTCAAGTATTTTGCCAGAGAAGCGATTTATATTTTGGTAGTACAGTGCTATGTCAAAACACTTCCCTGTTGTCGGACTTAAAAGTTTAAACAGTTTGACTCAACATTTGTATTAGTACATGTACTAAAATCTGTATCGTCAATAGAAGACATGGTTATATTTCCTATAACCGACTCAATATTATAAGCTACCAAAGTAGCAATTAAATTCTTACATTTCTTAGGTAGGTACATCCTATCCTGAGTCAACATAAATTTAGTAATAAATTTATTACAGTCAAAAAATAAAAGTTTGTCTTTATGACGACATGTCATATTATATAAAATTGTATTTAAGCAGTTAATATGCTCATTCTGACTTTTAGTTAGTTCATCTGAGTAAGGAAAAGCACATAACATAATTTTAAATGCATTAAGGCTTAACAATGAGGTTACATTTGCTATAACCTGTTTCCTGTCTATACCTAAACTTTGGCCTAAATAGACAATGACTATGGTATTGCTATCAATTGCAGCAGACATAATTTTTTTCTCAATTTGAGCATAAGAAGCACCAGGCATGCAGTAATTTTCAACAGAGCAGTCTAGTGAATTACAAAGCACAGAACCAAAATTTCTGCCTATTGCATCTGAAAAAACTAATACTTTGGTAACCATATCCTGGTTTGAGGTGATACCTTGATTCTCCCTCTGTACTGCTTCAGTGCATGTTTTATTCAATGGCTGAACTGTATGACAAATTGTTGGTATTGAATCTCTAGTTGGTTGCTGATTATGAGACTTTGAGCATGCACACTCAGTAGTTCTCACACTCTCCATATTGGTGGTCACAAGATCCATTAAACTTATAGCTTCATTGTAGTGCTCACTAAGATGGTTTTGAGCTGATAAGTAGCTAGAGAAAATATTTTGCAATAATTTTTCTTTATCTAGCAGCTCAGAGCGAAGACTCAAAGTATCATCATCATACAATTGCTTAGTAATTTCTACTTCATCCAAACAATTTTGAAGTTTTTCCTGTAAAACTAGCTTATCTTTCACCAAATTCACATTTTTCTTGAAATATTTGCGGTTTTTAAGTTGTTTTTCGCACTTACGCATCAGTTTCTTAAGTTTAAAGTACTTTTTGATTTTCTTATGGCTCTGAAAGACTGGAAATTGACTACATATAGTGTTCTCATCAGTCAAGTCAATAGTTTCAATAGGCTGCAGGGAGCTTGCTGATTCCATGCCACTACCGACCAGCTCATGGTATAAATTTAAGGTGTCAGCGGTCTGTTCATTAAACTTTGTTGATTTTAACGACAAGATTTCATGTTGTGCCTTGCTTAATTCAAACTCTAGTTCTGATATACGACTCAAGGCCTGTTCATGAGTCTCACTACATTCTTTAAATGATAGTACAATGTTTTGTAGTTGTTCATTTTGATGGAGCGCTTCTGAGTAATTTGTGTATAGACCGGCAAGTTCATTCTTGAGGTCAGTGTTTTTTGACACAATTTTGTTCACCTCAACCTCACTGTCATCTCTTTCTTGTAGGAGCTGATCAGAGAGGTCTTTATACTTTTTAAGGTCCTGAAGAGCAACTCTGAGTTTCTCTTCCAGTTCTCTTGCCAAGGTTTTCCTAGTAGTTACAGGCATATTTGGATACCAACAACTCTGCACAATATCTGGAAAACAGATAAAAGTAGCTAAGTTACTGTTTCAAGAAGTATTTTAAGTGTAAGGTATGTATTTATCACAATTCAAACTCAAAGTTACAACTATTTTCTATATAAATTACAATAATGGTGCATACCTAATTCTATAAACAAAATAAACAATCAAGTCTGAGAACAGTAATTATTACACAAATATCTATTATTTGTTTACATTTAAATACCTATGCTATATACAGATAAAAGGGAAAAAGGAAAGAGGAAATTTGTTAAGCAGTAGAAACACAGATAAATTAGTTTACAGATGATGGTTAGAAACAGATTGGAGAGAAAAAAGTATGAAACTTTTATCTGATAACAAAAGTGACAAATGATTGATGGTAATAGGTACCTTATCATATGTTTTAATAGGTAATTTTTGTAGACCTGACTACCTACTACAAATTTGTATAAATCTACACTCCACAGTCATTAGCACTAGCATCCAGAGAAGACCTGTGTCCTCTAGCAGCACCCGTTCACGAGTTGATGCATGTGCCAGCCATCGCCTTCCTCAACCATATTTGAGGGAAGATGGCGACCCGACACACAACACCGCCACTAGACAACACCTTTCTGTGAGCACGACCACTTTGGATACCAGTGCCTACGGATACTACTACAAATATAAAACTTTGAGAATGAGTTGCAGCTAGGATTAGGAGTCAAATAGTGTTGAAATGTCTGAGGCAAAAATAATTAACTTTGCTTCCACTATTTTGTCAAGGAAAGAGAGTCAGTACACTTCCAGTGTGAGATTATTAACGTAGCTAATCAAGTGAGTTACAGTGAAAATGTGATAAATGTGTACTTAAAGTTAGATATTAGACATTATACTCCCCAGTAAAATCCAAGATGTTTGAAATCTCAACCGCTGCTGCAGGATGACGTACTATTATATTTATTCACTGTTTAATGAATATGTCACGATATAAATTTAATCACACTATAAAGCTACTTTTAACTAACGTTAATTAAACAATAACACTATAATTTAGCCTTATTTACTATTTAAAACTATTATTAAAATACGGAGCAATCATTATGACATGTTCAAAATAGTGTTGCCACAGGGCAAAAAAAAAAATATATATTTGGATATAGGTCGGTAGTTGGTTATCTGGGTTTTTGTACCTTTTTTATGGACCGGAGTAATAAACGCTGACTTCCATATTTGGGGAACAGTACAGGTATAGAGCGATTTTCTGAACAAAAGTGCAATAGGGAAAGCAATCGACGATGAACATGAAACAAGGAATTTAGCCGAAATATTGTCTGGTCCAGCCGTTTTTGCTGTATCTAATTTACTGAGTAAAATTTTGATCTCATTTTCATCAACAAAAATTTTAGTGATATCAGAAACAACGTCAGGGCGCGAAGAAGTAGAAAAGGAGCTATTTTGGAATGTTCTTGAATAATTACTTGTATTTGGAGTAGAAAGAAAAGTTGACTGAAAATATGAGCAAAAAGCATTGCAAATAGCTTCACCGCTGGAAAGAATTTCATTATTAAACTCCATTGAACTAGGCATGGAATGTGATTTAGTTTTATTTTTAACGTATGACCAAAAACATTTAGGATTATTTTTGATTGCTTCTTCCGTAGATTGTAAATAGTAACGGCAACATGCAGATTCTAAAGTTTTCACCCTCTCACGCAAATAAATAAAAGATATTTCATCACACTTATTACCATAAATTTTAAATTTTCTAAAATATTTGTGTTTTTCCTTGATAGCTCTCTGAGAAGAATTATACCACACTGGATAAGTTTGATTAGATAGAACCTTAACAGGTACGTACTTATTATGGAGATTCCAGATGCTTTGGTTAAAAAAAATCACTGCTTCGTCAACAGATCGAGATGAAAATTCACAAGTCCAGTCAGTACTAGAAATTTCGTTATTAATCGAGTCAAAGTCAGCTTTATTGTATAAATAAACTGAGCGGGGTGCATAATCTAAGATGGGATAAAAAAAGTTGGCGGTCAACAAAAGTGCCGGGTGGTAGGCATCACTATTTACTGGTGGATCCAAACACTTAGACACAGTGATGACCTGATTAGAAAGTACTAAATCAAGAATTTTACCAAACTGATTCAATATCCCATTAAACTGGCCAAGGCCTAGAACCTTCAATTCATCAGAAAGTAAAGTTTCATCAATACTTGTGATGCCAGTAGGACATAATGAAGAGGATATATTACAGTGTATATTCGAGTTTTCATAAGGTACCCACACAATTCCACTCATATTGAAGTCGCCTACAACAATGAAAGAATCAGACGGGTGGTTTATTACTACATCGTTTAGTTTTGAAAGGAAATTGGTAAGCTGAGCGTTGAATGATAACCCGTTGTTTTGCTTACAAAGGTATAAGACACATATATACACATTAACGAACGCTCGCGAATTGGCCTGCTTAAGACGTACACATAGCCAAAGATCTTCAGCCGTAGAGTTAAAGTGAGGCTGCAGAGTAACTGGCAAATCCCTTAACGTCCCTATTAAGATGCCGCCTCCTCTTGATTGTCCTGTTAAGAGTAAATCTCTGTCCCGACGCCAAATAACATAGCGTTCATCGAATAATTCCGAACTTAACACGCCATCCAACAACCAAGTCTCAGTTAGAATTATAATTGGATATGAATTAAGACAAACTTGACGGTAAAACTCACTGGTTTTCGTACGAAGCCCGCGAACATTCTGATAATAAATTGTAAGATGATTGCAAGAATTATTGGAAGCCATCATTAATACAGGTTTGGGGATATAGACAGAATACGTAACAGTATACAGAGATAATAATTATAATTTTAAGGCAAGATTGCAAAATATTCAAACTAACGTAGCATAAACGAGGGTAAAATAGAAACGATATGCATACAATGCACAATAATAATAATAATAATATAATTATTTATTCAGGTAACAAAACCCAGCCGTTAGTAATCACATAACAATGAAGTAATAATTAAAACTTAAAATTATGTTAGTAAGAATGACTGTAAATTTGAATGCAAGACCACTTGAAACCAAGATGTAAACAAGAGAATGAAATAGCATGCAGCAGTAAGCAAATAGTCTATGTGCGAGCGAGACGAACTCACAAACAACAATAGCGACGATAAGCAGAACAGCGCTGTGAAGAACCGGTCGTAAGGCAGGGGTGCACAACATTGAATCACAAGTTAACGTAAACTTAGAGCTAATATCTCGATTAAAAAATATAGAACCATAGCAATTAACATAAAACAATATAAAATATCGGCATGACCAACAGTTTAGACGATTTTGTTTAAATCGTTTTCCTGTTTGATGACTATCACCCTGGAGGTATCATTACGGCGCACATGGATCTTACCATGCTTGACCCAAACGTAACTAAAGTTTTTATCTTTTGCAGTGTTTTTCGTCATCGTCAGAAGTTTCTTCTGATCTATGCTCAAGTGGTCATTGACATAGATTCTATTAGTCATTCCCGTAAATCCAATGTCACACGCCGTAAGCTTTTTGACAGTGCGCGCAGCTGCTATAAATTCTTCCTTGACGTATCTGTTAATGAAACTCATTATAATCAACTTCTCCTTCGAGTTGTGCATAGGCACTCTTGAAATGTAGTTAATCTGAGTTGTAGGTATCACATAGTTGACTTTACGGCTGATCTCCCCAACGACTGAGAACAGATTTTCGTCTTTCTTTAAGGGAACTCCTTTGATTTCCACATTATTCAGTCTCGATCTTTGGTCGTGGGCAGATAGTTCCATCTTGACTTGTATGAGGTCACTCTGCAAAACACTAATACAATTTTGGAGCTTTTCTAAATCAGCAACCCTTGTTTCTACTCCAGAAAGTCGGTCACTGAGGTCGTCGAGTTTCCCGCTTGAATAAACACACGTATCCTTCAGTTCAGACAGCTCATTCTTGATTAAGCGCATATCCTCCTTAAGTCCTGTCAAGGCAGTCATTTGGCTTTTCATTTCCCTGAGCTCTTTCATAATTGATTCTAGGGACACGGTTTCGGCAGGGGTAGATATAACAGAAGGTGGGGCACGGCACGATGAACACTTCCATTGCGCTTTCCTTTCCGCGCCGTACTTTCTCCAGGTAGTCTCAGAAATGCTAGCGCAAGCAAAATCAAGATGATTTTTACAACCTGAACATTGCACACCGTCGTTGAACTCAACATTGCAGACTTTACACTTCATTATAAGGTGGGGAAGTGGACACGGAAGAAATCTTTACACGTATGAGTGAGTACTAAACATTAATTGTAACACGCAAAATATGTACCAAAGGTTTACGATCTATTATTGCCGGCGACGAGGCAGACGGTACGGGTGGTCAAAGCGAGTGTTCACACGGTAACTGATGACAAGTGTCATTTGACTGCTCTCCCGATTCCCTGCGATAATTGTTCAAATCTCCCTTACTGTCATTGTAACAGCCAGATCGTCCATTGCTGAACACAGCCTCTCCTATTAAGTGGGTATTTGCCATAATCCCCACGCTTGGCAGGCGTCTTGAGGATCGCAGTGTAAGTTGGCAGTTCTTCAGAAGGCGCTGCTGCCCACCTTCCAGTAGTTTTCCCTTAGTCGCCTCTTACGACACCCACGGGATTATATAGGGAGCTGCAATTCTAACCCGGCACCCCAAGGGGCAAATCTCCCTTACCTATCTCTTACTATTTTCGAGTTATCCATCTTCACTTGGCAGACGTTATCTTTATGCAGTATTAATTAACCTATATCAAAACACCTAATACAACAGATGTATGAAGTCCCATACACACTCTTAATGTAGTAGAGAACCATTTTGTACCCTACTAAAGCCGGAAACTATTTACCATAATATAAAAAAAAAAAATTATCTTTAGTTTACCAGTTATGTCATGAGAGCGTTATAGACATTACTAATTAATTTTGTACATGTATTAAGGCCCTTTTTTAGTCAATCAGTAGGTAAATTTAGCGTCCGAGAGTTGCGGGCTATTGACACTACGCAGCGCTGCGCTCTAGTCGCACAGCGCGCGTCAGGACTCACGTCGCTCGCTCGATGTCCCCAGCCGCACGCTATTAGCGTCACAGTGTAACTTAAAAAGTTGATCAACTGTAGGTATCGTAGCTACTAAATCCAGAACTGCATCTAAATAATTATTTTGTTCTGGTGAAAATTTTTATTCGCTTATAGAATAAAAATATTCGTTTCACACTAAGTACCTATTTTTATTAGATTTTGTTCGGATACATTGTTTTTAGGGTTCCGAGCCCAAAACGCAAAACGGAGCCGTATTTATGAGTGCCCGAGTTCTGTCTGTATGTCCGTCCGTAAGTCATTGGTCTTTAGCTCGTAAATGGAATGAGTATAACAAACCTGAAATTTTTATATATTGTGTAGAACGTTTACCGAAACAAAAGATGAATAATACACTAGACTTTATTTATTTTATTATTTTTGTTACCAATATGAGTAAGGTAGCTGAAAAAATGCATACTGGTATGTGGTCGCCTGTAGAGTATATGTATAGTTGGTATAAAATAACTTACCAAAGTTGAAAATAGAGAATTTTAGATAAGCATGGTACCGACTTTAACAAGTTATTGCATACTTTTCAATGATTAGTGGTACCTACCTATGTTTTTCTGGAGGGGTTTATTCCTGGAATGAATTTTTCAACGTAATCCAAGTGAGGAAAGTTACTCCGATTTGGCTGAAATTCAAAATCTAGGTTGTTCTGGACGTCTTTATTCCGAATTCGGAATTTATTTTTTGATGTCATATCGATTTTTGGCTGAAAATGGAAATCTCGGTTTTTCTGGACGACGGTATTTCAAATTTGAAATTTATTTTTCGATGTCGTCTGCCAAGTGAATAAAGTTACTCTGATTTGGCTGAAAATGGAAATCTCGGTTTTTCTGGACGTCTGTATTTCAAATTTGAAATTTATTTTTCGAAGTCATCTACCAAATGAAGAGAGTTAGTCAAATTTGGCTGAATATCGATATCTTGGTTAACCTGGGCGTCATTATTCCGGATTTGCATTTATTTTTCAACGTCGTCTGCAAAGTAAACAAAAAATTCCAACTTGACCGATTCAAATTTAGAATTTTTATTTTTCAGCCAAATCATTTTTTAGCCAAATTGGAAGACCTTCTTTCACTTGGCAGACGTCTTCGTAAAACGAATTCCAAATTCAGAATAAAAACGTCCAAAGCAACCTAGGTATCGATATTCAGCCATATTGGAGTAACTTTTTTACTTGGCAGACGTCATTAAAAAATAAATTACAAATTTAGAATAATGACGTCCAGAACAACCTAGATTTTGAATTTCAGTCAAATCGAAGGACCCTTTTTACTTGGCAGATGACATCGAATAATAAATAACAAATTCAGAATAAGAACGACTAGAACAACCCAGATACCGATTGGTAGCTAAATCGATGTATCTATCTTCACTTTGCAGACGTCATCGACGAATAAATTCCAAGTTTGGAGTAAGGACGTCCAGAAAAACCTAGCTATCAATTTTCAGCCAAATCGGAGTAAATTTTTTCACTTGGCAGATGATATTGAAACAATAAGTCCATATTGGGAATAATGATGCCTAGCACAACCTTGATACCAATTTTCAGCCATATCGGAGTAACATTCTTCACTTGGCAGGCGTCATCGAAATATTTATTCCAAATTTAGAATACAGACGTCCAGAAAAACCTAGATATCGATTTTCAGCCAAATCGGAGTAACTTTATTCACTTGACAGACGTCATCGAAAAATGAATTCCAAATTTGGCATAAGGACTTCCAGAAAAACCTTGGTATCATTTTTCAGCCAAATCGGAGTTACTTTATTCAGTGGGCAGATGATATCGAAACAAGTATTGACTGCAAGTTATTTATTTTCGCTAAGCGATTTATCGTTACATTGAAATTAAAACTGCAATGTAATATATATTTATGAAATTGTTATAAAAAGGTCTTCATTTTGATACCCCACTCGATGGGTTTGGAGAAAATTTTTTTTTTCCCTCATAATATTGGTTCTAAAATACGCCAGTTTGTTTTGCATTTTTTTTTATTTACCTAGTGTCACTTGGGTTATCAAGAGGAATCTAACGATATCTCTTACATAAAAATCGGTCAAGCCGTTTAGAAGTTATGGTGGAATAAAGAAACTCACAAACATACATACATGAACTCTGAAAACATAACTCTCCTTTTTTAGGCAGTCGTGTAAAAATAAGTCCATTTTGGGAATCATGACGCCCAGCACAACTTTGATATCAATTTTCAGCCAAATCAGAGTAACTTTATTCACAAAATTTCTGGTTCGCAAGGACAAGGACACATAGCGGTACACACTGATAAGTGCTTGGCGACAGATTTTCAACTTGAGCGTGATAGATAGCCAGGCACTCATTCGCAAGATGCCCTGCCACAATGCAAAATTAATGGTTCTTAAGGACACATAGCGGTACACACTGAGAAGTGCTTGGCGACAGATTTTCTTCTCGAGGGTGGTAGCCAGCCAGGCGCGCATTCGCAAAATGCCCTACCACCATGCAAAATTAATGGTCCTCAAGGACACATAGCGGTACACACCGATAAGTGCTTGGGGACAGATTTTCTTCTCGAGGGTGATATCTAACCAGGCCAAGTTTTATAATATATATTACAGTAGGATATTTTGATTGAAATAATATTTCATATTACGAAAATACCCAAACTTATCGGTAGTGGCATCGGTTAATTTTATTATGTGGGTAGCCAAGCGGTAACCTTTATCAAGCGGCCTTCTAATGCTCTCGTGATCTCCCGATTCAGACAGCTATAATCTGTTTCCAAAACCATACTATACTTTTTTACTATGGCGCGTGAAAACAATGCCATCGAGAAAGTTTTTTTTTTATTTAGGGAGAACATACATGTTGACTGCCGCTGTTGGCTGTTCAACTCCATCGTACTTTGCATTTTTAATTAATTTTTTAACTTATTTCTAGCACGTAATTGACCGGCAGAATTTTGTTGGAGAAAACGACACGCGTCCTACCTCGATGACGCCTAGGCGGGCACTAACTAAACGGAGTGCGTGAGAGCTTGAATCGTTAGATTTGTAGTTATTTTTTTCTTGTTAAAAAACTATAGCTGAATTAGAAAATGTGGCTTCATACGTTACTAATAAATAACAACCTCTATCTATTGGTATAATTTCCACATGGTTTGATGATAGTATCTTTTAGTTCTAGTCATTTAAAAACCGAAATGGTGGCATGTTTGATAATTTTTTTTATCGAAGAAATTGTTCAAAATCACGTTTTCGGCTTCATACGTTCCTGGAGAGTATGTTCAACTTTATGTAAATGATTTTATTTAATCTAAATTTTCAGTGCTATTTGAGTTACAGATTTTAAAAAATGTTTAAAATAACTACAACAGGCCCTTAAGCACCTAATTAAAAAAAACTTTCATTGATCTTATTGATAAGGCCGCCCATTGTAAAGTAGGTACCTACAACATTGTCAATTTCAAGTTTTGATTCTTTTCATATGTGATAAATTTCAAATAAAATTAGTCTACAAAGTACCAATAATAAAGCGTCAACGCGCATATTTCACGTCGCAATCAAGTTGGCCCTCTGCAGCGAGCGAATCATTGCACGCACACAGCTGCGAATCTCGCGTGTCAATGCACTAATACAAAGACAAGATCGTTATCAGTCGAAAGCGCGAGCGGAGCTACGAGCGACACAGCCTCCCCGTGCCAACGCTTGCGCAACACTGCCGCCCGCGTCCGCGCAGAGCACCTCGGAACCGCCGCGCTGGTGTGCTCGAGTAAATTCGCGATAAATAATTAAATAAATGAATATAACAAAAAAGTAAAAAAAATAAAACAATAGGGATTTGTAATTATATGTAATACACCTCTTGTATTAAACTTATCAAGATATGTTGATAAATACTAGAGTTCTAACTGCTAGAAGATATTTTTAGACTTATGTTCATAGTTTTTTTTTTTTCACGTAAATTGACTGTGATCATGTTTTGGGATCAATAGGAATCTCATAAATATGATCAAAATTTACATATATTTTTGGTTTTGCCACAAACGTAATAGTACGGCTCAACTTATTTTTTAAAAGAACCTTATTTGCCTCCTCACCTCGTCACCTCCACCTTAAGGTAAACCGCCGGAATATACCACTCGGCGCTTGGTGACCAACTTTCTGCTTTATATGGACAGTTAGCGAAGCCACCACGCTATCAAAGAAAATATTAGCAACTTATATTTTTTTCGATATTGTACGATTGTTTTTTTTTTATATACTGAACTGGGTAGCACTTGACCACTATTATTGTTGCTTAAAAACAATTGTAACTCATTCCATCTTCGAGCTAGGACGCACGGACAAACAGACAGATATACATACAGCGGAGACTCACTTGTAGGGTACGTACCCTAGAAAACACAAAACAGAGTCTATCCTTATGAACAATATCACGAATGCACTTATGAACGAAATGCAACTATGATAAGCACAGGTTTTCGCTTGGGCCTCGAGCTTGTTCCGTCCTAAAACATTCAAAAAAACCGGACAAACATACGAAGAAAGCATTTATGCTCAAGCAGAAACGGAGGCGTCAATAGATGCGGAACTATTTTACCCATGTTCCATGACTTCCGTGTTTAATGTGTTCCGGTTTTTATCTTGGACAGAATTTAATGCATGTAACAGCGAATTCATGTATTGCTGTAATTTTTTCTTAGTTTTACTTTTTACAGATAAGTTTTAATTGTGCGCCATCTTCAGAGTAGAGACGGAACTTTTTAATCCCAAATTTTGCTATGCAACACATGGAAACGACCAAAAACGTTTTGTATTTTATATAAAATAAATAAAACTCTATTATTATATACCTGTAGGTATATCCCTATACCCCTACGGGAAAGAGGCGTGATTTTATGTATGTATGTATATCCCTGCAGCATCAAATCAAATCTCACCTTTTAATTAAAAAGCTCCTCAACGCAGTATGTATGCAGCTTCCGTCAAGAGTCGCAGTCTCCATCGAGGGCGGGTCTCCTTCACGGTCCAGTCACTCGTTACCATAGAGACGCTTACTGGAAAGGAGACATCATATTATCATATATACAAATGTATATAAAATAAAACTAGTGGCTCAGCCGTAAATCTCGCAAGTCTGCCCTTGCATAGCTTACAATTGAATAAACTGACAAGCTTATCAGGTACATTGCCATTAAATTTAGCGCAGGCGTCCATACTTTCAATAAAATATAATGTATATCATATCTCCGTCATTTGTCAAAAATTAAAATAAAACTAAATCAGCAATACATTTTTGTGCCCTTGTCATAATAAATAAACATAATAAATATCATATATAAACAAATATATATGTTAGTTTAAGGTATATATTTTATGGGCCTGTGTTATTTATAATGCTAAGCTGCCTGAAATAAATGGTTTATTATTATTATTATTATCAAACCTGCTCACAAAATTTCGTGAGAGTCGACTGAGAAATGCAACCTATAGAGGAGAATAACCGGACATACAAAAGCATTTTTGTGAAGTTGAAGCAGAGACGCTCCGCTCGAACTAAGTTCTCGCTCGGTAAAATATTAACCGACTTTGTTCAAACACTGAAAAGAATCTACATATTATGACTCAAACCACTGAGCGTGACTGAGCTCTCTTTTCATTATCCGACTTCCGCTAGTTATTACATAATTTACTGTACTGTATCAGCCGAATCGTCCACTGCTAAACACAGCTACGCCCACTAAGGGGAAAGGTTAACCAGAACCCCAACGCTTGGCAGACGTCTTGGAAATCGTAGCGTAAGAAAGCAGTTTCTCAGAAGGGACTGCTACCGATATTTTACCCACCTTCCGATATTTTGCCCTAAGTCGCCTCTTACGACACCCATGGGTATCGAGATGGGAAGGTGGCTTTCTAGCCCGGCACCCCACGGTATTCATTGTTTACAGTATTTTACAGTGTTGGAAATGAGTTCCTATTTAAGGAATTTATTATTTATGCTGATGAATGCTTAAGATGATAGTTTTTAGTTACCAAATTCTACACAATCCAAACAAAATAGAGAAACGATAATATCAATGATTTTGTAAACATGGAATCTCCTTTTGAATAGACGCTCCCGCCCGCAGTGTGTGTGCAGCTCCCATCGAGAGTCGAGGGCTCCGGCCTCCCCCCCCCCACGGGGCAGCCACTTGCCGTTACCCTAACTCAAACATAAATATCGTGTCAACAAAACCAACTAACCATTATTTACTGTTGAAAGCTAACCTTTCACCACTATCTCACCTAATAGTAAGTTAGGATACGGTCAAAGATGATATCAAACTAATCTAGAATTACTGACTCTTAAGGACAGCCGCCGGAACATACCATTTGGCGCTTGGCGACAAATTTTCTGCATTCTACCCGCGGTTAGCCAGGCTAATAGAATATAGAAAGCATAGGAAATAGAAGCAATATTTTTTCGATATTGGTGCCTACACATAATTTTTATGTGAAACCTAATACCAATTGTACCTAACTCCATTACATTTGCGAGCTAGAGACTGGAATCGTACAGACAGACGGACAAAGAGACAGATAAAAAATGGAGACTCCCTTTTGAGGGAGAAGATTTTTATCATCTCCTGGGGAGATATGTCTCCGGTCTGTGCTATGCCCACTACTCTTTTTAATAAACATTTAGCGCCTTTTGGATAACTAATTATTAGATTTCAGTATTACGTCTTGGCATGAGCATTCAAACTGTTTTTTACTACTCGATTTATAGAAAACTCTGTTACACTCTAAACCTAGTTTTGAATTAACCGCCATCTACACAATGCAAGTGGAATTTTATGGGCGTGACACTTTCAGGCAGTTTTGTCTCAATAATTTCTTAAATATATATATATATATATATATATATATATAGGTTTCTAAGTTCTTTCTATAAACTATACCCAATAAACTGAAAAATATATCCTTAACCCAAATCTAGAAGCGCCGCAGGAGCTACACGCGCCGCACTCACCGAATTAATTAATCGCTATAGGTATATATTATAAACCTATCATTTCTGAATGAATTCGAACTCGGTTCCATTCAATAGAATCTTTTTGCGAGTTCGTCCACGATAGTAACGCCACCATACCTATATCTACCGCCAAGTAATGTTCACATTACTGTGTTCCGGTTTGAAGGGAACCCGTACCTAGGTTCCGGTGAAATTATAGGCACATGGGACACGACTTCAGTCGTCTCAGTGTGATAGGCGTAGTGAAGTTCTCTAATTGTGTCAAACTGCATCTGTTATAGGCAGAGATTACCGCTTAATACCAGATGGGATTGTGATTGCTCCAACACAATAGCATTACAATTAAGTCGAATTGTGTATCTCCTGCTGAGCATCCTTATTTTATTTTTATTTTCAGCTGATAGACAAGCTTTTGACGTCTATTTCACCTACATAATAATTATATCATGGTCGAAGAGTAAATTATGTTATGATAGAAGAGGTTGTTCAGGCTCTCCAGAACAGCTGCCTCAAACACCGTTAAGTGTTAGGCGACAGATTTCATATTGACGGTGGTATCTAGCTAGACAGGCACAAGCTACATGCACTACCCTCATATCTAGGTGCACCTTCACTGTATCAAACAAAAAATATGCTGGCCTCCCCGCATGTGTTTTTATAGGTTATTCTTTCATCACTGTCTCATCTGATGGTAAGTAATTATGTGGTCAAAGATGTTGTTCAGTCTTACCTAGAATTACTGGCCCTCAAGGACAGCTGCCGGAACACACCGTTTGGTGTTTGGCGACAGATTTTTCTAGTTGAGGGTGGTAGCTAGCAAGGCGGGCATTCGCAAAATGCCCTACCACCATAACGAATGCCATCCTAAGACAACAAACGGGACCGATGGCTTAACGTGCCCTCCGAAACACGTGCACGCTCAGTACTAACGTCATCAGCGGTCACCCGTTCAACTCATGACCGCGACGGACGTAGGCGCTGATCGGTTCAGATCAGCTAAGCGAACTTCGCTACGAGCTCTTCAAAAGTTAGTTTTACTGACCCTAGATGGTTAGAATAGCGGAAGACAGGCGAAGATATCTATTATAAATCAATTTCACCTTTGTAGCAAAGCTTATCAGTGTATGCAGAGATATCTATTATAAATCAATTTCACCTTTGTAGTAAAGCTTGTCAGTGTATGCAGGTTTCCCTTAAGAGTTGAGTCGCCATCTCCTGCCGGTGATAGCTGTCCTTCCGGCCCACTGGCTCGCAGTCTCCTGCTGATGGTAGCTCCTGCCCACCCACTCGCCGTCTCCTGCCGATGGTAGCTCTCCTTCCGGCTCACCCACTCGCCGTCTCCTGCCGATGGTAGCTCTCCTTCCGGCCCACCCACTCGCCGTTACCGCTTACTGGAACATTAACACAACAAATAAATACAATTGGCCAAAATAAATACAACGAAAGGCCGTTCTGACAATAACGCCGATAAAATGTACGATAAACCCTATAAATATACCGAATGGTAATTAGCTTTAATTTGGTTTTAGGTAAGTGCATATTTTTAGGCCTACACTATAAGAATATTTGCTCGAATTACAAACGATTTTGACGCCATCTACGGAATAATTAAGGAACTTATAAGAGAAACAGGGAGAATACAGAATTACAGACCCACCTACAACCTACGGGTCAAGAAAGTGCTTTGATCTGCTGCATATATTTTGACGTGAATACGTCTTTAAAACATTGACCTGTAACGTAGTATCTCGATGCTTTAAAATTACTTCCATAGAGACACAATTAAAAAGAAAACGAATGATACAAAATCGGGGGATACAGTTTAGCGTTGCAGCTACATATCTATCATTCGCATCCAAATTTCAATGACACCATTGAATAGCTAAAGAAACATAGCGCCCGGCGGAGGGGAGAGCCCGCCATTCTGAGATGTATGATTCAGGTACAACAAATGGCCGTGTCTATAACACAGCCACACCCCTTTTTTAGGGTTCCGTACCCAAAGGGTAAAAACGGGTCCCTATTACAGAGACTTTGCTGTCCGTCCGGCTGTCACAATCGATTGTCATTCACTGTCAATGAGTAATAAATAAATAAAATAATCTTTTAAATTAATGGAGTGTAACTCAAAAACGGCTTGACCAATTTTGATGAGATTTGAATTGGACCACACAGGAAGCACCAGCTTTTAAAGTGTTAAATACTGTGGGAGTCGTAAGGACGACGAAGGGTAAAATACCAGGACGGCAGCAGCGCTTTTTGAAAAACTGGGACCCCCACGACGTCTGCCAAGCGTGTGGATTGTAGCAAACACTTAACGGAGCAGGCCTTCGTTCAGTGGTGGACGTCATGGCTGTTGATGATGATACATGGATCATCCATTTTGGTAAACTTATATTGAACAGTGGGCATGCGCGTTGGGTACAAAGATGATTGTAAAGAAATGTGACTAAATGACACCTGTCTCTCGACGTAGGTTTGTGCAGGTTTCCTTGACCCGTCGGCGGCGCTGCCACCCGCCGAGCGTAGAGCTGCTTCTCGCCCAGGCCACGGTCCAGCCACATGCCGTTGCCATGGAGACGTTTACTGGAAAGGAAAGCCAATACCGTATGTACAAACCATTCAACACAAAATGCAAAAAACAACCGTACCACTGCAATACTGAAGACACTACTCATTATAGTTAATCCGAGAAGAATTTAAAACGACTGCATTTATAAGCCTGCCGGTCACTTCTCCATACAAACGTCGTGGGGTGATCACTCCCTTGTTTGAGACTTCAGGTCCAGAATTAAGCATAATACCGTTTAATCTCGTCATCCTCGAAAACATATGAAAATGTTTCGAGGCTCGCTTTGTTTTGGACCTAAATCCTCAAATAAGGGTTCGCATCCTACGACGTTTGTATAGAAAACTGACCTGCCAGTTCACCATTAATAGACGAAGCGCGAGGGAAGCGTGTCCGTGGAGTGCACGGAGCGAGTGCATACCAACGTATTTTCGTTACATGTAGGTACTGCACTGTTTGAATTTGAATACTTGCTATTTAAATAGCAAGTATTCAAATTCAAACAGTGCGGCGCATGTATAACGTAAATAACACTTCTGCCTACCCCTTTGGGAAGTACAGGCATGTAGATATTTGTGTACCTACCTATAAGTCGGCACCAAATTACCTCAGGTAGTGTGTAGTGACGCATGGTGGCGTAGAGCATTTCATGGTGTTAAAGCATTTTGCGAATGCCCGCCTGGAGGGAGGGAGGAAGGTTCCACCTCAAGAAGAAAATCTGTCGCCAACCACTCTAACCGCAGCTGTCCTCGAGAGCTACTAATTCTAGGTTAGCTTTAACATCTTCGGCCACATCATCGCTTACCATCACGTGAAATAGTGGTCAAAGGCTAGCCTATCAGCTATTAAAAAGAATCACACAAGCTATCGTAGGTATTTCCATGCATCCACTGAATAGTTTTGTAGCTCTTACAAGAGGCGCGGTCGCGCCGCGTCGTCAAATCAACCGCAGAAGGAAGATGGGTATAGCGAACCAATAAGATTCTAGTTGGGTAGGTTACCCACCTAATAAGAATCTTATTGGTTTTAATATGTACTTTTTGAAATATTAGTAAGTTACTGGATTAATAAAATTCATCTTAGGTAATATAGGTACCACTCTCCCAAATGTAAGGGGTGTGGAGTAGTACCAATACTTGTAAGTATAGTAGGTATACCGCTCCTCATACATTCGGATATGAACAACATTGCATGTAATTGAGTCTGTGTACCTACCTTGAGTAAAAATATACATACCTAATATAGTTAGTACCTATGTAGGTACTAAATTTTTACACGCGACAGTAATTGACTGATTTGGTTTCAAAATTACAGTGGATTTATTAGAAGCTATTATACCATCATGGATAGAATCAGCAATAATGTCCGATACTGCTGCTATAGTAGGTACCTAGGTACATGCAAAACCAACATCATGTACAGATACAGAACATCATATATTATGTACATGTAGATAATATAGTAAACCTAAACATCTATCTATGTTTGCTTTAAAAATCAGGCAAGTTAAACTATGCCCGCTGTATCGCCAACGCGTGGTGGCGGCGCGGCGCGGCGGTACCATTATTTAAATTAAAACAAATTTTAACCCGACTTCAAAAGTGCGAAATAACTTGTTGAAGTTGGTGCCATTATTACCACAATATTGTGCGCACGGTAAGTGCCTAGTATGTACCTCTAAGTAGGTACCTCTTTTTAGTGACCGTTGCTACTTACGGGATCGATTGTCATTCACTGTCAACGACACTATATCATCAAGATAAATCAAATCAAAAACGGCTTGACCGATTTTGATAAAATTTAAATGGGACTGAACGACAAGCATCAGCTTTCATATAAAAAAATAATTATAAAAATCGGTTCACCCAGTCAAACGACTAAGTTAACAAAAAAAAAATAGCGACCGCGCCGAAGGCGCGCGGCGCCGCGACCGCCGCCCGCCCGGCGCTACATGGCGTCGCGGCACAGCGGCAGACTTAATGGCGCCTAGCACTAACGACTTTTTCAAATAAGTAGAGAAAATATAAGACTAAGCGTACACAGGTGTATCATACATATGCCTTGTTATCACATATAACCACACACCTAAACGTCGCATTTATCGTAGAAATAGGTAAGTATACCTAACACAGAAACAATGACAATAACTAGTTGAAAGCCATCCGCACGTAGAAACCGACTTACATTATCAGTACCTACTGCAATATAGAATAGGAATCATTAACAATTAGAAAACAATCAGAGAAAACTGTACGTTAATCAAATGAATGGTGATGCATATGTTGTAATTATTACATCGGACTTACCCCAATCATGAAGATTCAAGACGCGTTATTCTCTGGTTCCTTTCACTCACAGACCACAACAAAACTACTACGCGTGTTTTGAACGATAATAATCGAGGCGCCAAATGGCGTGGCGTGGCGCCGACGCGGACGTCGCGGCAGCAGTAGCACATAGCGGCACGTGCGGTTCAATTGAACGCACCTAACGGAAAGAAAGTAATTTCAAATAAAACATAAACAGGAAGTCGCTTCGCGGCAAATACAAAGGACCCGCCCTACGACCCTCGCACCTCTCATATCCCGGGGCGCGTTCCAGTAAATGTTGGTCGAGCAATATTTGCTCTAAGGCACCTGGAACGACCTATAAAGGTCCTTTCAAAATATGGAATTGACAGCGATGTTTTTAGGTGATAAAATACAGTCTACATTTTTAATAAATGGGGCATAATACGTAATTAAGCAATGTTAACATAGTATGCCACTAATCCTTGGCTTAGCTTGTACAAAATCTATTATTTATTGCAGAATCTGTCACATTTGACAGCTGGCCAAGATTTGGCCGATTCAAAAGGTAGTAAAAATTTGGTCAGGCAGATCAAAATTTGCTCTGACAGGTCGCCCGGAACGGGTATGATCAAATCTTGACAGGATCAAATTAAGTTCGATTAGAGTGCTGAAACGGCGTATATCTGCGTTCTGACCATAATTTGTCTTGGCCGACGGGTAGGAGGAACGCACCCCCGCTACTGCAAACTTTTCTTTTGTTCCGCCGCGCGCCGCCTCGGTGCTGCACTCTGGTGTTGCCACTTGCCTGCCGTAGGTGCAAATTCCCAGATTTTTAGAAATTTAATATATACCGTGCTTCTTATTATCTGTACTTCTGCTCAAACTCAGACTGATACTACGCACATACCCACGTACAATTACATACAATATTTCTGTAAATCAAATCAACTGAATTAATATTAATAAAACTTAAATTATTTATATATTTTTGTGTTATTGTTGTTGTTAATTATGTTAATCTGAAGTATTAATAAAACTACTTTCATTTATTGAAAGGGCACATGTTAATAAAACTTACCCCTTTAACACATTACCCTACACAACGTCATACCTATATGGGACCTAAATAGATGATAGACTAGTTCAAAACCAAGCATGTCTTGCCAGGTATGTTAATTTTTCACACGAAAAAGAAAAGAAGGAAAACAACATTTTTCAAATAAAGAAAATAGACAAGAATCAATATTGGGGAGCGCGCCTTCGTAAGTGGAAAAGTCTGTACTGATTACAGCGCCTCTTGTCCACTCACAATGTTCGACCTTATTATTAGCAGTAATCTCTTCAAGAGCAATTCTTGTGTGCTTAATTCCGCTTATGATTTTATCAACATATAGTCTCTTTATATTCTGATAAATGAATATTTATTTGGAAGAAACTTATAACGAATAACGTGTAATTATAAAATATTTATCCAAAATTATTGAGATATTAATAAAATATGGGATTAACTACACTATTAAAGAAGTTGAAAATATAATATGTAAATGTAATTCAAACTCTTTACAACGACTATAAAAACTATAAAAAATGGTGGGGTGAGACTAAAACCAAAACCTATCATTCACTAGTATCTCCACCAAAAAGGAATTAAGGCAGGTATATCTGTACAGAATTTCATCATAATCCGTTTAACATTACTAATATTACATACCTAGTAGTATAATTCATATTTGTTTGTCATGGCTTCATGGATCACATATACGCCTACATTCTCACACATTGTTATTATTATTTATTTGTTATAATAGCCAATAGGTACATGAAACGAATATGAAGGTCACTAAATATCGAACTATATTCAACCAAATAAAACAAAATCTTTGTTTATTAATTATATTTATGTCAAAACAGTAAAGATGTGTAAAGTTTTTTATAACAGCAAGAACATACTATAAATATACTTTTATGTTAACAATAATTTCCTTCAAGCGGGATTCGAACCCCAAGACCGGCTGAATTGGCTGACGCTTAGCATGCTGTATTACTTGTTACTTGGCATCACATTTAGAAAAATAACTATCAACATACATTTCCTATTGCTCGTATTTCGACTATAAACCTGTAATTATTTTTATGTATTACACACTTTATCTCAAACAATAAGTACCTAAATTTATTCAAATAAAACATAAGATCACAGATATATATGCCACACCATATGGTATTCATACCCATATTATATTTCTATTTTACCATCAAAAGAGGTAAATTCGATACGTATGGCAACTCTCAGACGGCCTGTGATATGATAAATGGCGCCGACAAAGCGGCCGGCCGACGACGGCTGCCATTGGCTGTAGCGCTCACGGTCGCCCAATGAACCAAGCATTCGACCAATGAGATACGTGTATATCCACACAGGAAGTTCGACATTGTTTATATTGTAAATATTTTTTTTAGTTGGCACTCCGAAACCGAATGTAGCTCCGCCCTGTAAATATAGAAAGGGTTCCGTAGAAAATTATTATTCTAGTTAGTAGTAGTTCCTATTAGGTCATTTATAACATTCATATATTATTAATGTAACTATGATTTAAGTTGTTTTTAAAGCTGATAGGCCACAACGTGTCACCTGTTGATAGGTGATGATGCGGTCTAAGATGACGTTCAGTCTAACCTGGATATACAAATAATGTCTCTCAAAGATACCTGCCGGAACATACCGTTATGTGCTTGGCAACAGATTTTCTACCTGTGGGTAGTACTTAGTAGTTGGCGGCATTCGCAAAATGCCCTACCACAATGCAAAACGATTTAGTTTTCTTAATGTAAAATCTAGTTATTCAATGTTTTGTATAATAGGTAGGTACTATAATTAGTCACTCACGTCGACGTATGAAAAAAAGTTTTTGAACCGACTTCCAAAAAAGGAGGAGGTTCTCAATTCTACTGGATGTTTTTTAAATTATTTTTTGGTTACTTACCTCTGAACTTTAGACTGGATGAACTAATTTTGAAAATTATTATTTTGTTCGCAAGCTGATGCTGGTCGTTTGATCCTATTTAAATTTTATCAAAATCGGTCAAGCCGTTTTTGAGTTTCACTCCAATAACAGGAAAAAAAATAACTATCTTGATGATATAGTCGTGACAATGAATGACAATCGATCCCGTAAGTAGCAAGGGTCACTAAAATGATAGAAATAAAATTTAAAACAAAATATGGTAGCTACTGACTTCAACACCCAAATGTGTTAAATAACTTGTCGAAGTCGGTAAGTACCATATTGTGATAGGTACCATATATAATAGGTACTTTTGAACTATCATGGTACCAAATTCAACAAGTTATTTCACACTTTTGAGTGTTGAAGTCGGTTCAATTTTTTTGTTAAAAAATCTTTTTAGTGTTGTAGTCGGAGAAATGACGTGCTTATCTACTCGCCCAATGTCTCGACCGAAACTGCCTTAACGACTATGAACACGGTAGAAGTTGCACCACCAAAGGTAGGTACTTAAAATCCAAGACTCAGATCCACCAAAATCTCAACCGATCCACGACGAATGGAAGGAGGTACGATACAAAAAACGGCGCGAGGTATCGATGCGCTGCGTTGCCGGACCTACTGTGACGTCATTGAAGGCGGCTGAGTTTCGTAAATATTTCCACTTATGGAATATGCTATCCAGCACAGACGAAATTAAAGCTTACTTAAATCAACTTTGCCCCCAGAGGTCTGTCACCGTAGAACAACTGAAAACGAAGAATCAGTATAATTCCTATAAGATAGGAGTTCCCGAAGACTGCTACGAAAAATGTTTTTCTATAAATGTGTGACCTGAAAATGCACGCGTCAAGCAGTGGGTCAATTACAAAAGGCGTGCATCCACTTCAAATAAACAGCCGTTTCGGTCTGGAGTCGGCCCTCAATGAGCCGTGT
Source organism: Plagodis dolabraria (assembly GCA_963854805.1). Classification (NCBI taxonomy): domain Eukaryota; kingdom Metazoa; phylum Arthropoda; class Insecta; order Lepidoptera; family Geometridae; genus Plagodis; species Plagodis dolabraria. The sequence goes on along the minus strand of OY978453.1, from coordinate 31,564,937 downwards.
ACCGCATCGAGGCAGGTAAATGTTTTTTACCAAAATGTCCGCGGGTTGAAAACTAAACTGCACCTATGGTACCCTAGCATTCTAGTCTCTGATCATCTACTAGTCGCTGCGACGGAGACATTCCTAGACGATTCCGTGAATGATGCTGAATTAGTGCGATTAGTGCGCGTTCGACACTGCGGATCACGCTTTAATAGCCAATAAATTAAACTACCACGGAATCCGCGGGCCAGCCCAGGCATTACTCACGTCATTCATGGCCAATAGAACGCAAATTGTGGTGGGAGACAGAGGCCGTGCCCTCTCCTCTGAGCTGATGAACGTGATGGGTGTCCCACAGGGCTCCTGCCTCTCTAACACGTTATTCAGCTTACTCTTGAACGACCTACCAGGAGCCGTCGAGAATGCCGAGATTTACATGTACGCCGACGACGTTGCAGCCGTGATCACAGCTCCGACGAGTGCTAAACTGGAACTAGAACTGAACTCGGTGGCACATAAACTCGACGAGTGGTTTAGGTCGAACGGATTAGCCCTAAATAAAGAGAAAACCTGCTTCTTAACGTTCAACCTGAATGGCAAATCACCCATACAATACTCTGTGGCAATCGGAAACAGCGCGCTCCAACAGGTACGCAGTACGAAACTACTAGGTTTCCATGTGGATGGTGCGCTCACGTGGGAGACGCACATTGACGAGCTGTGCGGGAAGCTGAGCCGCGCGTGCTTCGCGCTCCGGCGGCTCGCCAGCACCGCCACTCGTGACGTCGTGCGCTCCTGCTACTTCGCCACCGTCCACAGTCACGTGACGTATGGCCTAGAGCTGTGGGGCCGCGCTGCAGACTATTACAGAGTGTTCGTAATGCAGAAACGAGCCCTGCGCGCAATGTACGGAGTCTCTGACGATGTTTCGTGTGTGGACTTCTTTAGGGAGCTCTGTATACTTCCGCTACCGTGCGAGTTGATCTATAAGTTAGCCGTGTTCGTACACTGTAATCTGGACTTGTTCCGACAGAGAGGCATATGTACCGCATATAGTCTTAGAAGCAACGTCAAAAAGAAACAACTTGTGACACCGGCTCACGGCCTGGCTAGGTCCGAGAGGTCAGTCTAAGTCGGAGGGCCAGCCATTTATAATAGAGTGCCCCAAAGCGTGAGAGATGCACCTTCTATCGCAGCCTTTAAAGACAAGTTAAAGTCCTGGCTTCTACATAATTTATTTTATAATATTAATGATTACTTAAAATTACCTGACTTTTAATTTTATTATTTTATTTAATGTAATGATCAAATTATCAGAATTTAATTATTTCAATGTATAAAATTATTATTGCTTACTTATTTTATTTGTTCAATATTTATATTTTTTTATTTTCCGTTAAAGAGATCCTGTCTCACTTAATGTAAAATAAAACTTGACATATGAGAGGATGTATATTACATACTTTATCTACACTGTTGACTTATGACATTGCTTTCATCAATAAATAATTTGTATTTGTATTTGTATTTGATGGATGGACCCTGCTACGTCGGGACCGCGCTACTTCCCACGGAGGCGTCTTGCTTTCGCGAGACCTGGGATCACCATGCGACGTCATCCTGAACTCGAGTCGGATCTCGGAGAAGATTTATGGGCCTGTGTGACTCATGGCGGTACCTCTTTTTATGTATGTGTCGTGTATATTAAACCCAAAGCTGGTGACGCTACTTACATGAACGTTTTATGCAACATTGAATCGTTTTTGACTAATTCAAATAGTAATTTTTTTATTTTTGGTGACTTAAACTTAAATAGTGCCTCTGCCTGTATTAAAAATTATTATTGTTATTTCTTAGAGTTTTGTCATTTAATTGATCATAATGACATAGTTAATTCTCATGGAAGTATTCTGGACGTAGTGTTGGCGCGGGAGTGCACTGAGTCGCAGTCGAAGCAGGTATACGTGTGTGAGGCTGAGGGTTTTGTACCAATAGATCAGCTGTACCATCCCGGGCTTGAGATAGTCGTGAGTCTTCGATTGCGTAACACTAATCCCGGCAGTTTGCAACCTAGTAACATTGATAATTCACGCGATTGGAATTTCACTAAAATGAATTTCGAACTTTTTCTTTCTCTGCTCGTGGAAACATCGTGGGCACCTGTATTCGAATCTAATGATGTTTCTGATGCCACTGACGCTTTTTACAGTATAATTTACCAATTATTTGATAAGTCGATACCGAAAAAGAAAAGACAGGTTGCTGACTGCAATAGATATCCAGTATGGTTCGATGCGAAGATTATTGGGGAAATTCGTCAGAAAACCAGAATGCACAAAGACTGACTTATTTCTAAAAGCATTGAATCTTACAAAATATTTTCTGACCTTCGTTCTAGTTTAAAAATACGTATTTCTCAGGCTTACAAAGCACATATAACTAAGATTGAGGAAAAAATACTAGTGTCCACAGCGTTTTTGGGGTCATGTACACAACCTTAGGTCCAAGGGTGGGTTCGAACCCTGTGTTACCTACGAGGGGAAGTCTTTTGTGGGCGTGGAAGCTGCTGAAGCGTTTGCCAGCTATTTTTCTAGTTGTTTAATTATTTTTTCATTTTCCGAATTGAGTCCAAAAATTAAACAAAATTGGATCGAAATCATTCGGAAAAGTAAGAAGGAACTATCATGGGAATATTTTAAAATCAGCGACTTATAATTATTTATACCTATTTCTACCGCCAAGCAGTAATGTTCAAATTCCTATGTTCCGGTTAAATTACAGGCACATGAGACTTAACATCTTTATGTCTCAAGGTGATGGGCACAGTGCAGTTTGCCACTTGTGACGAACTGTATCGGCAGAGGTTACAGCTTAACACCAGGTGGGCTTTGTGCTTTTTTCCCCGATTGCATAAAAAACCCGTCACTAATTAGTTACAAGAAATAAATGCATGTAAATTAAAAACATAATAGTGATAATAGTGTTCTTGGACAATTTACCATTAGTTAATTGCAATAATTTCAATGTAGATGGTATGAAGGGTGGCTACATTAGTGTTCCAACTCTGACACCCGATGACGTTGAGCGCGGTCTTAATAAGTTGAAACCAAATACTTAGTTCACCTGGACCAGACAATGTTCCTAGTTCTGTCCTCAAGATTTGTACAAAGTCTATAATTTTGCCACTTTGCTACATCTTAAATTTATCACTTTTGACTGGAAAGTACCCCAAACAATGGAAATTATCCAGAGTGACCCCTATTCCCATGACTAGTTACAGAACACTTGTTGATGAACATCGTCCTATAGCCATCTTATGTGCGCCTGCAAAAGTCTTCGAGTATATCTTACACAAACATATATATAGACAGGTTAAACAACTGTTGGGTGACGAGCAGCACGGTTTCGACCAGGCCGCTCCGTAAACACAAACCTGTTATGCTTAGTGGATTACGTATCTAGTGCAATGGATCGCGGGCTCCAAAACGATGTTATTTATTTTGATTTTCAAAAAGCATTTGATAAAATAGATAATAATATATTGTTGAGCAAGCTTTCAGCCATAAGTTTCACCCCGGGCCTCCTCAATTTCTTCACTGACTATACGAAGGATCGGTGTCAATACGTTAGACATGGCTCTTATGTATCTAAGCCGTACAACACCAGGTCAGGAGTCAGCCAAGGTTCAGTGCTTGGTCCTCTTCTGTTCTTGGTCATGATGCATGACCTCCCTAATGTATTGAGTAGCGCGAAGTGTCTCCTGTACGCTGACGATCTTAAGGTATTTCTTGAAATTCAATCTCCTTCTGACTGCCTCGGCTTACAAAATGACATAAATAAAATTTTTGATTGGAGCGTGACAAATAAAATTAATTTTAATATAAGTAAATGTAATGTTATGACCTTAGACCGGAAAAAAGACCGATTTCTTTTTAATTATCACTTAGACGATCTGCCTATAAACCGGGTAAATTGTATTAGGGACCTTGGGGTAACTTTTGATCGCTCACTGACCTTTTATGACCATGTGTCTGGGCTTGCGACTGGGCTTTGTATTAAGAAGTTCGAGGAGTTTTGAAAATCCGCAAGTTATTAGAACTCTATACAACACATTGGTTAGAAGCAAGCTTGAATCCAGCGCATGCGTCTGGAACCCGCACCACGTCACCTACACGCGTATGCTTGAGAAGGTCCAAAAGGCATTCTTGAGGTCGCTATACAAAAGACTGTATGGGTACTATCCGTTCCTTTACCCGACCAAGTTTTTGCTCGGTCAGCTGGGCTACCATTCACTGGAGGTAAGAAGGATACTTGATCAGCTAACTGTCTGTTATAAGATACTTAGAGGCTCAGTGGACTGCCTACAACTGCATGATCTGGTATGCACCCTATTTATCCCAGACGAACCCGGAGTCCCGGCAAATAGGCGTGGTCGGCCACACGATCTATTCTACGTAGGTAAACATCGCAATGTGGCGCGAGCCATGTCACCGCTAATCCGTGCCCGCCGCCATCTCAATGAGCTCCTTGCCGCCAACACTGATTGTGATATTATGTTTGATAACTGGAAAACTATTGTGGCTGTTTCTATGACATACTGTGAAAATTTAATTGATCAATGGGATAGAAACAAAAAGCTTGACAGCTCTATTGACATTGACGATTTGATATAAATTATAATTATTATTATTTATGCTTTGATTATTTCATTGTATTGACATTGTTTAATTTGAATTATTGCTAATTTAATTTTTATGAACATTTTAATTGTTTGGTATTGTATCAACATATTAATTATATCTTTTAATTGGCATAAATTTTAAAATGTCATAGTAAACAGATAATGAATTTCGAAACTCAATAATAATGTTGATGGACATAATTTGTAATGAACCTATTTATTACCTTGTTCTTTTGTTTTTGTATTGTGAGATAAATGTAATTGAACCTGTGTCGTTTTTATCTCAATAAATAAATAAATAAAATAATTAAATAAATAAATAAATTAGGTCGGGAAAAACTCATAGTAAATGCTTCCTTCTCTTGGGCCGGAATGACTTGTAACCATGGTAACCATTGGTGTAAAAAAAGTTCTATGTCTAATATTTTTCATTGTAAAATACTCTGTTGTTATAAAACAATGAATAACAACTATGTTTGGCAGGGTAGTAACTAAATATAATGTAAAAAGTGTAGGTTTAAAAAAAACTCACTAAAAATTTCCATAAATTTAATTGTTCTAACTCCTAGTGTATCTTTGTATCTTCTACTCATGTTTATTATTTTTAGTAAATATTTAGAAAAACTAAATTTTTTTACCCTCATATTTTGAATGAAAAGTAGAGTGTTTAACACGTATGTAAGTCATCGATTCCTACTTGGACTATAGCCGCATTAATTTTAAATAGGTACTGTTCATGTTATTAAAACCAAAATAAATAATATAAAAATACATACTAAGTATTTTTATTCCTTATATTAGTAGTGAAAAGCAGATAAATTCCTTTTCGGGCTATAGCCGCCCGTAAATATTCCAAACATAATTTTACGTAAAATTTTACAAATAGTTCTAACCTCTCAATAATTTTTTAGTAAATAGGGTCAGTTCGCCAGTTTTCGACCAATTAGTGGAGTTGCCAAATTCGGCAAGCAAAAAGTAAGGGATTTAGTGTTATTTATTATTTGAAAAATTTTGAGTGTACTTTGTACCTATATACTCTATTTTCAGTAATTGTCAAGAATTTAAAATTCCAACAAAGTTTTTTTTTTAATAAAATTAAGAAACTCAAATTACCATTTTCCCTAGTTTTCTACCAAAAAATCTAGTTTTCGTCCACATGCGGAGTAGTTTTCGACCAACAATAAATTCGGTTTCAGGGCAGTAAACCTTTGTATTTATTATTACTAGTTCAATCACTTTTATTTTTTAAAGCTGTATTAAAATAACACAAACTTAGAAACACTTTCTGTATAAAACATTATCATAAAGAATTGGTCGAAAACCGTTCCAACTCGACAATATTCGACCACTATTTTTTTATTGTAAATATTGTGCATCGCTAAATATAATTTAGGAAAATATAACTTTACCTTTAAATAATAAATATTTTATAAATTTTTGAGGTATTTTTTTAATTAACAAAAAACTGGTCGAAAACTAGAATGTCATCTAGTCTATTTCCAGTTTTCGTCCTCAAGTGATTTTTAACGATTGTATTTTTTACAATATAAATTATGTGGACGCGAATTGGCTATGAAAATATTCACGGGTATAGGATTCAAATTGCTAAATGACATTTATTTATTTATTTTTAAAGATCGTTAGATACTTAAGTAATCCAAACTGGACATGTCTTACACAGATCTTGACCACCTGGTCGATAACTGTGCGTATTTGAAAAAAGACGGACCAATTCTCGTCCACTTAATTAAATTGGTAAAACAATAAAAAAATATAGTAAAGTATAAGTATTCTCATTTTATGTACCATAAATGACATGGGAAATCAACAAACGACATTAAATTTACAATACGACAACTTAAAACATACCGTGAAAGTTGCACACTCTGCTATTATTTTTACACAATTTGACGCATCCACACTCGGTCGTTGTAAACCATAGACTGATTTGGCTTTCTTAAATATATGACCCACACAAGTCACTTAGTTTATGTGTGCATATGTTCATATGATATTCTAGTTTCTGTAAGAACTACGTTTATCGGTGTATGTGTCTCGGTTAATCTATTTAGCGTAATTTTACAACAATGAACCATCAAATGGTCGAAGACGCACTGGTCGGCTAAATGGCGCATTCACCCTATGTTATTTTTTCAATGAATAATTTTTGGAAAAGCTACTTTTTTTACTTTCTTTAAATACGAAATGAAAAGTAGAGAGCTGAACGCGGGTGAAAGTTATCAATTCCTTTCGACCCTTGTATAACAATCTACTAAAGTTGTGCATTTCCAACGGATTAAATCACGTATATTTATCATTATTTTTGTCCCGACAGTCACCCCGTGACCACGATCACTACAAAGTGTTTGAAACGTCGGGACAAAAATAATGATAAATATAAGTGATTTAAACCGTTTAAAGTTGTTTAATTACTAAGTGTAACAATCGCGAAAACCTAAGACAACATTGTGCACTTCCATTGCGCAGTCTCCGAAATGTATCCGGTAAAAGAAAAATATGTAGTTAAAAAAAAACTGATTGTGTATTATTTATTCTAATTTTATTATTTATATTTAAAGAAAACATAAAACTAAATATTCTGTGAATAGTTAAAGCGTCTACCAGTCACCGTTATTAGTATCGAGCAAGAAACGGTAAAAAAATCAAGGTTGTATTATGGGGGCCCCCCTTAAATATTTATTTTATTTTTAGTATTTTTTGTTATAGCGGCAACATAAATACATCACCTGTGAAAATTTCAACTGTCTAGCTATCACCGTTCTTGAGATACAGCCTGATGACGGACAGCGAAATCTCAGTAATAGGGTCCCGTTTTTACATTTTCGGTACGGAACCCTAAAAAGAACGTATGAAATCAGACCACGCGTTAATAAATTACAACTAAGTGTATATTTTGACTTTCATCCCCTCTCCCAAGGGAAACATACGATCACTACGAATCACGATCACTACAAAGTGTTTGAAACATCGGTACAAAAATAATGATAAATATACGTGATTTCAACCGTTTAAAGTTGTTTAATTACTAAGTGTAACAATCGCGAAAACCTAAGACAACATTGTGCACTACCATTGCGCAGTCTCCGAAATGTATCCGGCAAAGTATAGATTAGACTGATTAGAGCATTGCATGTTATGAAAAATATACGTAGGGAAATTGTGCTTATCGTAATAAAAAAAACTGTGTTTTATTGTTTGAAAAATTAGAATCTTTTGGAGTGGTCCGACTACAGACCTATTATACCTATACGATAAAGTGCAAACGCCAGCTTAAGATGAGCCGTACGTTCAAAGGTTCCTGTACATTCTGGGTGTCAAGTTATTTGGAACGTAATATTTAGGTTGTGATGTATTTCTGAACTTCAAACCCGATGACTTTGAAATATTTACGGGATAAATTTTAAAGAACCACTATTCTAACAAAACTAATCGGCCAAGTGCGAGTCGGACTCGCGCACGGAGGGTTCCGTACCATTAGCTATACCACATTAGACTTCATATTTTAACCTTGAATTGAGTAAGCTGGAGACATACACATGCCGTTTTTGAGTTACACTTCAATAACTGAAAAACATTTACCTATCTTTATGATATAGTCGTCGTTGACAATGAATTACAGTCGATCACGTTAGCAGCAAGGGTCACTAAAAGGATGAAAAAAAATTTTAACCAAAAAAAATGGAACGACTGCAACTGCAAAAAAATATTTATTCAATTTCATCAAAATCGGTTGACTAGATAAACAGAAAATGTATTACTTGCGCGCAGCGTTCCATGAGAAAAACTCACACTGGGCCCACTGATTATTGTAGTAGAATATGGGTTAAAAGATGAATTAAAAAAAAACGTTCTACACAAAGTAAAATAAAACAACAGTTTCATTTTCTAAATATTTATTTCATACGTGCACCAAAGTTATATGAGAGATTTACTTAGGGTCCGTTTCAGAACGTCCTAATACAGTTTCGGGTTGCTATGCAACACATAAAATAACTGAATAATAAAAATGACAGTTAACATGCAGCGCGTTTCAAGCTTTAACCGATGGATAGGCTAAATCGATGACTGTGAAACGCAAAGATAGTGTTTTGTTTAATAAATATGTTCTGGGTAGTATAACCGAAACGTACTCGAACATTCTGAAACAGGCCCTTATCTAATTAAAGTAAGTTACAAAGTGTAACGTGCCGATATAGTGGCCACAAATACGGATATGTCAATAACTAGATATCTGAGGTAGCTAGTCTAGCTATTTGTACGACTCCTCTCTCACATACCAAATGTGAAGAGTTATTTATGCATTGTTTGATGGCGAAATACTATATTGTCAACCAAGGGTGGTAACTAATCAATTGCACCCGAAATAACGCAACGAGTTATCATGTGGAAGTTGTACTTCAGCGTTTCTAAATCTCGTGTACTGTACTTATTAAGTTATCAGAGCTCGGTACAATAGATTACTTACCACCCTAGGTTAACAACAAACTATTGTATCTTTTGTCCAAATGTCCGTCAAATTACCAAAATTTAAATACCACTGTGAAAAATTAAGATTTGATCCAAAGTAATATTAGCTCTGGGGATAAAATTGTTTTGTTCCATTACCATAGATAGCATTTCTTGCATTACAATTTAATATTTCAATTTTATGGTCATACAAGTTTTCGTACAAAATAAGAAAGCAATGCATTTTCAAATTAGACCTTCGTGTTTTGTGAAATAGTGCCATCTGGCGTCTGCCTTTAACAATATATGGTAAAAGTGGGCTTCGGTTTCGCAAATATGTATTAGCGCCATCTATAGAATTTGTGGAACTACGTAGTGGTATATTAGAGTAAACCAGTGTGCAATACATGCCTTGTTACAATGTTGATTATCCTAGAAATAGGTTAGAGGACGTTTGTGATGATTGAAATTCTATTCTGCGCATACAGGCAGATTTTTTTGTGGCGAGACATACATTTTTGTACTCGACTTTACAAAACAACTAAAAACGTTTTACCTAAGCTAATAACTATTAAAGCACATTCATTGTACTACATTTATATAATATTATGTTGTAACATTGATCTAAGAGTCAACGCGCACTTTTCCCGCGTCAAAATCAAATATAAACACTGTGAACAAAATTATACGAAAGTTTCGTATTACTCGCGCAAAATCACTGGAAAATATAGGACTGTGGAACAATATTCATTTACTACTACAGTGAAACGTGGTTAATTGGGACCTAGATAAGTGAGAAACCTCTATTATTGAGAGTTGCAATGAGGTCCCGGTTCTTTTTAATTAAATTACCTCTATTAATGGAATTTTTTGAACCTGCTTACATGATATTTGAATTCTTAGACTTTTTCGATGTTTACTTCTATAATTAAGACTCTGTAGCTCAATAACCTGTGATACAATTTTAAAATTTCGCGCATACTTTGTTTGTCCAGTTTTTGACCTAAAAACAAGGGAATAAAACGGTACAAAATGTCCAAACGTAAATATTTCCACCTGTAAAAATGGAATTACGCCACATTTCAACCTCAGTAAGCAGGGGCCTCCGTTAATGGAAACTTTCAATAATTGGTACATATGTCTTGGTCCCTTGAGCTTGAGATCCCAATTAACCAGGTTTCACTAATATTCTGTATATCAGAAGGCGCAGCGCGGAAAAATGCGTTCGTCTTCGTGGATGGCGCACACTAATCGGAACACAATCACATCGCCTCAACTTTCGCCGTTCAGTATTCTTTGTATGTATCTTTATTATAACGCACACAGTACAACACCGTATCGACATCGGCTCGACTCGAGTCAAGCTCGAATGAGGCATGGCGACGTATCAGTGCCGAGGCGATATGTTTGCGTTGCCTTTAACTAAATTAAGGTGAATGCTTCCGTCTGTGGCGGTTAATTCAATATTTTTTTTTTTTTACCTGCGCTGAGTACTATTTTGTACAGTTGATATGTTAGCGTTTGAACAGCTCCATCTGTTGGTTCTCATGTGGAAACAAAAGTTTTACTGTCCTTCAACTCAGATTTGGAATAGATCTATTCCAGCTCAGTCTGAATTGAAAAAATTATAAAATAAAAAATGTGTATGGAAAAAATTATATTATATAACTATAAAATTTTGATTTTATTATATTTTAAAATTTAGGGTGTCAAAATGCGAGCCCCAACACATATACTTAAATGTGGTCTCGAGAACAGTTTAACTTAGAATGCAAACTGACTATTAAGGAAAGCCAGAGATGGCGGTAGCTAGCCAGGCGAGTATTCGCACTTACCAACTGTGGACATGATGGTCAAATGCTAAAACTGTCAGCTGTAAAACACAAAAAATATTGATTCACAGTTTCACGCCACAGACGAGAGATTTCACATGAATTTATAAAAAAATAACTATCGAACTTAACATTACCAAGGGCTTTTGATTTTTTCGTCAACGCTTGCTTGAAATGAAAGTTGCAACCTTTTATTATAGTTTCAGGCAAGCATTTTTGAATGGCGTTAATTGCGCCTTGCTCGAAGTCTAAAATGGCCTTACGTGGTTGCCAGCCTGGCAGGTTTTGCTTGACTGAGTTGAAGAATGAAAACACTTGAATGAAAAGTTCTTTTTCAATATACGCAAGCTATTGAACTAAAAAACTATTATACTATGATATTATTAGTAAGTAAGTACTTACTTAAAATCAAAAACACGATTTTATCATCGAATCCTAAAAACTTTGTTTATGTTGACTGTACTGTATATTTTTTGGATGTCCTGAGAATGAAATTGTTTACCTAAATAAAAGCTGTGGATGTGGTGGTACTAAAATTTTGGAGGTCTGGGAACAACCCTTATAAAGCTGGTGTCAATCGACGGGGAATCCATTTTTTTCTCAAATAAAGAGGTTTTCTGAAAAAATTTGCTGCATTTTTTTTCTACTACTTATCAAAAACCATGAAAATTCCAAAACGTTGTATGGGAGGTGTCGGAAATAGGGCCGCTAGACCCCTAAATGTGGGGTTCTCAAGAAAGGGCACCTCTAAAAACCCCCGCATACGAAATCACAATTAGATCTACCGACGCGACGCCCCCTAAAATTTCAACATCATAAAAATACCGTAATATATAAAAAGATTTTAAATTAATATGTTTGCAATAACGCATGCTTTGCGGATTACATTCCAATAAGTATTACAAATATACCTACGAAAGGAAAAATTATAATCATGTGGGGGATTCCAACCCGCGTCATTCACCCCTTTAGCCGGGGTATGCTGACCGACTGAGCTAACATGACTGTCAGATCAGAGCATACCCCGACTAACGGGGTGGACGACGCGGGACCGCACATGTCTTTAATATTTCCCCCCGTATATTTTTAATTTTGTAAATTAAAAAGATCTTTAAACTTATAACTTACTTGTGTGTATTCTCAGTTGATTATTTATTTTTTATAATTTTTCATTTAAATATTTTTGACATCTGTTTATAATTATTTTTTATTTTTGACATTTTATGATTGTATTATATCTATATATCATTAGTGTAAGTCGTGTGTAAATGCGGTTCTAATTTGAATAAATAAATAAAATACTTTTAGTTTACATAAAAAAAAGTTTTGCGGTTTTGGGTACTTAATCTACGTAACACAACAAGACAGCTTAGAAAAAAATTGATACTATGTAGTTTGTTGACTAGGTACTAATTTATTGATTATTTATTAACTTATTAGGAATCAGCTAAAAAAATGTTAATATGGATAAAACTCGTGATAGTTTTCAAAGTGCAGAATATTTATTAAAACAAAAAATATATTTATTTCTAATTTGATGATTTGGCATGACAACCTCATTATTTTTATCACTAGATTGCCTCAGAAAGAGAAGAGTGAATAATTATGTGGGAAGCACTGTAGATTTTGCGCAAAGACGCTGTATAAATGAAAAAAAAATATGAATTTTGTTTTCATGGGTGTCCGTGGAAAAAACTCAATTTCACCCAAATGTCCGGGTTTTTTAAGATTTTGTCCGATATCGGTGGTTTAGGTGATGGCAGCCCTAGGCGAAGCCCTCTGATGAACGCTGGCTTCACGCACCCGATCTTCACCCGCAGGACCATGCTTTCTAACCGTCAATAACGTGCCGCTTTGAAACAAAGATTATAAATAACACATTTAGAAAATCACCTTTTTGAGAGTAATGCGAATAATAATAAAAATATATGAGAAAACAAAAAAAATAATAATAATATATTGGCTACCTTCAGTATCAATCCCACTTATGAGATGTTAAAATTTCATATTACACAACATTATATATCTTGATACTTTATAATAAAACAATAATATACGAAAAACATTATTTATCAATAAAGTTTCATAAAACCAAAATAACAGGGAAAAGTCATTATTTCAACAATACTTGTATTACAATATTGTATATTTTATAAATGTCAAACATGAAATGATATAATAAAAGTACTTCCACTAGCTATGGTCACACCACAAACGAAAGACTTCACTGTGTAGTCTGAGGCTAAAGAAACTTCTGCTTATAAAGCCATACTGCCAAGGTGGCGGAGACCGTGCGACATTCGTTTCACAACTTTTAGTTATATTAAAAACTTTAAATAATATGGATATTACAGATAGCTAAGAAGGCAAGGTAATAAATACAATAATAATAAATTATTAATTAATACTAGGTAATATTACTAGACAAAAATATTAAAGAGACACGTTTAACCAAGTGTTCGCCGAACGTGCGAGCAAAACATTAACAAACTTAATATTATTGAGTTAAATAGCTAACAGATTCGGCCATCCATATTATTTTGTGTGACCTTACACAATACAAATAAATTACAATTATTAAATGTTTCTTTTACAATGTTCTGTAACTTATTTACTATACAGGCCTCTTTGTCCTGTTATACATATTGTCATATGTTGACAGACCGCATTGTTCTGTGAACCGTATGACTACAGGCCTCATTGTCCTGTAATGCATATACTCACAGTTGTTGACAGACCTCATTGTTCTGTCAACTGTATGACTACAGGCCTCATTGTCCTGTAATGCATATAGTCACATGTTGACAGACCTCATTGTTCTGTACGTATTTTTTATAATATCAGGCCTCCTTGTCCTGTTAAATTATATAAACATTACATTATCTATACTTATAATAAAACTGTAACAGGTCCAATTCTGTACATGGCAGATATTTTGAAAAAAAAAAATTTACAGTACTCTGTAGCTGATACTGATGCCGAAACTGTATTTTTTTTTATTTTTGTCTGTCTGTCTGTCTGTCTGTCTGTCTGTCTGTCTGTATCCCGGCCGCGTATCACTCCAAAACTACTGAATGGATTTCAATGAAACTTGGCATGATTTGAGTTCATACTACAAGGTAGGACAATTTAGCTTTTTATCCCGAAATTCAGCATGGTTCCCTTGGGAGAGGGGATGAAAGTCAAAATATACACTTAGTTGTAATTTATTAACGCGAAGTCCGATTTCATTCGTTCTTTTTAGGGTTCCGTACCCAAAGGGTAAAAACGGTCTGTCCAGCTGTCCGTCCGTCCGTCTGTCCGTCCATCCGTCCGTCCGTCCGTCCGTCTGTCACCAGGCTGTATCTCAAGAACGGTGATAGCTAGACAGTTGAAATTTTCACAGATGATGTATTTCTGTTGCCGCTATAACAACAAATACAAAAAGTTGGCCAAGTGCGAGTCGGACTCGCGCACGTTAAAACAAAAAAGGTTATAATATGAAGTCTAATGTTGTATAGCTAATGTTACGGAACCCTTCGTGCGCGAGTCCGACTCGCACTTGGCCGATTTTTTTATATGAATAGTGGTACTTTAATATTTATCCCGTAAATATTTCAAAGTCACATCACAACCTAAATATTACGTTCCAAATTACTTGACACCCAGAATGTACAGGAACCTTTGAACGTAACGTTTGCACTTTATCGTATAGGTATATCAGATAGGTCTGTAGTCGGACCACTCCAAAAGAATGAAACTTAGCACGATATGAGTGCATACTACGAAAAAGGATATTGGATACTTTTTATCACGAAATTCAGTACAGTTCCCTTAGGAAAGGCGATGAAAGTCAAAATGTACAGTTAGTTTAATTTATTATCGCGTAGTCCGAATTCAATCATTATTTTTTTGTTACAATAGTGGTAATTTAAGTATTTTCCTGTAAATATTTCAATGTCCTCAGTTTTGTAGTTAAGAAATTACAGATATCACAAACTAAATAATTCGTTTTAAATAACTTGAACCGCGGAATGTTGAGAAACCCTTGAACGTACGGCTCATCTTATGCCTACAGGCAGCCCGGAACCCCACGGGAAGCCCGACACCCCACGGACAGACCGGCATCCCACGGGCAGCCCGGCACCCCAGGGGCAGCACGGCACCCTTATTTAGTTTTGCAAGCTTGCTACGATAAAACTCTAAAATGTGGTACATTCACCACAATCAGTTTTTTAACTCCATATCTTTCTTTTGACGGATACATTTCGGAGACTGCGCAATGGTAGTGCACAATGTTAGGTTTTCGCGATTGTTACACTTAGTAATTAAACAACTTTAAACGGTTTAAATCACGTATATATATCATTATTTTTGTCCCGACGTTTCAAACACTTTGTAGTGATCTTGGTCACGGGGTGACTGTCGGGACAAAAATAATGCGTCATAACGTGTTACGTGATTTAATCCGTTTAAAGTTGGAAGTGCACAACTTTAGTAGATTGTTATACAAGGGTCGAAAGGAATTGATAACTTTCACCCGCGTTTAGCTCTCTACTTTTCATTTCGAATTTAAAGAAAGTAAATAAAGTAGCTTTTCTAAAAAATATTCATTGAAAAAAAAACATACTTACTAAAAATGTATTGAGAGGTTAGAACTATTTGTGAAATATTACGTAAAATTTTGTTTGGAATATTTACGGGCGGCTATAGCCCGAATAGGAATCTCTCTGCTTTTCACTTCTAATATAAGGAATAACGATATAAAAATAGTACGTTTTTTTATATTATTTATTTTGATTTTAATAACATGAGCAGTACCTATTTAAAATTAATGCGGCTATAGTCCAAGTAGGAATCGATGACTTACATCCGTTTTATACACTACTTTTCATTTAAAATATGAGGAGGGTAAAAAATTAGTAGCTTTTCTAAATATTTACTAAAAATAATAAACATGAGTAGAAGATACAAAGCTACACTTGGAGTTAGAACAATGAAATTTAGGTAAATTTTTAGTTAGTTTTTTTTAACCTACAGTTTTTACATTATATTTAGTTATTTCCTGCCAAACATAGTTGTTATTAATTGTTTTATAACAACAGAGTATTTTACAACGAAAAATCTTAGACATATAACTTTGCTTACACCAATGGTTACCATGGTTACAAGTCATTCCGGCCCAAGAGAAGGAAGCATTTACTATGAGTTTTTCCCGGCCTTAGGTGGGAAGGAGCGTCTCCCACCCGCTACACAGATCAAACAAACACTACTTTCAAGAGAATGAGAAATAAAAAATCGTCCACTGCTGAACACAGCCTCCCCTATTTAGGGGGTGTTTGCCATAATCCCCACGCTTGGCGGGTGGCTTGGGGATCGCAGTGCAAGATAGCATAGTTCTTAAGAAGGCGCTGCTGCCCACCTTCTAATAGTATTTTTCTCTTAGTCGACTTTTACAACACCCACACGGGATGAAATGGGGAGGTGCAATTCTTACCTGGCACCTCATTTTCGATCTACCGTCAAATAAACCGCCATTTTAAAATCGAAATTCTAAAGAAACGCACAAGGTACTTTTCTTCAACATTTATTGTGCGAACCGGGAAAGAACTCTCTGAGTTACATAACTACTGTCTTCTGGAAAATACAACCCGGGAGTTTTGAAATTCAAAGTAAAAAGCTCCATTCTAAGTTATGGTTTACTATAAGAGTGCTTCACCGTAGACCACAGTGTTGCTTAATATGAGATAAACAGTGCACAAAGGTGAGTAATTAGTCTGCAGGTACGGCAATCGCGAACGAAGTCGCGGGTACAGCTAGTTCTGAAATAAAAATGATTAATTATTTATTAATAACATGCATCCATATAAGTTTAACAATATATTTATTTTGACAGTTATCACTTTATCAGATTCTTCTTCGCTGAGTATAATATCATGGGATCTTGAGAAATTCAACCATGGTTTCAATTTATTAATAGCAACAACCGCAGTGTGTTTCTTATTTCCTTTTCGCGTTATGCGAGTCTTTAAGAAAGGAGATACTTATCACAGAGCTTAGCAATTACAGACCAGTGTGTATATTGCCAACTATCAAAATATTTGAAGCTATTATCAAAGCCAGGATTGTTAATTGTACTGCGAAAACAATAATTTATTTATCATTAAATATACCAACGGTAGACAACTTGGCCTATAGGGTATTAGTTGTTAAAAATACCAACGGCACACGATGCGGTCCACAGGGTATATAAATTTATTTATTTTTGTTGATACCAACTGCGGACAATGCGGTCCACATGGTATATAAATTTATTTATTTTTGCCATAGAGATATAAATGCTTTCTCTTTTCTGTGAGTTTTGCAGATACCAACAACGAACCCTTTGGTTCTCAGGGCATCAATATAGCTGGAATAAAAATTTTGAGATTATGTTTATGTAACCTGAAAACTCTTCAAAAAGTATATCGAAATGTATTAGTTTGACTTCACTTTATAGCAAAATTAAATAAAATGTTAGTCAGTATTGTAGAAAATTGTTCATGAAGGATTAACTTAATACTCATTAAAACTAATAGTCACTAGTCGCTCGTCGCTAGAGGAATTATGAGGTCTTTTAAAATTTAACCACGGTCTTATTTTATCGACAGCTACGACGCGACGGTTGAATAAGCGCATTCTAGACAAGAATTTATGTATTCCTTTAAAAAATTTCGCATATTGGCAACACAATTAGAGTCTGGATTTTCTCTAAGGTTTTGTCGAGTGCAAAGTGTACTATCTGCCAACGGACTCCTTTAGGAACTACCCACCTATCACCCTCAGCAGTCGCTCTAAATAGTTTGTCATTGTTCAATTTTAAATTGTTATTAATGTCAGTAATATTTAATTTGTACTGTCAACCTGGCTAATTTTAGCGAGTTTTTTTTTCAGAACGGTTGTCTGCAAGAAAATGCTTTAAGCAATAAGACTGACCTTTGTATACGTTTATTTGTTGTTTCTTTGTAATGTTATTTTTAGGGTATGCATAATAAAGAAGTTTGCCTACTGTAATAGGCGACTGGCTTCAAGTGACCGATATAATTTATAATTTAATAAAATACCTGCTACACCAAGTTTGCCGGCATCAGTGAATTTCTGTATGTGCCCGTGGATTATATAAGGCTAGTGTTGGTCCTTGGTAGAAAGGACCCTTTTAAGTTCGCGAAATGAATTATCTTGTTCTGGTTCCTAAGAGGATTTTTTGATCGGCAGTGAGTATCTCGCTAATATTAACTTCAGATTATGTAATAGGCTCTGTTTGAATAGATTGTTCTAGTTTAATGTCAGTAAGTGTACCACGAGCTATAAGGAACTTTGTTGGCAAGGTCACAGGTGTAGTCACAAGATTGTTCACTACCATGAAACATTTGCCCTCTTCATCTAATTTATATATGCCCGTTGCGATGTAATAATGTATGCCATTAAATTTTCTAATACTTCCTTCGAATTCAAAATTCAAAATGATTTATTCAATTTAGGCGTCTGCGACGCTCTTATGAATGTCAATTACAAATTTTAATGTTGAAATATTCTACATTGTACTGCCACGTTCAGCAAAAAAAATGTATAGAGCCAGTGCGAAAAGAAAGGGCAAGAAACTCGGGGCCATTCTTTTAAACGTCTTTTAATACTGTGTTACATACAATGTAATACAATTATCACAATTTGTTTAAATTACGCAGGTGACAGGTGATAGCTTGGCAGAGGCGGAGATTTCCTAGCGTTTTTGTCGTTTAAGTAAATATCACAAACTGTGTGATGATTTATTAGTCAGATTTTTTTTTTTCACGTGCAACTTGAATTTTCCTTTTGTGAGCATTGTAATATGTTTGGGAATTTTATTATAAAACCGCACACAATTACCTAAAAGAAACCTTTTATTTGTCTTTGCTAGTCTAAAACCTGGCACCGCTACTTTATATTTATTCCTAGTGTTGTAATAGTGGTTGTCACTGTTTAATTTAAATTAACTCAATTTTTTTTTCACCGATTAAAATATCGCCTCGATACGATGAATCGGTGTAAACCTCTACGATGTTTGTACCATTTACATCAACGCTATTGATGCAAAACAGTGATATTTTGCCTTAAACATCTGCATCTAAGAAGGGTAGTTGAGATACCTCTAAACGTGTTTGTTTTCCTAATCACAACGTGTGTTTGTTCCGTAAAAGTCTGTAGTGTGTCAGCAACGGAACATGCATTATATCGTCGGGGACAATAAGTAGATCTAACTCTGCCCTCAACACTGTCAGTCATAATATAATATGGACTCTTTTCGTTCCAATGTTGCGCACCAAAGACTTGGCAAAACCCCGCAACATAGGGAGGTTATCAGCATCATACGTCCAGTTTAGATTTTGAAATTTTGGCAATCTAATCATTGAACACTCACTACCAAAATCAACGAAACAGTGAATTGTATAACCATTAATGTAGGATGATTTGAAATATATCAGATTTGGCTGCGGGAATGTTTTTAATTAAATGTTTAGGGGAGTCCAACTATACAAGTGTTCCGCATTCTTCACGTGGTGCCACGTGAAAATTCTGTATTTTCATTATTTTGAACTTATGCATAATATTGTTCAAAGGTATGACCAACCCTACCAAATCGCGTACGTTTCCTTATAGGTTGCGTGTGTTAGAATTATATACAGTCGAGATGTTTATATATTTCTATAATGTTTGTTAAACTTAGAATAGATTATGTAATTATAGAATATCCTAAAACTTATTGATATAAATGACATTTTTAATAACCGCCACACTGAAATCTGTAGTAATTCTGGACTAGTCAATGACGAAACATCCTGTCTAATTTCGGATTGGCTGTTACGTTCTGGCGGGAGCTTTTAGGTCTCTTATTGGTTGTGATAAACATGGCGCGAAGATTCATGAAGAGGCGACAGACACTTGGCGCCAGTCATTTCTATAAAACCAATGTCTTACCTTACTGAGCCCTCTTTATTCTTCACAAGTGACTGCCGCATCGTGACCTATCGCTGATTAAGTGAAGTGTTCTATTATTGATATATATATATGGCCCATACACAACACGTAAACATATAGATATATATATATATATATTAATATATATATATTTACAACACATCACTTATATATATTTACGTCCACCACTTCTAGTTAATTTTCATAAACTATGACAGCGAATATTGGTCCATAAAATAATTTCAAAACTCATGTACAACTCGGTTTTTTGAATATTTACGATATGTTGATATACAAATATACGTATATAGCCAGACGGATGGTAACCAACATGGACTCCCATTCATATTATCACTCATCCGAACTCGTATGATATACATAGGTTTTTAGTTCAGACTATGGCTTATTGCACTTCCTTTGTGAAATGCGACGTTGCCGTTCTTATTAGCCATTATATCATGCACGATACATCACGGACTCGCGGTTGTGGAAATAATCTCTGAGACTGTGCACAATTCGCTTTGAAGTTCGGTTCTGAAGGTTCCTAGCGTTCAAAAAGTATTAGCACCTCTACTCCGTGGCAATGAAACTAAATAAAATACTAGCCCAGCCGTGCCTATAAAATGTTTATAATGAGCAATATTAAAGAGATGATGGCCGAGCGGTAATAGCTATGGACTACCGTGCCGCAGGTCCCTAGTTCGATTCCCACTGCCAGCTTGAGCTTCACCGCTTGGTGGAAGGGTATTTTGCGATTACCCGCCTGGCTAGCTTCTACCCTCAAGTAGAAAATCTGTCGCCAAGCACCTAACGTTGTGTTCTGGCAGCTGTCTTTGAAAGCACACATGAAGTCTCATGAGCCTGTAATTTCATTGGCTCTCAAAGACTGCTGCCAGTACATTATGTCTAACAACTATGTCTCAAGGTGATGGGCGCCGTGCAATTCGTAACTTGTGATGAAATGCATCTGTTATAGGCAAAGATTAGTCCGCTTAGCATCAGATGGACCAAGCTTGTTCCAAATGATATAAAAAACTTTTTTTTTTTCGTAGACGTCTGCCAAATAAAAATGTTTTTCCGATTTGGCTGAAATTCGATAACTAGGTTGTTCTGGACGTTCTTATTCCAAATTTGAAATTGTTTTTCGATGACGTCTGCCAAGTAAAAAAGTTTTTCCGATTTGGCTGAAATTCGATATCTACGTTGTTCTGGACGTTCTTATTCCAAATTAAAAAAAAATATTTCGATGACGTCTGGCAAGTAAAAAAAGTTACCCCGACTTGGCTGAAATTCGATATCTAGGTTCTTCTGGATGTTCTTATTCCAAATTTGAAATTTTTATTTTGATGACGTCTGCCAAGTAAAAAAAGTTTTTCCGATTTGGCTGAAATTCGATATCTAGGTTGTTCTGGACGTTCTTATTCCAAATTTGAATGTTATTTTGATGACGTCTGCCAAGTAAAAAAAATTTTTCCGATTTGGCTGGAATTCGATATCTAGGTTGTTCTGGACGTATTTATTCCAAATTTGAAATTTTTATTTCGATGACGTCTGCCAAGTAAAAGAAGTGACTCTGATTTGGCTGAAATTCAATATCTAGGTTGTTCTGGACGTTCTTATTCTAAATTTATAATTTTTTTTCGATTACGTCTGCCAAGTGATGAAAGATGACGTATCTCGAAAACGGTAAGAGATAGGTGGAGGGGTCTTTGAACAATGTCATAATGAATAAGGAGAGTATACCAATGACATTTGATAAAAATCCAAAATGGTGGAATTCAAGATGGCCGCCATACAAAGTGCTCCGATCACGCTGAAGTGAGGCCGTAAGGCAGAGCTTCAGTGGGGTCGGCATTTGGAGTAATTCATTTTATTTTTTGAAAGTATTAAGAACTTTGTGGGATTTTTGACTACATTTGGAGTAACTGTCCGAGGCCGAAGGCCGAGCTCCGACTTGAGAGTATTTTCCACATTTCCGACTGGTCTCCATGGTAACTGCCCACGATAACCAAAGCACCTACAAGTGGGGTTCCTTTACCGAAGTGACTCAGAACCTTGGTACGATTCTGACCATACCACTTTTTTATAGCGGTAGGGTGAATTTGGTTTGGTGGCTACAGTTTGGTTCCTTATTGTAATAGGAGTTTATATTGAATCTCATACTGCTAATGGAGTTTTTTTAATTTTTTCTTTGTATAAGGTGCTCTTATGACAGTTCGTTCTGACTCAAGATAGATGCGGGCCGCTTGCGGCTCGCACACTGCCCGAATAACTAGCTATCCTAATAAACTTTGAAAACACCGCGAGTTTTTTTTTGGAGTAATTTTGTAAATTTCAGTTAGTAGTATTAGGTACATATTTGTTTCGATTGACAAATTAAAATAATTACGTAATTAATAATAAATATTTATAAGATTATCAGACAAAATCTCGCCAAACGCATAATGACTCCAAATTCTACAAGGTAGGTAGGAAGGTTAGTAGGTAGATTAGCCTTTGACCACAATCTCCCGTGATGGTAAGCGATGATAAGATCGAAGATGTTATTCAGGCAAACCTAGAGTTACTGGCTCCTAAGAACAGTTGTTGGAATACACCGTTATGTGCTTGGCGACAGATTTTCTACTTGAGGGTGGTAGCTAACCTCGCGGGCGTTTACAAAATGCCTGATCATTACGAGACGAAGGTCAAGTCCGTCGCGGGATCTGAACCGTGGAACTGCTACGCTCCACAGCCATTACCACTGAGCAATCACTGCTTTAAAGTAAGTCTACTGGTAACCACTATCCATACAACTTGATCGAAACGTTGAGGTTATTCAAAATGTAATTTTGATGTTAATTTTCTGCGTGAATAAAGCGTGATAACAAAGTAATGGTGAGCCACCCATTTTGCAATTTTAATTCACTTAGTAGCAATGTTTGGTATAGCTATGTATACAATTATCAATAGCATATAGGATAATGGGGTGCCGGGTAAGAATGTCACCCCCCATTTCTACCCATGGGTATCATATCCGGCGACTAAGGAAATAATACCGGAAGGTGGAAAGCAGCGCTTTCTGAAGAACTGTCAACTTCTACTGAGATTCCCAAAACTCCTTAAGCTTACCAGGCTTAGGACTGGCTACATTAAAAAATTAAGGTCGAAACTAACTTAAATTTATAAAACATTTTTTTAAACTTAACCCATAAAATAAATAGACATTTGAATAACCAGTGGAAACATGCACATGTAGGTAGATTGGCGGCTTAGGTACACGTATAGTTATGGATTTTTTCATTCGACTGCTCTCCCGATCCCCTATGACATTTGGTCGAGCACCCCCTACCTATCTCTTACCATTTCCGAGATACGCTATTCAATTTTACTTGGCAGACGACATCTTAAACTTTTGGATTTTTCTCATACTCACCTAAAATTCGGAACCTAAAATTAATTATCTCCTCGTGCCAATTTTAAGATTCGTTCACTTCTACGATTCTCGCTGAACATTTTGCCAAGTGATGCGGAAGTCATATACGTTATAAAATAAATTCGCGCGCAACCGAGCTCACTCACCCGTAATACGACGAGACATAGCGAAATGCTATGATTAAACTAAAACATAAATAATGCGCACGGTATGGCAACGTCGCATCTTCAAAGTTTTTGCGGACGTCAAACACAACTATCAATGAAAGTATTCCCAAATTGACAACAGCGCTACTCGTTTTGCTACGAAAATCAACGGAACTACGTAAATATGCAGTGTAGGTAGATTGGAACGAAAATGACGTCCAAGTCACTTTTCTTATTTTGACATTACTGGAATCAGTGGATCATTTCAAGCACATTGCGCGTGGTCTCCTATTTGGCGTCCTTATACGGACGTCCAAAGCAGGTGGACGCCACATTAGATGCAAATAACGCCATAGAGGACGTACAACCGGTTACAGGATGTATATATATATATATATATATATATAGTATAACATAACTGCTGTTCACGTGTTGTGTATGGGCCTAGGTTTGTTGGCTTTGTTCTTCATAAATAGTGGGCCCATTTGATTATATCGTTGTGAATGGTAACTATAAACTTATACAGAATTAATTAATGTGAACCTAATGTATTATCTATACTTATAATAAAACTGTAACGGGTCCAATTCTATACATGGCAGATATTTTGAAAATAAAATGTACAGTACTCTGTAGCTGATACTTATGCCAAAACTGTATTTTTTTTATTGTTGTCTGTCTGTCTGTATCCCGGCCGCGCATTACTCCAAAACTACTGAATGGATTTCAATGAAACTTAGCATGATTTGAGTTCATACTACAAGGTAAGACAATTTAGCTTTTTATCCCGAAATTCAGCATGGTTCCCTTGGGAGAGGGGATGAAAGTCAAAATATACACTTAGTTGTAATTCATTAACGCGTAGTCCGATTTCATACGTTCTTATTAGGATTCCGTACCCAAAGGGTAAAAACAGTCTGTCCGGCAGTCCGTCCGTCCGTCTGTCCGTCCATCCGTCCGTCCGTCCGTCTGTCACCAGGCTGTATCTCAAGAATGGTGATAGCTAGACAGTTGAAATTTTCACAGATGATGTATTTCTGTTGCCGCTATAACAACAAATACAAAAAGTTGGTCAAGTGCGAATTGGACTCGCACACGTTAAAACAAAAAAGGTTAAAATATGAAGTCTAATGTTGTATAGCTAATGGTACGGAACCCTTCGTGCGCGAGTCCAACTCGCACTTGGCCGATTTTTTTGTTAGAATAGTGGTACTTAAAAATTTATCCCATAAATATTTCAAAGTCACGGGTTTGAAGTTCAGAAATAACAGACATCACAACCTAAATATTACGTTCCAAATAACTTGACACCCAGAATGTACAGGAACCTTTGAACGTACGGCTCATGTTAACTCTAGCAGCAAGGTTTTTCTGGTGTGCTTTTGTTGTTGGTCTGTCTGAAAGTAAAAAAGTAATAAATTATAAAACGCAGTAAACTCAAAAAGTTAATATACTCGTAGTTTCATTCAAAATACAACAATTTGGCGACGAGAAACTCGAATCTCCGCGAAAATTTTAGAATAATTTGTTGTACATGTGCTTGATGCCATAACCCCAAATTATGGTTATGGAAAAATAACCATTGTAAATGGACGATGCAATAAAAAAACAAAGTTTTTTAAGTCCCAAATCTCTCAAATCTAGTTAGTGTAGCAGCGGTAGCGAAAGGGGCGCAGTTTTTAACGTCAATTGACCTATGTTTTTTTCGATGCCATGTGACTCAGGCACCAATAGCTGGCATCTTTAGTTCGAGAGAGTTTTATTTAGTTTGTTTCAAAGCGGCATGTTATTGACGGTTAGAAAGAAGAAGTGAATAACAAAGTGCCGTGGCAGCCCCTGGGACGGCGCACAGCCGGTGGGCGGGTGGCGCCTCGAGGTCGGCGCGGCGGTCATCGGACGCCGCCAGTCTCGTGAGGTGCACTGTGCTTAGCGACGGGCTTGTCTCCTCTGCGGGGCTGGGCTCGAGGCGCCGGTCAAACTCCGAGCCTAGCTGTGAATCCTTGGGTATGTCTAGTGATTTGTCCTTGTCGACGCATTTCCCGCACAGGGGTTTGATCATTTACAGGCACAATTTGGGTACGATTGTTTAATGTCATTGTGACGAGACAAGCTCGAGGGCCCCACCTGATGTTGAGCGGACTAGCCTTTGCCTATAACGGATTCGTTTCGTCACGTGTCACGGACTGCGCTGCGCTCTTCACCTTGGGACATAGTTGTTGGGTCTCATGCGCCTTCATGGTGGCTTTCGGGGACTGCTGCCGGAACTCACCGTTGGGTGCTTGGCGACAGATTTTCTACTTGAGGATGGTCACTTTACTTCCCAATGCACGTGTGAGATTTGTCAAGATAGAGAGCATTTATTTATGGAATACTATAGGCTCAAATTATAAGATGTTTGGCATAAGGCGATCCCATATAATATGTTACTATTAGCTGAGTAATTAACTACCTAACTTACTAGGTTTTCTACGAAAAGGGAATCATAAGGCAAACTTAAAAGATACAACATTTATAGGAACACATTGAGCACTTTATTAAACACTAGCTGTACCCGCGACTTCGTTCGCGATTGCCGTACCTGCAGACTAATAATTCATATTTGTGCACTGTTTATCTCATATTAAGCAACACTGTGGTCTGCGGTGAAGCACTCTTATAGTAAACCATAGCTCAGAATGAAGCTTTTTACTTTGGATTTCAAAACTCCCGGGTTGTATTTTCTAGAAGACAGTAGTTAAGTAACTCAGAGAGTTCTTTCCCGGTTCGCACAATAAATGTTGAAGCAAAGTACCGAGTGGGTTTCTTTAGAATTTCGATTTTAAAACGGCGGTTTGTTTGACGGTAGATCGAAAATATTTTTTTTATATCTCATTCTCGGAAAGTAGTGTTTGTTTGATCTGAATAGCGGGTGGGAGACGCTCCTTCCCACCTAAGGCCGGGAAAAACTCATAGTAAATGCTTCCTTCTCTTGGGCCGGAATGACTTGTAACCATGGTAACCATTGGTGTAAACAAAGTTATATGTCTAGGATCTCGTTGTAAAATAATCTGTTGTTATAAAACAATTAATAACAACTATGTTTGTTAGGGTAGTAACTAAATATAAGGTAAAGAGTTTAGGTTAAAAAAAAAACTAACTAAAAATTTCCCTAAATTCATTGTTTTTACTCCGTGTATTTTTTTTTTTTTTTTTTATGCCTGATAGGTTAGCCTTTGACCACTATCTCACCTGATGGTAAGTGATGATGTGGTCGAGGATGTTGTTCAGGCTAACCTGAGTTACTGGCTCTCAAGGACAGCTGCCGGAACACACCGTTAGGTGCTTGGCGACAGATTTTCAACTTGAGGGTGGTAGCTAGCCAGGCGGGCATTCGCAAAGTGCCCTACCACCACGCTGTAACGACTGCTATCCTAAGACAACAACCGGGACCGACGGCTTAACGTGCCCTCCGAAGCACGGAAGCGCTCAGTAGTAATGTCACCAGCGGTCACCCATCCAACTCATGACCGCGGCGGACGTTGCTTAACTTTGCTGATCGATTCAGAATGGCTAAGCAAACTTGGCTACGAGCGCTTCTATATAAGATAAAAATTACAACTAAGTGTACATTTTAACTTTCATCCCCTTCCCAAGAGAACCGTACTGAATTTCGGGATAAAAGTATCCTATGTAGTATGAACTTGAATCGTGCTAAGTTTCATTCAAATCCATTCAGTAGTTTTGGAGTGATGCGCGGCCGGGATACAGCCAGACAGCCAGAAAAAAAACAGTTTTTGCATCAGTATCAGCTACAGATTGCTCTCAAAACATATTTTCAAAATATCTGCAATGTACAGAATTGGACCTGTTACAGTTTTATTATAAATAGATAAATGTAAGCGCGCCCCTCGCGCTTCCCTACCCGCCTTCTCCAACCTGTAATAGGTATAGATTAGACTGATTAGAGCATTGTATGTTATGAAAAATATTCGTAGGGAAGTTGTGGTTATCGTAATAAAAAAAACATTGTGTTTTATCGTTTGAAAAATCAGTCTTTTAGAGTGGTCCAACTACAAACCTATCTATTATACCTATACGATAAAGTGTGACCGCCAGCTTAAGGTGAGCCGTACGTTCAAAGGTTTCTGTACATTTTGGGTGTCAAGTTATTTGGAAAGTAATATTTAGGTTGTGATGTCTGTAATTTCTGAACTGAAAACCCGATGACTTTGAAATATTTACGTGATAATTTTTAGAGCACCACTATTCTTATTAAAAATATCGGCCAAGTGCGAGTCGGACTCACACACAAAGGGTTCCGTACCATTAGCTATACAACATTAGACTTCATATTTTAACCTTTTTAGGGTTCCGTACCCAAAGGGTAATAACGGGACCCTATTACTAAGACTTCGCTGTCCGTCCGTCCGTCCATCCGCCTGTCACCAGGCTGTATCTTAAGAACGGTGATAGCTAGATAGTTGAAATTTTCACAGATGATGTATTTTTATAGCCGCTATAACAACAAATACTAAAAATAAAATAAATATTTAAGGGGGGCCCCCATATAACAACCTTGATTTTTTTACTGTTTCTTGCTCGATACTAATAACGGTGACTGGTAGACGCTTTAACTATTCACAGAATATTTAGTTTTATGTTTTCTTTAAATATAATTAAATTAGAATAAATAATTAAGGGGGCACCCATACAATAAAATTTCAGATAATGGTACGGAACCCTTCGTGCGCGAGTCCCATTCGCATTTGGCCGGTTTTTTTCTTTTAACGTGCGAGAGTCCGACTCGCACTTGGCCAAATTTTTGTATTTGTTGTTATAGCGGCAACATAAATACATCATCTGTGAAAATTTCAACTGTCTAACTATCACAATCTTGAGATACAGCCTGGTGATAGACGGACGGACGGATGGACAGACGGACAGCGAAATCTCAGTAATAGGGTCCCGTTTTTACCCTTTGGGTACGGAACCCTAAAAAGGTTAAAATATGAAGTCTAATGTTGTATAGCTAATGGTACGGAACCCTTCGTGCCCTTCGTTATGAAATCAGACCATGCGTTAATAAATTATAACTTAGTGTATATTTTGACTTTCATCCCCTCTCCCAAGGGAACCACACTGAATTTCGGGATAAAAAGCTAAATTATCCTACCTCGTAGTATGAACTCAAATCATGCTAAGTTTCATTGAAATCCATTCAGTAGTTTTGGAGAGATGCGCGGCTGGGATACAGACAGACAGACAAAAATAAAAAAAAAAACAGTTTCGGCATAAGTATCAGCTACAGATTGCTCTGAAAAAATATTTTCAGAACATCTGCAATGTACAGAATCGGACCTGTTACAGTTTTATTATAAGTATAAATATATAAATGTAAGCGTCTTACCCCTCGCGCTTCCCTACCCGCTTTCTCCAACTTGTTATAGGTATAGATTAAACTGATTAGAGCATTGCTTGTTATGAAAAATATACGTAGGGAAATTGTGCTTATCGTAATAAAAAAACTATGTTTTATTGTTTGAAAAACCAGAATCATTTGGAGTGGTCCGACTACAGACCTATCTATTATACCTATACGATAAAGTGCAAACGCCAGCTTAAAGGCTCTCTGAAGATTTCCAGTCAAATATAAAGTTTTTCTGGAAATCCATAAGAATAGCTCGAGGCAAAACCACGACCTCAGAGCTGTATCAAATCAGAGGTCATGATGGAAGTATTATAAAAGGAGAAGAATGTGTGTTGAAAAGATGGAAAGAGTATTTTGAGAGTTTATTTGAAAGAGAGGGAACTCTGGACCAGGTTCCAGGAACCTACATGAATACAAGTGATGACGGAAATGAGATAAGCATGGATGAGATTATGAAAGCGTTAATGGGTATGAAATTAGGTAAAGCTGCGGGATATGATAGAGTGTCAGTCGAGATGCTGAGAGCAGGGCAAGGCATAGTCGGTAGTCTGTTGCACCGCCTTTTTAATTTGTGCTGGAGGAGCGGCCGAGTACCAGGTGACTGGTGCAAGGCAGTGATTGTGCCGCTATATAAAGGAAAAGGGTCGCAACAAGACTGCAAGAATTACCGCGGAATCAGCCTCCTCAGCGTCGTCGGTAAGCTATATGCGAAAGTACTGATTGAACGGGTGATAAAAGAGACAGATGAGAAAGTATGGGATGCACAAGCAGGGTTTAGAAAGGGAATGGGATGTACGGATCAGGTCTTTTCTTTACGATGCATAGCCGAAAAATGTTTGGCGAAAAGCCAAAAGGTCTATTGCGCTTTCGTAGATTTAGAAAAGGCTTATGATAGGGTGAGTAGGCATGAACTGTGGTCAGCGTTGTCTATGCATGGGCTGAATGGTAACCTGATCCAAGCGCTGAAATCCCTATATGAGGATTCCAGTGCTTGTGTTAGGATAAACGGGACATACACTGATTGGTTTAACATCGAAAAAGGTGTTAGACAAGGATGTGTAGCGTCACCGTGGCTGTTCAACTTATTCATGGATAATTGCTTGACAAACCTGAAAGACAGTGAATGTGGACTAAGAATGAACGAGTTACTCATCAAATGTCTTCTCTACGCTGATGACCAAGTGATACTTGCGTCGTCAGTAAAAGAGTTGCAGGAGATGGTAAATGTTATGCATGAGGCTTTAGAAAGAAAGGGAATGAAAGTAAACGTAAATAAGACGAAAGTTATGGTGTTTGAACGAGATGATAGAGTGACCGATTGCAATATTGTGATTGGAGGTGAAAAAGTGGAACAAGTGAAAGAGTTTGTATACTTGGGATCCATGTTTACAAAAGATGGAGAGTATGAAAGGGATATAGAAAGGAGAGTGAATGCTGGAAACATGGTTAATGGAGCATTGCACTCGTTTATGAACAGTCAGAAGGTGTCTAAGAAGGCTCGTCTGGCTGTTCATGGGGGAGTGTTGGTTCCGACACTAATGTATGGGAGTGAAAGTTGGGTATGGCAGAAAAAGCATGAAAGTAGAATAAATGCAGTGGAGATGAGAGCATTGAAAAGCATGATTGGAGTCAAACGGAGTGACAGGATAAGGAATAGTGTAATAAGGGAACGATGTGGTGTGAATGAGGATGTAGTGACCAAAATCGAGAAAGGTATGTTAAGATGGTTTGGACATGTAGAGAGAATGATTGAAATGAGATTGACTAAACAGGTATACGTGGGACAAGTGAACGGAAGTGTTGGAAGGGGAAGACCTAGGCGAACGTTCCGAAATCAGATTGAAGATGTTCTGAAAAAAGGCCTGGTCAGGAGTACCCTAAACCGACACTTATGTATGAAAGGATTGATGAGTGTAGATGAAGCGAAAGAGATATGTAAGGATCGTAGCAAGTGGAAATCTATGGTCTCTGCCTACCCCTATGGGAAAGAGGCGTGATTTTATGTATGTATGTATGTATTTTTTAAGTAAAAGATTAATATAATATACATACGACCCAAAAAACGGTCACAATTTCTCTCTTTTCGTGATGTTTTATGATCGAGTGAAGTTATAATGATCAATGAATAGATTCAGGCGTTACTTTGCGGAAATCCATATTTAATAATAACAAATACTTTTAAAAGTATCCTAAAAAACATTAAATAATATTTAAATAAAACACTTAAAAAAGCATAAAATTATATATCTAGTGACAATTCCGCCTAATTTTCCTGTTATCTACGTGACGTCATAAACATCACGCAGCCTAACCGGAAGAATACCCGACTAGTTTCGCTTCTAAACGTCTTGACTTACCGAGCGCACGATCGAGACTCGTCTCTAGTCTCGATCGTGCGCTCGGTAAGTCAAGACCTCCTGAAGATGCTTCGTTTAGAAGCGAAACTAGTCGGGTATTCTTCCGGTTAGGCTGCGTGATGTTTATGACGTCACGTAGATAACAGGAAAATTAGGCGGAATTGTCACTAGATATATAATTTTATGCTTTTTTAAGTGTTTTATTTAAATATTATTTAATGTTTTTTAGGATACTTTTAAAAGTATTTGTTATTATTATAATGATCATGTTTTGAACCACAAAATAATATGAAGCAAGTATATTGAACTACAAAATATATTTTTTTCTGATCAAATTAATGAATATTTGATTGTTTACGGGTGAATAAAAAATAGGTTGATTTGTAATATCCTAGCCTTAAGCCCTGTTCGAAACATAAAATCTTGTTTTAGCAGCAATATCAAACTTAGTATATATCGCATCCTGGACCGTCCTTGTATTACCTATGCTTGTCCTATATGGAGCAGCACATGCGCCGCAAACAGGAAAACTTCAAGTTCACTCGTTTAATAGTGTGAGAACAGTACTCCATGTGAGACCGAACCTGAGCCTTATAAAGTTGCAGGCGATGGGCCAACGTCAAGTATATACTATCTCGCCTTCCCGAGCACACAAAAATATTAAGTTTATTCTTGATTGGAGAAATCTATGTACATAGATTTTATATAAGTTTTTTAGAAAAATACTAAGTACTTAGGGGGAAAGGCAACCTGCCACTCGGTGACAAGTAACACTTAGGGGCTATGGTAAATGTGCCGTTGTTGGCGAGTGACAATTAAGGGGTATTCTCTATAGAGAAGAGTTTGAATATCTGAGCCCGTGTGAATTACAGCTGAAGGTTTAATATTTCAGCAACGGGCGCCATCTCTACGCGGTATGGACGATCGAAGTCCTCCGCGGAACTGTACCTGAAGCTGACTCCCGAGAACAACGACACGTCCGTCGAGTGCACTATAACGCAGGAGGGGTCCAACGACACACTCGTCATCCGCATGCATTTGCTCCTCAACAACTATCGCAGCAGGGAAGGTTGGTTCTGGTATTTGTAGAATAAATAGATGATCGATGTATTATTTGTAAAGAGCAGCAACTCGAGATTAGCATTATATTAATAACGCCTCAAATATTATTAGAAATAAGGCTAGCTTATATATAACAAAATCTCTCTAAAAATTAGTCTTTCAACTGTTTTGAGGTAAATTTTCAGGTTTTGAAGTGAATGGGTTGGTACTCCCAAACTTGAACCTTACCATTGGCGTGGAAGCGAGTTTCGAGTACAAGTACACGTGGGGCGAGCAGGTGGCCATCCGAGCGCTGCGGGACGCGGCCTACGGCGGCGAGGTGCGGTGCGCGGCGCGAGGGGACAATGCTCCTAAAGATTTGATCGACCGTGAGCTCTACATGCTATTGCACTTCGAACTTCAAACTGACTAAAGTTTGACAACTTGCCACACTTTCCATATCTATACTGACTACTGAGAAAACTGGGTCCCAGTTACCTTTCACTTGACTAATACTTGTGTTTTTGTAGCACAACGTGCATTAGATAAGAACAACAGCTCATATAACGAACATTTTAAAAACATTAAAGAAAACATTCGAGAAATTATATTCGAAAAACACTTAAAATGTACCAGGTGACGATTCCGTCTAATTTTACTGTTAAGGCTAGGATATTCGAAATCAACCTATTTTTGGTTCACCCGTAAACAATGAAATATTCATTATTTTGATCTGAAAAAAATATATGTTGTAGTTCAATATGCTTGCTAAATTATTTTGTGGTTCAAAACACGATAATTACAACTTCACTTGATCATAAAAAATCACGAAAAGAGAGAAATTTTGATCGTTTTTTAAGTCATACGTATAATATATTAATCTTTTACTATAAAAAAATATGTCAAAAAACAGGCAATGATGTTTAGAAGAACATTTTGTGGTTACTTTTTCTCAAAACGGTTTATTTATTTTTAAATACAATATTATATAACAGAGCGCCCCGTCTGGCTTGATTCAGTCGTCTGTGAGACGTGTCTGAGGTAGGACCTGTGTCGCTTTTGCCGACTCCCTGCATTCCGTCACTAATCGATCGCTTTCCTGTTAGAGTTATTCGTTGTTCTTACAGTTTTATAAATGTAGCTCATTTTTACGTTTTTATTATCACAGTATACACGTAACAGAAGTATAACTAATAAACATGGGTAGATTTTTTTGCTGTTTCTTTTACTTTGGTTTCCGTTTAGAGATACTTAGATCTAAAGGAGTATTTACAACAACAAAAAAACACACATGAAGAATAAGTACTTACATACCTAACTTTAAACTCGGTATTTTAGACCGAGCGAGAACTTAGTTCGAGCGAGTTGCTTCAATTTAGAAAAAAATGCTTTCGTATGTCCGGTTGTTCTCCTCTACAGGTCGCATTTCTTAACCGATTCCAACGAAATTTTGGGAGCAGGTTTGATAGCTCAATATTTTTTTTTAATCAATTGAGTTTTTGGTTTATTTTTCAAAATGACGGAGATATACATTATAAGGTGTTGAAAGTATGGACGCCTGCGCTAACGCCAAGCACTTACCTATAGTTGAGTTCAGCTATGTGTCCTTGAGAACCAGTAATTTTGCGTGGTGGTAGGGGATTATGCGAATGCGCGCCGGGATAGCAGTACCCTGAAGTAGAAAATCTGTCGCCAAGCACTTTCCTATCAATGTGTTCCGCTATGTGATCTTGAAAACCAGTAATTTTGCGTGGTGGTACAGGATTATGCGAATACGCGCCTGGCTAGCTACTACCCTCAAGTAGAAAATCTGTCGCCAAGCACTTACCTATCGATGTGTTCCGCTATGTGATCTTGAAAACCAGTAATTTTGCGTGGTGGTATAGAGGATTATGCGAATGCGCGCCTGGCTAGCTACTACCCTCAAGTAGAAAATCTGTCGCCAAGCACTTACCTATCGATGAGTACAGCTATGTGTCCTTGAGAACCAGTAATTTTGCGTAGTGGTAGAGGATTATGCGAATGCGCGCCTGGCTAGCTACTACCCTCAAGTAGAAAATCTGTCGCCAAGCACTTACCTATCGATGTGTTCAGCTATGTGTCCTTGAGAACCAGTAATTTTGCGTGGTGGTAGGGGATTATGCGAATGCGCGCCTGGCTAGCTACTACCATCAAGTAGAAAATCTGTCGCCAAGCACTTACCTATCGATGTGTTCCGCTATGTGTTCTTGTAAACCAGTAATTTTGCGTGGTGGTAGAGGATAATGCGAATGCGCGCCTGGCTAGCTACTACCCTCAAGTAGAAAATCTGTCGCCAAGCACTTACCTATCGACGTGTTCAGCTATGTGTCCTTGAGAACCAGTAATTTTGCGTGGTGGTACAGGATTATGCGAATACGCGCCTGGCTAGCTACTACCCTCAAGTAGAAAATCTGTCGCCAAGCACTTACCTATCGATGTGTTCCGCTATGTGATCTTGAAAACCAGTAATTTTGCGTGGTGGTATAGAGGATTATGCGAATGCGCGCCTGGCTAGCTACTACCCTCAAGTAGAAAATCTGTCGCCAAGCACTTACCTATCGATGTGTTCAGCTATGTGTTCTTGTAAACCAGTAATTTTGCGTGGTGGTAGAGGATAATGCGAATGCGCGCCTGGCTAGCTACTACCCTCAAGTAGGAATCCACATATACATGATCTATCTGGAAGACTTAGTTCTGCTGCATATGCAGTTCGTAAGATAAGACAGCTAACAGACGTAGCTACTGCTAGGCTCGTTTATTTCGCGTACTTCCACAGTATTATGTCTTATGGTATATTGCTGTGGGGAGCTGCTGCTGAGATAGAGACAATCTTTATCTTACAAAAGCGTGCAATTCGAGCCATATATGAAATGGATCCTAGGGAATCCCTGAGAGATATTTTTAAAGAAATTGATATTTTAACTTTACCAAGTCTGTATATATTTGAAAATATTATGTATGTTCGTAAAAATTTGAGCAAATTTAAATCAAACAGTGACACTCACGATTATAACACTAGGAATAAAGATAAAATAGCGGTGCCAGGTTTTAGATTAGCAAAGACAAATAAAAGGTCCTTCTTAGGAAATTGTGTGCGGTTTTATAATAAATTGCCCAAACATATTACAACGCTCACAGAAAGAAAATTCAAGTTGCATGTGAAGAATATTTTGATAAAGAAATCTTACTACACAGTTTGTGATTACTTAAACGACAAAAATGCTTGGACTGGTTCGCCTCTGCCAAGCTAGCGCCTAACACCTACGTAATGTAAATTAAGTATTGTAATAATTTTATTATATAGTATGTACTTAACACATTTTTAAAAAAACCTTTAAAAGAATGGCCCCGAGTTTCTTGCCCGTTCTTCTCGCAGTGGCTCTATAACTTTTGTTTGCTGAACGTGGCAGTACAATGTAGTATATTTCAATATTAAAATTTGTAATTGACCTTCATAAGAGCGTCGTAGACGCCTAAATTGAATAAATGATTTTGACTTTGACTTTTGACTTTTGTAGAAAATCTGTCGCCAAGCACTTACCTATCGACGTGTTCAGCTATGTGTCCTTGAGAACCAGTAATTTTGCGTGGTGGTACAGGATTATGCGAATACGCGCCTGGCTAGCTACTACCCTCAAGTAGAAAATCTGTCGCCAAGCACTTACCTATCGATGTGTTCCGCTATGTGATCTTGAAAACCAGTAATTTTGCGTGGTGGTATAGAGGATGCGCGCCTGGCTAGCTACTACCCTCAAGTAGAAAATCTGTCGCCAAGCACTTACCTATCGATGAGTTCAGCTATGTGTCCTTGAGAACCAGTAATTTTGCGTGGTGGTAGGGGATTATGCGAATGCGCGCCTGGCTAGCTACTACCATCAAGTAGAAAATCTGTCGCCAAGCACTTACCTATCGATGTGTTCAGCTATGTGTCCTTGAGAACCAGTAATTTTGCGTGGTGGTACAGGATTATGCGAATGCGCGCCTGGCTAGCTACTACCCTCAAGTAGAAAATCTGTCGCCAAGCACTTACCTATCGATGTGTTCAGCTATGTGTCCTTGAGAACCAGTAATTTTGCGTGGTGGTAGAGGATAATGCGAATGCGCGCCTGGCTAGCTACTACCCTCAAGTAGAAAATCTGTCGCCAAGCACTTACCTATCGATGTGTTCCGCTATGTGATCTTGAAAACCAGTAATTTTGCGTGGTGGTATAGAGGATGCGCGCCTGGCTAGCTACTACCCTCAACTAGAAAATCTGTCGCCAAGCACTTACCTATCGATGAGTTCAGCTATGTGTCCTTGAGAACCAGTAATTTTGCGTGGTGGTAGGGGATTATGCGAATGCGCGCCTGGCTAGCTACTACCATCAAGTAGAAAATCTGTCGCCAAGCACTTACCTATCGATGTGTTCAGCTATGTGTCCTTGAGAACCAGTAATTTTGCGTGGTGGTACAGGATTATGCGAATGCGCGCCTGGCTAGCTACTACCCTCAAGTAGAAAATCTGTCGCCAAGCACTTACCTATCAATGTGTTCCGCTATGTGATCTTGAAAACCAGTAATTTTGCGTGGTGGTACAGGATTATGCGAATGCGCGCCTGGCTAGCTACTACCCTCAAGTAGAAAATCTGTCGCCAAGCACTTACCTATCGACGTGTTCAGCTATGTGTCCTTGAGAACCAGTAATTTTGCGTGGTGGTAGAGGATAATGCGAATGCGCGCCTGGCTAGCTACTACCCTCAAGTAGAAAATCTGTCGCCAAGCACTTACCTATCGACGTGTTCAGCTATGTGTCCTTGAGAACCAGTAATTTTGCGTGGTGGTACAGGATTATGCGAATGCGCGCCTGGCTAGCTACTACCCTCAAGTAGAAAATCTGTCGCCAAGCACTTACCTATCGATGTGTTCAGCTATGTGTTCTTGTAAACCAGTAATTTTGCGTGGTGGTAGAGGATAATGCGAATGCGCGCCTGGCTAGCTACTACCCTCAAGTAGAAAATCTGTCGCCAAGCACTTACCTATCGATGTGTTCCGCTATGTGATCTTGAAAACCAGTAATTTTGCGTGGTGGTATAGAGGATGCGCGCCTGGCTAGCTACTACCCTCAAGTAGAAAATCTGTCGCCAAGCACTTACCTATCGATGAGTTCAGCTATGTGTCCTTGAGAACCAGTAATTTTGCGTGGTGGTAGGGGATTATGCGCATGCGCGCCTGGCTAGCTACTACCATCAAGTAGAAAATCTGTCGCCAAGCACTTACCTATCGATGTGTTCAGCTATGTGTCCTTGAGAACCAGTAATTTTGCGTGGTGGTACAGGATTATGCGAATGCGCGCCTGGCTAGCTACTACCCTCAAGTAGAAAATCTGTCGCCAAGCACTTACCTATCGATGTGTTCAGCTATGTGTTCTTGTAAACCAGTAATTTTGCGTGGTGGTAGAGGATAATGCGAATGCGCGCCTGGCTAGCTACTACCCTCAAGTAGAAAATCTGTCGCCAAGCACTTACCTATCGACGTGTTCAGCTATGTGTCCTTGAGAACCAGTAATTTTGCGTGGTGGTAGGGGATTATGCGAATGCGCGCCTGGCTAGCTACTACCATCAAGTAGAAAATCTGTCGCCAAGCACTTACCTATCGATGTGTTCCGCTATGTGATCTTGAAAACCAGTAATTTTGCGTGGTGGTATAGAGGATGCGCGCCTGGCTAGCTACTACCCTCAAGTAGAAAATCTGTCGCCAAGCACTTACCTATCGATGAGTTCAGCTATGTGTCCTTGAGAACCAGTAATTTTGCGTGGTGGTAGGGGATTATGCGAATGCGCGCCTGGCTAGCTACTACTATCAAGTAGAAAATCTGTCGCCAAGCACTTATCTATCGATGTGTTCAGCTATGTGTCCTTGAGAACCAGTAATTTTGCGTGGTGGTACAGGATTATGCGAATGCGCGCCTGGCTAGCTACTACCCTCAAGTAGAAAATCTGTCGCCAAGCACTTACCTATCGATGTGTTCAGCTATGTGTTCTTGTAAACCAGTAATTTTGCGTGGTGGTAGAGGATAATGCGAATGCGCGCCTGGCTAGCTACTACCCTCAAGTAGAAAATCTGTCGCCAAGCACTTACCTATCGATGTGTTCCGCTATGTGATCTTGAAAACCAGTAATTTTGCGTGGTGGTATAGAGGATGCGCGCCTGGCTAGCTACTACCCTCAAGTAGAAAATCTGTCGCCAAGCACTTACCTATCGATGAGTTCAGCTATGTGTCCTTGAGAACCAGTAATTTTGCGTGGTGGTAGGGGATTATGCGAATGCGCGCCTGGCTAGCTACTACCCTCAAGTAGAAAATCTGTCGCCAAGCACTTACCTATCGATGAGTTCAGCTATGTGTCCTTGAGAACCAGTAATTTTGCGTGGTGGTAGGGGATTATGCGAATGCGCGCCTGGCTAGCTACTACCCTCAAGTAGAAAATCTGTCGCCAAGCACTTACCTATCGATGAGTTCAGCTATGTGTCCTTGAGAACCAGTAATTTTGCGTGGTGGTAGGGGATTATGCGAATGCGCGCCTGGCTAGCTACTACCCTCAAGTAGAAAATCTGTCGCCAAGCACTTACCTATCGACGTGTTCAGCTATGTGTCCTTGAGAACCAGTAATTTTGCGTGGTGGTACAGGATTATGCGAATACGCGCCTGGCTAGCTACTACCCTCAAGTAGAAAATCTGTCGCCAAGCACTTACCTATCGATGTGTTCCGCTATGTGATCTTGAAAACCAGTAATTTTGCGTGGTGGTATAGAGGATTATGCGAATGCGCGCCTGGCTAGCTACTACCCTCAAGTAGAAAATCTGTCGCCAAGCACTTACCTATCGATGAGTTCAGCTATGTGTCCTTGAGAACCAGTAATTTTGCGTGGTGGTAGGGGATTATGCGAATGCGCGCCTGGCTAGCTACTACCATCAAGTAGAAAATCTGTCGCCAAGCACTTACCTATCGATGTGTTCAGCTATGTGTCCTTGAGAACCAGTAATTTTGCGTGGTGGTACAGGATTATGCGAATGCGCGCCTGGCTAGCTACTACCCTCAAGTAGAAAATCTGTCGCCAAGCACTTACCTATCGATGTGTTCAGCTATGTGTTCTTGTAAACCAGTAATTTTGCGTGGTGGTAGAGGATAATGCGAATGCGCGCCTGGCTAGCTACTACCCTCAAGTAGAAAATCTGTCGCCAAGCACTTACCTATCGATGAGTTCAGCTATGTGTCCTTGAGAACCAGTAATTTTGCGTGGTGGTAGGGGATTATGCGAATGCGCGCCTGGCTAGCTACTACCCTCAAGTAGAAAATCTGTCGCCAAGCACTTACCTATCGACGTGTTCAGCTATGTGTCCTTGAGAACCAGTAATTTTGCGTGGTGGTACAGGATTATGCGAATACGCGCCTGGCTAGCTACTACCCTCAAGTAGAAAATCTGTCGCCAAGCACTTACCTATCGATGTGTTCCGCTATGTGATCTTGAAAACCAGTAATTTTGCGTGGTGGTATAGAGGATTATGCGTATGCGCGCCTGGCTAGCTACTACCCTCAAGTAGAAAATCTGTCGCCAAGCACTTACCTATCGATGAGTACAGCTATGTGTCCTTGAGAACCAGTAATTTTGCGTAGTGGTAGAGGATTATGCGAATGCGCGCCTGGCTAGCTACTACCCTCAAGTAGAAAATCTGTCGCCAAGCACTTACCTATCGATGTGTTCAGCTATGTGTCCTTGAGAACCAGTAATTTTGCGTGGTGGTAGGGGATTATGCGAATGCGCGCCTGGCTAGCTACTACCATCAAGTAGAAAATCTGTCGCCAAGCACTTACCTATCGATGTGTTCCGCTATGTGATCTTGAAAACCAGTAATTTTGCGTGGTGGTATAGAGGATGCGCGCCTGGCTAGCTACTACCCTCAAGTAGAAAATCTGTCGCCAAGCACTTACCTATCGATGAGTTCAGCTATGTGTCCTTGAGAACCAGTAATTTTGCGTGGTGGTAGGGGATTATGCGAATGCGCGCCTGGCTAGCTACTACCATCAAGTAGAAAATCTGTCGCCAAGCACTTACCTATCGATGTGTTCAGCTATGTGTCCTTGAGAACCAGTAATTTTGCGTGGTGGTACAGGATTATGCGAATGCGCGCCTGGCTAGCTACTACCCCCAAGTAGAAAATCTGTCGCCAAGCACTTACCTATCGATGTGTTCAGCTATGTGTTCTTGTAAACCAGTAATTTTGCGTGGTGGTAGGGGATTATGCGAATGCGCGCCTGGCTAGCTACTACCATCAAGTAGAAAATCTGTCGCCAAGCACTTACCTATCGATGTGTTCAGCTATGTGTCCTTGAGAACCAGTAATTTTGCGTGGTGGTACAGGATTATGCGAATGCGCGCCTGGCTAGCTACTACCCCCAAGTAGAAAATCTGTCGCCAAGCACTTACCTATCGATGTGTTCAGCTATGTGTTCTTGTAAACCAGTAATTTTGCGTAGTGGTAGAGGATTATGCGAATGCGCGCCTGGCTAGCTACTACCCTCAAGTAGAAAATCTGTCGCCAAGCACTTACCTATCGATGTGTTCAGCTATGTGTCCTTGAGAACCAGTAATTTTGCGTGGTGGTAGGGGATTATGCGAATGCGCGCCTGGCTAGCTACTACCATCAAGTAGAAAATCTGTCGCCAAGCACTTACCTATCGATGTGTTCCGCTATGTGATCTTGAAAACCAGTAATTTTGCGTGGTGGTATAGAGGATGCGCGCCTGGCTAGCTACTACCCTCAAGTAGAAAATCTGTCGCCAAGCACTTACCTATCGATGAGTTCAGCTATGTGTCCTTGAGAACCAGTAATTTTGCGTGGTGGTAGGGGATTATGCGAATGCGCGCCTGGCTAGCTACTACCATCAAGTAGAAAATCTGTCGCCAAGCACTTACCTATCGATGTGTTCAGCTATGTG
Organism: Plagodis dolabraria; assembly: GCA_963854805.1. Taxonomy (NCBI): domain Eukaryota; kingdom Metazoa; phylum Arthropoda; class Insecta; order Lepidoptera; family Geometridae; genus Plagodis; species Plagodis dolabraria. Next base: position 31,523,640 of record OY978453.1, on the reverse strand, counting down.
TCCTTGAGAACCAGTAATTTTGCGTGGTGGTACAGGATTATGCGAATGCGCGCCTGGCTAGCTACTACCCCCAAGTAGAAAATCTGTCGCCAAGCACTTACCTATCGATGTGTTCAGCTATGTGTTCTTGTAAACCAGTAATTTTGCGTGGTGGTATAGAGGATTATGCGAATGCGCGCCTGGCTAGCTACTACCCTCAAGTAGAAAATCTGTCGCCAAGCACTTACCTATCGATGAGTTCAGCTATGTGTCCTTGAGAACCAGTAATTTTGCGTGGTGGTAGGGGATTATGCGAATGCGCGCCTGGCTAGCTACTACCCTCAAGTAGAAAATCTGTTGCCAAGCACTTACCTATCGATGTGTTCAGCTATGTGTCCTTGAGAACCAGTAATTTTGCGTGGTGGTAGGGGATTATGCGAATGCGCGCCTGGCTAGCTACTACCCTCAAGTAGAAAATCTGTCGCCAAGCACTTACCTATCGATGTGTTCAGCTATGTGATCTTGAAAACCAGTAATTTTGCGTGGTGGTACAGGATTATGCGAATGCGCGCCTGGCTAGCTACTACCCTCAAGTAGAAAATCTGTCGCCAAGCACCTACCGGTGGTAGCTAGCCAGGCGCGCATTCGCATAATCCTCTACCACCACGCAAAATTACTGGTTTTCAAGATCACATAGCGGAACAGACCGGTAAGTGCTTGGCGACAGATTTGCTATTTGAGGGTGGTATTTCGACAGATTTTCTACTTGGGCGTGGTAAGTTGCTAGGCGGGCATTATGCTTTACCACCATGCTATCCGCCATCAAGCTACCACTCTCAAAGAAAAAATCTGTAGCCAAGCACCTAACAGTGTGTTACGGCAGCAGTTTTTGAATATACCTACACTGAAAATCCTATTTGAAACTAATAATGTTATTGTTCCCACTTCCCGTCATTCATATCAAATAATATAGGTACGTGCTAATAAACCTATAATTATCTAAACAGTGCGAGCGGTGAGTACTGCTCCCCCCACTCCCCCCCGCAGCGTATCGCGCCTCCACATCACCGCATCCCCGCCCGCCCGCTGCACTATCATTGACTAACATAAAATACATATACCAAAATGGAATTCGGTAATCGTATCGCAATTATGCTAACAGATATATACCTGTTACCCTTATTTCGTTACGGTATTTACCGAAATCGTATCGGTAAATACCCATACCGTAATATCCCTGCTACGTGGCTGCTTACATGTGCTCACCCTACATTTTAGAATCGTATTTCTACGGGCAAAGTGTTGTTTTTTTATATCTTATTTATCAGTTATATACAATAACAAAATAAAATAATTCCTTTTTATAAATTATAATATTAGCATCGATTAGTTTGTTGTATTTCAGAATACCTATGCCAAACTAAACTTACAAATCATTGAAAAGTATGCAATAACTTGTTTAAGTCGGTACCATGCTCATCTAAAATACTCTATTTTCAACTTCCGCAAGTTATTTCATACTAACTAATACTAATTATATATTTACTCTATAGACGACCACACGCCAGTATGCAATTTTTCAGCTACCTTACTACGTATTGGTAACAAAAATAATAAAATAAATAAAGTCTAGTCCATTATTCGTCGTTTGCTTCGGTAAACGTTCTACACAATATATAAATTTTTTTGGATTGTTACTTATTTCGTTTACGACCTTAAGACCAATGACTTACGGACGGACATCCAGTCAGACATCGGGCACTCATAAATACGGCTCCGTTTTGCGTTTTGGGTTCGGAACCCTAAAAACAATGTATCCGAACCAAATCTAATAAAAATAGGTACTTATTGTGAAAAGCATATTTATATTCTATAAGCGAATAAAAATGTTCACAAGAACACAATAATGATTTAGATGCAGTTCTAGATTTAGTAGCAGATGCCTAAAGTTGATCATGTATTTTAGTTGCACTGTGACGCTAATAGCGTGCGGCTGGGGACATCGAGAGAGCGACCTGACGCGCGCTGTGCGACTAGAGCGCAGCGCTGCGTAGTGTCAATAGCCCGCAACTCTCGGACGCTAAATTTGCCTACTTATTGAGAATAAACTCCCCTTAAGCGACGTGACGTCACAAATGTCACGCAACCAAACCGGAAAAAAAATCGAAATGTTGCGATTCTACACAACGCATCCTCAAGAGGTCTTGACTCTTCGCACGATCGAAGAAGTAATTTTAAGTGTTTTTCCAAAATATCAAATTTATTTTTATCAATAAATAAAAAAAAATATTAATAATGAATTCAATTACCTGGTACCTACTGTAATTGAAACATCGGAAAATATGTACTCTCAGTAATTTATCGAAATACAAATAAAAATTGATATGGGGTTAACTATTGATGAGTGAAAATTCCTATAGATGTAATAGTGAAATGTAAAATATCGACAAGGCATCGTTCTTCAAGGACATGTCCTTCTAGGCATACAATTTCAGGCAGAGCTTCCTCTAGGCTGCTATTCTCTAGGTTATTATTACTATTGTGGTACATGCATACAGCAACATTCAAAGTTATCAGATTTTTGATTATTTATTCCCGTCGCATCTTTGAGTTGCTGTTTAAATTCAGTCAAATACCACTCAAAATCATCCATTCGTTGATTACTTTTTTGAGACGCTTCCGTGAATTGCTACTTAAGGTCGTTTATATCGATGTTTATTGACAAACTGGATTATGTAACTCGTAACGAGATGCAAACGTTTCTTAGGAACGAGCTCGAAATAGTCGGAACACTAGAGACAGAATACGAAAATCTGACACACATTGTAAATTAAGACTCAACTTATACACACACTGAAAAAACTGATTTAACTACAAGTAGACAAAGACGGTCAAAATAAGTAAAAGTCTTCATGTAACTTCATGAGGAAAGGCACACCATACACCATCAGGTCCCACGGAGCTCTTAGGCTTGAGGCGGGTAATGCGACGTGGGCGCGGGATTGAGCCAGAGCGGGGCCTGCCGTGTGCTCTGCCGCCTTGGGGTTCAGATTTCTTAAGTATCTTTTGCTCAATCTAATGTTGTCAAATAACAATATTATTATTATTATTGACAGATAAAAAATGCAAAATTAGTAAAAAATCAATAAAAATCTATGGTTTACTCTTCAAGTACAAACACTCCTTTTATACAGGACCTGGCAATAGGCCAACGCTTTAATCGCGATCTGTGGCAGCATGATTCATGGGCTTTATTGTATTATGTAAGATTGCTTTTATTTATTTCTCAATATTTATTAAAACCATGTTTAATATTTTTCAGATTTTGAAAAAAATAATAAAATATTGTCAACACAAACCGTGACCACTACTCTGCAGTACGAGCACACGGGCACTCGGCTGCAATGCCTCATACAGTACTCGCCGATGGATCCTGCGCAGAAGTTTGCTCCGTCAGCGGTCACAGTTATACTCACCTTCATATACCTTGCTCTAGGTTTGTATCCACACACGCACACAGTAACAACTAATATTGCGCCAGTAATATATAATATTCGTTTTAGTAAGAGCCCACATGAATAAATAAACATATTTATGCATGTGCTATTACCACCAGAAGGTAGCTCTATGCTCTAAATTGCTTATACAATGCGACGCTAGACAAACCTATACAGGCAGAACGAATGTGCTTTGCTGTAGGTATCCCTATAAAGTTTTTCACTTCTACATATTATATTGGACTAGGAAGAATTTTAAAATTGCATCAGTTTCATTTAATCATTTTCAGTCACATATCTTATTAAAAGACATTTTGAGCCGATTCAAATTCAGCCTTCTCGACGTAAAAAACCGTAAGTTGAATCGGCTTAACATGTCTCTTAGTACGTGTCAAACTTACATTAGTTTTAATCATCATATCTTATTGTTGAGAATATGTAAGTCAAATATCTTATTGCTGAGAATCCTTCGTAGTTTCGTTAAAACAAGAGCGTTATGTGTGTATTTGGATAAGTACGTATCTGTTACTGGTTTTAATTTATATTCAATAAATTCAAATCATTTATTGCGAATAAAGGTGATACAGAGATCTTAAATTGAGTTATTCTCTATTCGGCCTTTACATGAGGCATGCAATATTAAGTATATGCTATTTATAAAATCAATTGTGTACTTATATAAAATAATAGAACAATAGGTATGTACGTCACAAAATCAAATAAAAATCAAGTTCAATGTCAAAATTATTAAATAAAGTAAAGATGCAAAATATTAGATAATTTAAGAGAATTATATTAAAAGAATTTATATTATTATACGACTATTGTCAGAATTGCATTATTCCTATTACAAACATTACATTAATTTATCATTCAAATATTTATCAACTCCATAATAACATTTCGACAGTAAAAGCTTTTTAAAATTATTTTTAAATGTGAGAATATTTTGCTCTTGTAATATACTATTTGGTAGATGATTATAAATTTTAGGAATCATACCAAATATTTTATTTCTAAGTAGAGCAGTGTTAAGCTTCAAGGATTTTATTTTATTTTGATGTCTTTTACTGTGTAATGTGTGAAATGTACAAATTCAATCTTGCAAAGACCGAGACTAGATATGTACACAGAGGGCAGGGTCATTAAATTAAACTTTTGAAAATAGGGTACACAGAAATATGGCTCTTACACACTTTTTTTGGGCTTTCAAAGCTTTAATCTTGTCAACGGAGTTTCCCCAAAATATAACACCGTAGCGCAATGCACTTTCCACGTGACCATGATAGGAGGTCAATACAGCCGATACATTGTCAATTTTGTTCAGGTGATACAATGCATAAGAAAATTTACTTAACTTTGAACACACACTAGCAACATGTTCTTTCCAGTTTAAATTTTGATCCAGTGTAAGGCCCAGACATCTAGCTAACACAACCTCCTGAACCAAATAACCATTATGTTCTAATTTGAGGTTTATTGGTTGAGTACCACTGTTTGTTAATAGTATCAAGCTGGTCTTTTTAAGGTTTATCAAAAGATTGTTTGAGCGGAACCAATTCACAGCTTCACTAAGAATATTATTAGCGTCAATTTCTAGTGATAAGTAATCTTTGGTTGAGAACATAACAGTACTATCATCAGCAAATATTGCCACGGGTTGTATTCTTTAACTAGGAACTTGGATGAGAATTATAAGAAATGAAACTACGCCATTGTAATGTAAAAACGGAAGAGCGCTTTCTTTTATTTTATCTTTTTTTTTTATGGATTCTGTTTTTGGATGCGTTCACAATTTAAAATTCGTTTATTAAGGCTACATTCTCTATTCCACAACATCCTCCAAACGCGACAAAATCTAATGCAGTATGTACAACAAAAATCCGTTCTGGCTCTACATTAGTACTACTACACTTTTATTATACTTATGAAATAAATTTAAAGTTATAGGTACTCTTACAATAGACCAAGTCAAAATTCAGACATACATGTTTTTTTTTTTTTTTTTTTTTTTTATAGCTTATCTTTAACAATCTCTCACATATTATTCTCACAAGAATTTAAAAACTAAACTAAACATAAATTCAAAAGTCTGATTATAATTAAAACAGCTACATAGTCAAATAAACATTTTCATTTCCTTATATTAATATTGAATAATATTAACTGTCATTATAATTATACATTAATTACAAATTTAAAATTGTCTTGTTAGAACATTTTGTCACATAATTATTGTTAATTACTTATTATAGTCTATGAATGAATGAATAGGTATATAATAGGTATATGAATGAACCTAAATATAATCTGACCGACAAATCAAAGTATGCAGATATAAATACCTACTCCAAAATTTCTCCCCTAATATTTAATATATATAATTCAAATTTACTTGGTAATCTTACCGGTCTTCCACTGCGTGTGGACTGCAGAGGTTTGTCAAGAAGCTCTGGCCTTTTCTGAAGAACTTCTGATTTCTCAGATACCATTGTGGCTAGTTGGTCTTCAACAAAGGGAATTAATGGAGTATTTGAAGCTAAACTAGAAGGAATATTATCACCTGAAATTTCTAATTTGTACAACCTTTGCACTGGTCGTACCTTCGTTCCTCTGGATGTTTTAATTTTAGCTGTGCGCTGAATACCATCTCTTCTTGTAATTAATTCTTCTATGATACCTAAAGGCCATTTTATTCGCTTTTCATCTGTCTCAATTATCACTATATCTCCCACTTGTATAAGATCTTTCTTTTCCCTTCCCTTTTGGACAAGAAAATTTAGGTATTCAGCTTTAAATCGTTGACGAAACTGATCTCTCAATTTTTGAATGTGCTGAAGACGACAGTTTAAATTGTTCCTATCAATCATATCCAAATCAGTTACATCTGAATGCGGGGTAGGTTGAATAAAATATGCTGGAGTGGGAGGCTCCAAGCATTCACTTTTGTCATCACTTATGTAGGTTAATGGACGACTATTCATCGTAGCTTCACATTCACAAATTATAGTCTCCAGTTCATCATACGATACTGTGGCATTACATAGGATACGCTTGAGTAAATCTTTTAAAATTCTAATTAATCTTTCCCAAAATCCACCCCACCATGCAGCAGAGGGTGCATTCATTTTCCAGGATATACGTTGAACTGTGGATTGTCGTTGTATTTCTTCCCAGTCTAATGAGTTCAATAAGCTTTTTGTACCATGGAAGTTTGTACCTTGATCAGAAATCATCATATTGACTCGCCCTCGCCGTGCAATAAATCTGCGAAGAGTCATTATGAAAGCCTCTGTAGATAAGGATCGCGTCAATTCCAAATGTACTGCGCGATAGACGGCACATGTGTAGAGTACAATCCAGCACTTCTCTCCCCCACGAAGATACAGAGGACCTGCTAGATCGACTCCCGTTGTTTGGAAAGCAGCACCAGAAACCATGCGTTCAATGGGCAGCGGTGCAGTAGGTGCTGTATCTGCTTTTGCTCTGTATCTAGTACAAATAATACATTGTGAAATTACAGATTTCACTAACCTTCTTATGCCTATAATCCAGAACCTAGTCCTAACATCTGCAATCAGTTGATTTGTACCAGCATGCTGGAGCTGCACATGTCGCTGTCTCACCATCAGTTGAACTAATGGAATATTCCCTGGTAGTAAGTATGGTGTTCTTACACTATCAGGTAAGTCCATTAGTAAAAGTTTAGTCTTGATCCTTACCAATCCTTCTTTATCCTTGAATTGTGTCAAGTTTCCACTTCTATTTTGCATAAATTCAGTGTTTTCCTCCTGTATCAATTTAATAATTACTTTTTCTGCTTTTTCAAATTTATTGTAGCTTATTTCTCCTTTTCTTTTATTTTTATGCTTTATATTCTCAATAAATCTAATTATCCATGCCATCATTCTAATAATTTTGGAATATTTAGAGAAATAAGTTTGTAAACTGTATAATAAGTTATCTTTACAAATAGTATTTGTAATACATACTGACTTTTTTGTTTCCAGATGTACCTCATGTTCATCAACCAGTAGCTCAGAACGTGGCCATTCGTCTGGTGCCAGGTGGAGCCATTGAGGACCCTCCCACCAACGACACTCAAGAAGAACCTTTGCATTGCAGCCTCTGGATGCCAAGTCTGCCCAGTTGAATTCTCCTGGAATGTGAAACCAATTATTTGTATCGGTATGATGTCGAATTTCTTTCACTCGATTGCCTTCAAAGGTATTCAAAGGCAATTCTCGTTTTATCCAGCATAATGTGACACCAGAATCTGTCCAGCAGTATTGTGGACAATCCCTGAGAAGTGCATTTTCCCTTACTTGGGTGAGTAAGCGTGAACCCATTAACGCAGCAGTCAATTCCAGGCGTGGTATGGTAAGTTTTTGTGGTGGTGTGACTCTTGACTTTGCTGACACTAATTGAACTGTTACTCTGTCACCTTTTTCAGCTCTTACTAGAATACATGCACCACACCCGTCTTTGCTAGCATCACAGAAAAGATGGAGACTCACCTTACATTCTTTTAAGATATCAGCTGTCAATCTGCGTGGTACTCTGCATTCATTAAGGTAAGATATGTATTTGTACCAATCTTGAAATCTGTTGAACAAATCTGATGGTATTTCTTTATCCCAAGCTAGCTGTCGATGCCATACCTTTTTTAGTATTAATTTTGGTGTCAACATTACAGGTGCAGTGTAACCAATGGGGTCAAATACCTTTTGTGTCAATGACAACAAATCTCGTTTGGTAATATTTTGTAGCTTGTTGTAGGAGGGCAAATGATCTATATTGCAGAAAAGTTCATCTGCAGTTGTGTCCCAATTCAACCCTAATATAGATACTATTTGTTTACCTGTTTCATTGAGACCGCTTGATGCTACCCACATTCTTAGGTTGAACTTGCCTGCCTGCATAATTTCTTTAGCCTCTGTGATGAAAGTAATTGCTTCCTGTTCTGCATCAACGCTGACTAAACAGTTGTCAACATAAAATGATTTTCCTAACAATTTGGCTGTTTCCACTAGTTTACCAGTATTTTCACCTATGGTTTTATTTATGTGGTGTTGCAGAGTTGCAGATAGAAGAAATGGACTGGAAGTCAATCCAAAAACTACTCTGCAGTGCCTATATGTCACAATATTTTTTAGGGTCTCATCTTCGAACCATAAAAATTTTAAATAATCTCTGTCTGGAGGTGATACACCAATTTGCAGAAATGCTTTTTCAATGTCTGATGTTATACCTATTGCTCCAGTTCGAAAACTGTTTATTATATTTGGGATGAGATCGATCATATTATTTCCCTTTTCTAAACATGCATTTAAACATAGGCCTTTCTTATCTGTTGCCGAAGCGTCAAATACTGGCCTAATATTACTAGTAAGACTAGATTCTTTAATAACTGGTCTATGTGGCAAGTAATGACCAATGTCTACATTGGACTCAATTTTTTCGATGATACCTAGATCTACCCAACCTTTCAAGGTTTCATCATAGTCATGAAATTTGCCAGAAGATAACAATTTTCTAGTCATTGATTCTAGTCTTATTTTAGCATTTTGATAATTAGGTAACAAGTCTTCACAGTTAGTTTTAAATGGTAATTTGACTTCATACCTGTTGTCATCGGAAATCCTTATTGTCTCGTTAAATGCAGCCAATGTGTCAGCTGTGGCCTCTGCTTTTGTTTTCACTTCTGTGGGGTCCCGTATGCCCAGTGTCTCGAGTGACCAGTATTCTGTCAAAATATTATCACATGTACAATGCAATATAGATGTAAGACTATTATTGGCATTCACACTTACTTGTTTCCCCTGAAGAGTCCAGCCCAATTTTGATTTAATGGCTACCAGGCCATCTTCCAGCATAATCATTTTTCCTGTAAACAGAAATCCTAAACAATCTGCCCCTATCAACAAGCCTATTTCAGAAACATTGTTTGTTTTGTCTGTCAGAATTATACCATGATTATTTAACAATCTATCAAGTTTTACATCGCTAGTATTGACTTTAGGAATATTTCCACAAATGTTATTTTGGCTTATGGCCACAATGTCTATCTTAAAAGATTTATCTATACTGTTGATGTTAATGTTATAGACATTATGTTCTTTAGTCTTAGTTTCAATCCCTTCAAACAAACAATGGCTTAAGACTTCTTTTCGGCAGGGTGGGATATCTAGTTGGTCGATTATGTCCTTCTTAATGTATGAGCGCTGTGAGCCGCTGTCAAATAGAGCACGAACTGGTAATTTCTTGTTTTTATATTCTACTTCAACAATCACAGTCTGCAGCAGGATTTCTTCTTTCTTATGGGTAGCCGATAATGATGCAGCTGGCTCTGGTTTAGTGTGGTGTTTTTCTTCATTTGCCTTTACAGTTTGCTCAGTACATAAAATGGTTGAGTGTCTTTTCAAGCATATTAAGCACTTTACATATGTTTTACATGTCTTCACATGGTGTCCCTTCTTTAAACATAGCATACATGCTTTCTTTTCTCTCAGGTGGTGTTTTCTTTCATCCATAGTCATCTTGTGGACCTTATAAACACTCAAGACTAGAATGGGTATCTTTTTCGCACCATATGCAGAGACGTGTCTTAGGTTGTGCTGATGATAGCAGACACTCTGCAGTTTTCTTCTCTATAACTTTAACTTCTGTGTCTCCTTTATAAAATGTATTTCTAGCTATCAACATCCTTTGCTCACTCTCGACTTCTTTCTTAAGGAAATTTAATATGTTTGTTAGGTCAGTTGAAGTTTCCTTGCTGTCTTCTCTGCAACGCTCCCATATTTTTAATAAATCTTGTGGCAGTGCAGACTCTACCATGGGTAAAAGAAAAGCAGCATATTTATCTTTGGTAACACCTAGAGATTCAAGTGCTCGAAGCTGGGCGCTCAGTTTGTCATAGAGCATTGAGGTTTTGTTTATCGAGTTCTTGTTTAAAACTATGCCAAGCAATTCCCGAACATAAACTTGCACCAATAATTCTTCTCGACCATATCTCGCCTTAAGCTGTTCTAAACATTCTGTATATGCCGTTGGTGGAAAACTCTCCACTAGGTTTCTAACGTCCGAGCCCATTTGCATTGACTGTAGTAAATACTGGTATTTGTCACAGATATCCATCCCGGCGTCTCGGTCTATTTTGGAAAACTGGCCCCAATAGGATAGCCAGTTTTTTACATCCCCATCGAAACATTGAAACTCTAACTTTGGTAAATGCATATTTTTAGAAGATCGTTCGTTTTCTCCTACTTTTTTATATTGCTGAGAATGACTTTTAGATATGAACATATTATGTATGCGTAGCCATTTTGTGTGGTATATATCGGCGCCATCAAGTTCAATTTCCAATGTTTTTTCGTCAAAATTGGGAGAAGTTATTATTAAAGTCTTTACCTTTGAGTTAAGTATTTTTAGTTGATCTTCATATTGTTGAAGTTTTTCGTGAACAATTGTTGCTTCTTCGTATGATTGTGGCCCTGATTCGGACAATATGGCCTCCAACTCATTGACGTATTTCGTAAAAAATCTTCTCACCACTGCTCGTTCCTTTTTGAGAGGTTCCATTGAAGTAACATCGACCTCCGTCATGTTTTCAATATTATTTGCAGATGTCACGGTCGCCAGATATTCTTTAACTAGGAACTTGGATGAGAATTATAAGAAATGAAACTACGCCATTGTAATGTAAAAACGGAAGAGCGCTTTATTTTATTTTTTCTTTTTTTTTATGGATTCTGTTTTTGGATGCGTTCACAATTTAAAATTCGTTTATTAAGGCTACATTCTCTATTCCACAACAGGTTGCTTTATTGATTTAGGGAAATCATTGATGTATATGATGAACAGTAAGAGCCAAATAGCGTAATGCTAACAAATGGGCACTTGATCTAATGATAAATTGCCTAAATTTTCGCATTACGCGATAAACTTCTGTTTCAATTTTATAATATTTTAACGGATTAGTAGTATTAGCAAGATCATGCCTTCTTAATAAAAAAAAAATTATAGTAAACCGGCACCGGCAGCGTTCGGGCCATTCAGCGCCGGCAGCGGCGGCGGCGGCTGCGAGGCCGCGACAGGCAGCGAGCGTTGCGTAGCAACCGTAGCGCCTGACGACGACGAAAACGCGCGTGCGTCGTTCGTCGGTACGCGGGTTGGAGTTGTAGATGCGCGTGCTCCCGTGACAACAGCGCGAGTCGTGCCTGTTGTTGCATTCCGTTGTTCTTCGTCGAATGAATCTTCAATGTTTCGTGCATGACGAAGTAAATCGGTGAAACTTGTAAAGTCTTCTCTCCGTAATCGTTTTCGAATCCGACTATTTAATAAAGCGTATGTCATGTCCAATTGCGCTTTGAGCGATATATCTCCTTCGGGGATTTTGGCTAGCAGGGAGCGAATGCGAGCTACGAATATGTCGGTATTTTCACGTTGTTGTGAAGTCGCAAACATTTCTAGGTATATCCGATGGGGCGGCCGGCGATCACCGTAGGCACTAATAAGATTTTCTTTTGCGTGTGACCAAGATGTTATGGTACTTTTTACACCTTGCCACCAAGTAGCCGCTTCGTCTGCGAATAGGTATGTTAAGCCTCGGAGGATATTAGAGTCCGTCACCTGCGCGCATTCGCTGTATGCCTCAACGGCGTCAATGAATGCGTCCACTGATTCGTGCGGTCGGCCAGAAAACGTAGCTTTACATCGGGTCAATGTGCCCTGTCCCGGAGCCATAAACGATGATATAGGCGTCGACGCATTTGCCCGCGTCACTGTCTCTAGAAGCTCTTTGAACGCCTCCGTTTGAGATCTTTGCAGTGTCGTAATAATAGAGGCAACATTTTCCGCGGAAAATGTCATGTCGACGTGTGTAGTAGAAGCCGGGGTAGCCGCGCCGCCGATAGCGCCGCCATCTTCGTCAGAAGCATGAGGCAGCGTAGTAACTAGTCGCGGGGGGGTGGGTACGACGATGGACGCGTCGTCATCCCTGCGACCGACACTGTTGGCGCGGCTTCTAGTAATTGGCATTGTAGCTAGCCCACTTTAAGCACGTACTAAAGATTATTTAGTTATTGAGCACCACTGTCTAGCACATTCGCGCACGTAGGTATACTTGAAAGTCACTTATAACGTTGGAGCGCCATATAAAAATAAAGATGTTTCACCGCCTAACCCTATTATTCCAAAACGGAACCGTGGACGTCCAGCGACTAGTGCCAAAATCCTAGTCCAGGAGCGAGGGCGTTCCCCTGGACTAGAGGGGGAGTATATAGTAAACCGTTCCCCAAAGTTGCCAGCTCGAGCCTCTCGCGGTCGTCTTCCAGCGCGTTTACTTGACTAGAAGCATATAACCGTCTCGCTCACACCTCGGCGCGTTCCGCGTTTGGTGTTTCGTTCACAATGCTATAATACTAAACTGAGCCGCTCGCAGCGCCAGTCGTCCGCCCACTCACGAGCAACACGGTTCTATGCGCGCGCGTTGTGTCCTAACCTACGAACTTTTTATGTAAACTGTGTGTGTGATAACTTACGTGCCTCAGTTCATCAATATACCTACTCTTCCCTAGAACTTTCTCTTGTTTTCTATATGGGAGGCAACACCCCCTCTCATAAAATAATATTCTGTAATTCCAGATCCATTCATGGTAGGATTGGAAATTGCCCACATTTTCCTAATGTACAAGAGCGACGCGGACAATGTACACATAAAGTACGATTACACAGAAGCCACAGAGTTCAAGGGGAATGACACTCTTTATATCTTGTGTAACGCCTACCCAGGGTGGGGAACTGTTATTAATGTAACAGACGGTAAGTTCAATTAACATAATTTTTGGCAGTTTTTTATATTCGATGATCTTTCCACTGATTTGCGAGAACAATACTTACTTCTAATTCAGATCACCTATGAGGTCAGGTAGATCATGAATATCAGTGAGTAACAATATCAACATTATTTTAGACCAATAATTTGAATTCCTTTTAAATTCCAAAATGTAGACAAGTAATCAGAGAGAATTGTTAAGTGATATTTACTCCCACGGGTATTTTCTTTGGTTACCACACCATTCTCTCGGACTTATAATTATATATAATTTATTTCTGATAAATTAGGAGATCTATTTTCGTTGTTATCAGCGCTTTTCATACAAACGGAGCTTCGTCATGTTTTAAATACTTACCACGTGTTCAAACTCGGTAAAATTTCGCAAGAGATAATAATTATGTAATATTTATCTAAAGAGTTACGTGTCAGTATCCGAGGGTAGACGCTGGCATGTGTGCGCCGCGCGGGTGCGGCACACCCGCAGTGAGACGCTGGCATGTGTGCGCCGCGCGGGTGCGGCACACCCGCAGTGAGACGCTGGCATGTGTGCGCCGCGCGGGGGCGGCACACCCGCAGTGAGACGCTGGCATGTGTGCGCCGCGCGGGTGCGGCACACCCGCAGTGAGACGCTGGCATGTGTGCGCCGCGCGGGTGCGGCACACCCGCAGTGAGACGCTGGCATGTGTGCGCCGCGCGGGTGCGGCACACCCGCAGTGAGACGCTGGCATGTGTGCGCCGCGCGGGTGCGGCACACCCGCAGTGAGACGCTGGCATGTGTGCGCCGCGCGGGTGCGGCACACCCGCAGTGAGACGCTGGCATGTGTGCGCCGCGCGGGTGCGGCACACCCGCAGTGAGACGCTGGCATGTGTGCGCCGCGCGGGTGCGGCACACCCGCAGTGAGACGCTGGCATGTGTGCGCCGCGCGGGTGCGGCACACCCGCAGTGAGACGCTGGCATGTGTGCGCCGCGCGGGTGCGGCACACCCGCAGTGAGACGCTGGCATGTGTGCGCCGCGCGGGTGCGGCACACCCGCAGTGAGACGCTGGCATGTGTGCGCCGCGCGGGTGCGGCACACCCGCAGTGAGACGCTGGCATGTGTGCGCCGCGCGGGTGCGGCACACCCGCAGTGAGACGCTGGCATGTGTGCGCCGCGCGGGTGCGGCACACCCGCAGTGAGACGCTGGCATGTGTGCGCCGCGCGGGTGCGGCACACCCGCAGTGAGACGCTGGCATGTGTGCGCCGCGCGGGTGCGGCACACCCGCAGTGAGACGCTGGCATGTGTGCGCCGCGCGGGTGCGGCACACCCGCAGTGAGGGTACACGTCAAAACGAGACAACTTGGTATCGGGCGTTGCAGTTGAGTGAGAAGGTTCTCCAGTTGTGTGCTATAGCAATAAGTTACATATTTGAAGAAATTATTTTGTGAGTGAACAATTAAATTGTGATTGATCACGGAAGAACAATATGGGCTTTTTTGAAAATTTATTCAGTAGTCATTTTATCACTATTTAACAACTTAAGACCCAATTTGGTATAATTTGCACGTTAATACGTATAGTTTTCAACACAAGCATATTGCTTAGCCTAATATTGTTTCAGGATTGCCAGTTTTTTTTTTACATATTATAAATTTTATCTCAATGTGAATATACAATGATTTTCCCGAATATATTTGAAAATCTTTCATTTTACGGATATCTGGAATACCAGAAGGTTAATATTTAATAAGGCTTTAGGACATGAATGCTAAATTCCACTGAGTTTGAACACTTTTCTTCAATTTTACATAATTTCACTGGTACTTAAAATATATCGAAAGTACGTATATATTATGTAGGAGCACTCTGCCCTAAGGGATGGAATGCACTATATTATCAAGTTGTGTCGTTTGCGTCGGTGGCCGGAGTCATCCATGGTTTGAAGAATCTACGTTATCTTTAAAGATGAAAACATAGAACCTTGACATGATGGTTTATTTAAATCTAAGTATAGGTTACTTTTTTTTAGAATTATTTGTAATCATTTATTTTAATTTCGAAGCAAATACTCAAATACTCAAATACTCATTTATTGGTAAAATAAATTTACATGTCAAGTTAGCAATTATGTTGGGTATACATGTGTATACCTACATCTATAAATAATAATTATTAAATTCAAATACAATAGATTCATAATGTTAAAAAAACAGTTCAATTACAATAATAATAATTAATAATAATAATCCATAATAATAAATAATAATAATAATTAAAATAGAAATAATATGGACATAACTTACGAAATACTATCTACAATGTCATGAACTCTTCAAATCTATAAAACGTTTGCACGATAAGCCAGCGCTTCAGACGGGACTTGAAGCAGGCCATGCTGGGCGCTGCGACGATATCGTCGGGGAGCTTATTGTAAACGGCGGGACCCAGTATATGAGTCAATTTGCTCGACTTGGCAAGGGAGCGTGATACTGCCGCGAGCTTGTTTGAGTTGCGGGTGCTGTACGAGTGATTGTCACTGTTTTTCTTGTATAGTGCCAAGTTGTCTCTCACATATACTGCCACCTGAAGAATCAAGATGGCAGGCAATGTGAGAATTCCAAGTTCTTTAAAATACGGTCTTGCGGAGGTGTCTCGCGGTATTCGCATAATTGCTCTTACGGCACGTTTCTGCATTCGAAAGACTCTCTCCCACTGTGCGCAACGCGCCCAGAGCTCCGCGCCGTACTGCAGCAGCGAGTGCACCGTTGCAAAGTAGCACGCGCGTGACACCTCAGCGGGGGCCACTCGGGACACTCTACTGAGCGCATAACAGGCGCTTCCTAATTTTCCACACAGTTTGTGAACATGGCACTCCCACGTCAGCCCCTTGTCTATTTCAAATCCCAGGAAAGTCGTGTTTTCTACTTGGTCTATCATAGCACCGTCCACTTTAACCGCCAGAGGTCTTGCCACCCGACCTGATAAATTAAAGTGGATGAAATGCGTCTTGCCTAGGTTGAGTGCCAGCCCATTACTATGAAACCATATTGCAAGGACAGCTGGGACTATTAACTGATATGGTTCGACATTGACAATTAATAATATCGCCGTAGATACTTAAGTTATAAGTGTGTTGTTTCAGCAACTGGACTTGATGTCAAACCACCGAAAGCATATCCGGATTCGACAATGATCCGGCTCGAACCTACTCAAAACTACACCCGTATAGCATGCACACACGCAAAGGTTGATAACGAAACCAAAGTACCAAACAGGAACGTTATCTTTGAGCTTTATCGGAGGAGGCTAACTACAGTTCGTATCGGTATGACTTTAACATTGTATTATATTCTTAACAAACTTTTGAAGCAATGATGGCTCAGTGGCATTGACTATGGACTGGCGTGCAGCAGGTCCTTGGTTCGAATCCCACCGCGGGCTTGAGCTTCGACGCATGGTGGAAAGGCATTTTAGCGACCACCCTCAAGTAGAAAACTGTCGCCAAGCACCCAACGGTGTGTGGCGGCAGCAGTCCTTGAGAGCCAGTGAAATTACAGGCACATGAGACTTAACAACTACGAGTATGTCTCAAGATGACGGGCGCAGTGCAATTCGTGACTTGTGACGAAATGCATCTGTTATAGGCAGAGGTTAGTCCGCTTAACATCTGGTGGGCCTCGAGCTTGTTCCGTCACAAACGTGTTAGTTGGTAGTAATGCCTGGATTGTTATTAGTGAGCTCAGTAAGTGTAATCGTAGTTTGATTCTTTAAACCCAATTCAAATTTTGTGGCGGGATGTAGCAAGGTGGGCAGTTTGTATGGTAAGTGTACCTACTGATCATTCGGGAAGGCAAAGATATGACAAAGTCGTGAGAAATTATTTTTTACGTGAAATTTTTAAGTTATTATCAATAATAGAAACACGAAGTGCACATCTGTTAACTAAACGTCAAACAAATCCTGTTTATCCCATCAAAAATACTGATTCGTTTGTAATCACCAAATCAATTTTTATATTAACCATCCTTCTTGTGTTTGTTTTAATGACTAGTCTACGATGAGCGAAGTAGGAAGGAGCGGTAAGCTACTGGTGATCACAATAATACCAGAATTTGTTTGTACACTGGAAGTGGTGATTTTTTGTGTGGTGGATCACTTTTTATTGAAATGATCAAACAATAACGCAATTCATTAAAGTAGATATTTTGTTACTATTTTGAACTGTTACTGTTAAGAAAATCAGTTTAATTTTTCGTTCAACATTTGATGAGCAATCAGTATTTTTGAAGGAAAAACAGAATTTGTTTTATGTATGGTGAACACTGCTGCTCATTTTATTCACATTAACACTAAAAAGAAATATTGACCATATGCAGCAGTTACACCCTGACATGTGCTGATGACGTCACTATTTAATTAAACGGCTATAATTCAGATGGCATCGATGTTAGGAAGTCCCCCAAGGGAACGTGTAAGCGCAGCTTTGGTAGATAGATGGTTATGAGAGGTGGAAGGTTTAAGCTTTGGTTTTTGAACCGGTGATGGTTGTTACATAAAATACAAGTTTGAGATGTAAGACTGAGTTTAATTATTTTTAAAATAAAATTCTCGTGAGTTTCACGCATATTTAAATATAATAAATGAAACCGCAAAATTCACTCACGTTCAGTATCGTATAGTTCAGCATCAGTGGCCGTCGGGAGCTCGCAGGGGCGGCGCAGCACTCGTCCTGATGTTGAGCATCTCATATACTCGACACCCGCGAGACGTATTCGATCCCCAACGTGAGTGTTTTTGCTGATTTAATTTGTAATATTTAAATATGAGTTTAATTAATCATTATTCGGCTAGTATTACTAAAACTATGACGACTAATATTTAGACAAAAAAACACTGAAGTGTTTTCTTTCGTTACAATCCCCGTAATGATCTTGTTTTCTCATTTTACAAATATCGGACCCTTTTGGGACCTGTTCATCTCAACATGTTTGGACTAATGTAGTAAATAACACGGAAGCCTGCAAAGTATTATCCTGATCAACTGTTTATGGTAATTGAAAAACTCTTTCAGATGGTGCCCCACGAGGGTGGGTGAGCGCTAACGGCGTGTTGTACCACAGTTCCCAAGTGTACCTCTTCTACAGCGGCAAGCCAGTCAACTTCACCTGCCACGGGGAGGGGGAGGGGGAGGGGACGGTACTCTTGGCGTACAACTCGACAGGTAAATACGAAATTATATTAATTCACATTGCATAGTCATGAACATTTTTTTATTCTTTCTTTCTACACCTTACAAACTACATTGGCAATTAGGGTTTTCCGTATATTCTTTTAAAATAGAGTATATTGATTACACTTCTGGAGTGCCAGGCTAGTCTTCACTCCCTATATCTTCTCTTCTTGAGTAATCTTTAGTAAAAAATACCGGAAGTTGGACAGCAGTGCCGTCTGAGATATTATATATAACTCCTATAACTACAATCCCCAAGACTTCTCCTCCTTACCAAGCGTGGTGATAATGGAGAAAACCTCCCAATTATCGACACAAATAACACACAGTGAAGGAGGTGCGAAGATGCCGCGGTAGACGCTCGGCCACCTTCCTGAATAACGATGGCCCTTGAGCCTAGTGACGCGTATCAAATATACGCTCGGGGAGATCCACAATATTTTCGATCTGAAGGTAGAACTAAACAAGTTACGCAGGGCGTATGCTTTTTTATACCTGTCCGGACGCAGAGGCCCGGCCCACGAGCTAACCTACCTCTTTTCATTTTGAGGTACCGTTAAACAATTTAGGGCGTATGCTATGGGCGTTATTATAAACGAGTACGTATTTGACCTCTGGAATGCTTTCCCTGTATTAAGTACCTTCAAAATATTACTAAAAAGTGTTTGAGGGTTGCCATAAATGGCTGTATCGTGCTTTTGTCATTATTTTACTTAATGGATAAAGTTTCTACCTGTCATAGTGGACGTGATTGAAGGAAGACGCTTAATATTTCAGCAACTGGAGCAATCTCTACGGGGTATGGACGATCGAAGTCCTCCGCGGAACTGTACCTGAAGCTGACTAATGAAAACAACGACACGTCCGTAGAGTGCACTATAACGCAGGAGGCGTTTAACGACAACCTTATCATCCGCTTGCATTTGGTCTTCTTCAATTATCGCAGCAGGGAAGGTAAGAAATAAGATATCTAGATCTTTAATTAGATCTCTATCTCTTAAGCTCATGGTAAACTACACATATACCTACCTACTGACGTGCAATTAAATAACGTCAATAAGAAAAACACTAAACCTCCCAAACACTGCAAGATATTGATTTGAAATCAAATCAAAAATATATTTCACATGGCATAGACACATATGTCGGAATGATAAAGAGAAAAAAATTCAACATCTGGGTTAATGGCATTGTGTACCTATGTATGATTTTGTGTCTTCTCATTTGCACAATAATCACAAAATCATAAAAGCACACTTGGTTTATTCTTAGCCCACAGTTCAAATAGCCTCCACCCTGACAGCTATACAATCCAAATGGTATAGAATACTCTCTTTACAATTTCACTTTGTTCACTATTGATTCCAGTTATTGATTTCCTCTCATCGCTTGGTTAACTAGTCATTATTAGATCAAGTCCTCCATAATGTATCATGATGTCATCTTCAACCTATACTGCTCCATATACTGCTGTCACTTTCCACGATCGTGGTTGAGAACACTTGTATTGATGCCATCCATAGTAGAAGTATCATCAAATCACAATATGGTTAAAGGATAACGCTATTGTAGAGTCTTTAGTCTGCGTACTTACTTTCGAATGTTTACTGTCGCAAGTTTCAATGCACTAATACGTTGCCAGTTCGACGGCCGGTAAAAAAATGAGGAATGAAACGCAGTCAAAGAACATATATACTAGCCACAGTCTCATGACGTAAACTTGGAACTGTCAGGTAGCGCTAGAGTTGCACCACAGACTCTCAAATGGATTGCAGACTAGGCTAGGAGAGATCACATCGAGAAATCAGAGCGTTGCCAGCCCTGAAGGTTACTTGCTTGATGGTTTGATAGACGAACCCCATGTTCTTCTCAACCTCTGTTTTCACGATCCAACAAGTTACAGGCAAAAAATTACGTAACATTTATAAAATAAAACCTAAATTAACAAATATTAAAAACTTTGCTAAGCAAAATATTATCTTTTGACCATGATCTAACCTGGTAGTAAACGAAGATGCGGTCAAAGTCGTCATGACACAACTGCCCAAACACAGGCAGGTCGGGTGTTTGGCGATACATTATTTCAATAATAAATACGTAATGTCTGACGTAGCTAAGCCGGATAAATATGATAAGGTATAGTGTCGACCATTTCAATCACATTCGTGGTATTTTTCAAGGAGTATTCGGGAGGCTGGCGTTATCGTCTTGCTTCACCAGTGCAAATGTATTAACAGCATTCTGGCTTGTCTGCGTAAGTCATCCCATATTTTCCATTAAAAATAAGTGAACTTCAAGTAAGTATTTAAAGCTAATGATTTTCTTCTTGTGGGTGGTAGCTATAAAAGTTTTACATTTATTAGTTTTACCAGTATAGCCACCTCAAATGCTCGAGCCTTCAACCAATAGCAACGTGGTGGTGGCAGTCCTGACTTGCTAAACCATATAAGTATACTAGTTGGTAATGTGTTATATTGATAACAAATAGATATGTGTTATAAAATGTATTTATTGACTTTGTTCATTCTATAATAACTGTAAAAGAAAATTGACATGTAATTTATTAATGAAATAATCCTTGAGTAATATTTATGATACTATATTAATCCAGATTTTTATTTCTATGAATGAGTCACATAATTATTTATAATTCAGCTTGCAATGCCCTTACAGGGTAGGTACATAATTATCACTAGCCTAAGAAACACAATAACTGTCTGTAATGACCTATACTATTATGTTTGCATGAATAAATGATCAGGTTAGTATTGGAAAGTACGAAGACCTAAACTCTGTAGAAGTAACTTGCAAGCATTGTACATTGCGCGCTTGCTGCGGTTTACGCATTCATGCCGCGGCACCAGTGCACTATCGGACATCGTACCATCCGCGTCTACTCAACAACCATACCATTTAACATATTAAGCTTAGTTTGGGATATTAAAGAACACTTTTTTCCCCTAATTTTGCATATCATTTACTTATGTACGGAGTGGGCCGTACATAATCTGACCAACCTCTGTACGGTCCAATGTCTGTAGATATGAGTTTACTTTCCAGGTTTTGAAGTGAACGGGTTGGTTCTCCCGAACCTAAAGCCTGCTGGTGAGCTGGAAGCCAGTTTCGAGTATAATTTCATGGAGGGTGAGCCGCTGGCCATCCGAGTGCTGTGGGACACTACCTCCAACGGCAGCTTAAAGTGCACCACGCTCGGAAATAATGCTACTAATGAGATAATTGAATGTGAGTCTAATTATGATTTCTTATTTTGCAATCTCTCTTCAAAACGTGCAAGCTATTTGAAGGTGGCAATTAGTAACAATATACCTGGACCATGAAGTAACTGTAATGTGGGTTTTAAAGTAAGTAACTACTTTAGTTAGTGGTTAATTATTTTGTTCTTAATAAAAGTACTTCTACTTCATAAAACTATTAATCATTCTATAAATTGAGACTGATACGTGAAAAAAGACACTTGTTGAAAGCATTTCGTTTTTTTTTATATTAGCTGGTGTAGTGACCTAATTTCTACCCGACAGTTATTGACAATAAGTTATCGAGTTAAAACAATATTCAAATTTATTAATGAAGAAAAACAAGCCCCAGCGATTCTTCAATAATAATAAATATGTAAAACAACAAAACATAAACGTGTTACACATACACGATCGGCAATTTTGGTTCATTTTAATCAAAAACAACTTACAATATTGTGCATCTCTGATGGTTCCAGATATACTCCAGCTAGAAACTCTTAACGTTACCCGTGTATCCCGACTCCCTGTTCGCCTTACTCGACCTCCACTTCACGTTAGATCGTTTTGCTCAACACCTCCGTATGTCACAGCCTCATCCACTCATCCCAGTCGCGAATGGCTTGCTCCTCCGAGGATCTCCCGAGATCTTCTGGCTTCAACATACTAGGTTGAGATCGCGTCGAGGTTTTCAATGTCTTGTCACTAGTCAAAGCTGCTCCTAAAAGGATTTGTAAAGAACATAAATGCAGTCGGTAAAATGTAATGATCACTTCACTTACTTATAATTTTATTCGCCATTTTTCATTATCTGTAGTAGTTATTATGATTCCAGAACTTTGACTCCATATTTTTACTTAAGTTTAATATCAGTTTTTATACGGTTAAAATTTTGTCGTTTTGGCAAATGTTGCTAATGGAGGGGGGGAGATTAGGAGCTAGCGTTTGGTTGTGGGTTGATGGTGACAGATGGTGGTGTATTCCGAGTAAGGGGCGGGAGGTAGACATTTTGTTTGACCGCTATTCGGAAAGACCTCTCTACGATTGAATTTTTAAATTAACCTTTAAAACTTAAGGTGTATTCTTTTTATTATATTTCTTCAGTTATTTTGCTAAATCAAATATAAGTTGGTCTGGCTCAATCAATCATAATCTCAGTACATATACATATACATTTACTTAAAAGATGGCCTCTACACATCGTTATATGGATACATGTAGCTTATGAATATAAAAAAAATATCTCATCTTATCAACCATATTGGTTGGATGATTTATCGTTTTGTATTGTATTTTTAAAATACTGATCCATTGTGTCATCGGAAGAACTAATTCGTTTGTTGATTTGTACTATTTCTTACAAAGAAGCCTGATTTATTTAGGCCAGTTGCGTTCGCACGTGCCACTCCTCCATTACTTATCTTAGGTTAGGTAGCCGTTGAGGCGCCTTGCGTTAATTGCCCCATTATACCGCGCTTTGTCACGGGCACCCACGTCGAGGCCACTTGAGACCGCACGCCGAGTATTTATGTAAACAAACATTTTTTACGACTTGGGTTATCTAAATGAGTGGTCGTTGGTTAAGGGTTTCAAAAAAAAGCCGTGGAACAGATGTATACAACGTTTGTTTGAATTGCATGAAAGTAGCTGTTACAAAATAGACTGAGTATTCTGGACCTTATTTCATTTTAAATCCATCATAATTTAAAAAGTAAAGCGATGACATATAGAATATGAATGTACATTTTGATTTGACCACACTTAGCGTAGGATAAGGGTAGAATATGAATTATTAATTAAAATAAATCTGACATACTCACATTGGACTCATAGTTTCATACACTCTTTGCCGTGCCCGCTCCACTTCCGAATCCTCGTCGTCACTGAAACGCCAATATTTACAACTTTAGTTATATAAAAGATTCATATTAAAAAAATACATACCAATTTTGAAGGGTATTTTGCAACTAGCTACATCAATAAGAATATCTGTCGCCAAGGACCTAACGGTGTCATTTCTTTTTCTTCATCCACATCATTACTTACCAACAGATAAGACATTATAATAACATTATAATAAGTAGTGTAATTATATATCTGAATACTGTATATAAATAGTAACAACACATAACTTACCTTCGCATTGTATTTTCTTTGAGGAATTCCTTCCAAACCACTTTTTTAGATTTTTTTATCTGAGGCACAGTTTTGACTATCACCATAAAATACAATCACTTTGAAAGCAACATATCTTTTTTTTTTCACGTTCCATGTTTGGTATTTGGGATTTAGAGTATGATAATATATCCATCTCTATTTGTCTCATACATTATACTGATGAAAAATATGAAATAACGCTAAAATCATGCAAAAATTATATATGCGAAATTATCTTTGACACTTATCGATTATAAATCGATTCTTGCATAAATTTCCAGTAAAATCGTATAAAAACTCTACTACAATTTGTTGCTAAAATCCAATAGTAACTTCAATATAATTTGTGTTCCTCTAAAATTATGAAAGCAATAGGAAAACATCTATTTTAATTTTCTAGTAGCACTTTTTCTGTATGGAGTAATCTTATAAGAATCTTGTAAGAGTAATAATATGCGAAATTATCTTCGACACTTATCGATTATAAATCGATTCTTGCATAAATTTCCAGTAAAATCGTATAAAAACTACTACAATTTGTTGCTAAAATCCAATAGTAACTTCAATATAATCTGTGTTCCTCTAAAATTATGAAAGCAATAGGAAAACATCTATTTTTATTTTCCAGTAGCACTTTTTCTGTATGGAGTAATCTTATAAGAGTCTTATAAGAATCTTGTAAGAGTAATAATATGCGAAATTATCTGTGACACTTATCGATTATAAATCAATTCTTGCATAAATTTCCAGTAAAATCGTATAAAAACTCTACTACAATTTGTTGCTAAAATCCAATAGTAACTTCAATATAATCTGTGTTCCTCTAAAATTATGAAAGCAATAGGAAAACATCTATTTTAATTTTCTAGTAGCACTTTTTCTGTATGGAGTAATCTTATAAGAATCTTGTAAGAGTAATAATATGCGAAATTATCTTTGACACTTATCGATTATAAATCGATTCTTGCATAAATTTCCAGTAAAATCGTATAAAAACTACTACAATTTGTTGCTAAAATCCAATAGTAACTTCAATATAATCTGTGCTCCTCTAAAATTATGAAAGCAATAGGAAAACATCTATTTTTATTTTCCAGTAGCACTTTTTCTGTATGGAGTAATCTTATAAGAGTCTTATAAGAATCTTGTAAGAGTAATAATATGCGAAATTATCTGTGACACTTATCGATTATAAATCAATTCTTGCATAAATTTCCAGTAAAATCGTATAAAAACTCTACTACAATTTGTTGCTAAAATCCAATAGTAACTTCAATATAATCTGTGTTCCTCTATGTTCGCGCTGCAAACCAGTTCAGGCGCGGGGGCGTCTCACCGCGGAGAGGGGACCATCGCCGCCGGACGAGCGGCGCTCGCCAATCGGCCACCAACCTTACATATGTGTGAACGCTACCAATTTTTGTAACCTAAAACTATCTAATTTACGTCAATATACAAAATCAAGTTTAAATATGTGTTTGGACTACTCCCGAACATAATTGGCGACCGTGACAGGACACTCCGAGGACTTGCAGAGCATCAGAGGTCATCGCAAAAAGGAAGTAAGCCCGTTCCTTTAAACACTTACATTCCTTTCAATATTTCCTACCTACATACTATTTTCAACTTCTATTTGCTGTTCATAGTGAATGCTAACCGATCAAAGTATTAGAAGGTATCTAGCTTAACGCGTATCTTCCCTATATTATTCTTTTTATTTACGGTAATTCACGCTAAACAAACAGCTATAATTTCAAGTAAACATTATTATATCTATCAATACATGCCGGCCGATTCACGTTCACATTTTGTTCATTTTATGAGCTTACATCAAACCCATTATTTTAAAGAACCTTTGTTGCAAATACTTATCACCTACTTTCAACGCCTACCTTGCAGAACTTAGTTGCATCTATCTTAACTATCGTTCTTTCTATTATTTTCTATCTATTGTTATTGTTAAAAACATTGTCAATGTATACTTAGTACTATAGGTGACTATAGATACGTAATTAAACCTACCCATAAATACATATTATAAAGATCACTGTCGAATGCTTGATCTTTTTGTATTTCTTTTAATAATATTTCTCATTTGCTTAAAATAGTCGAGAACATTACCTAATTATTTCTTATTTATAACTGGTGCCTACCTACTAATATATATTTTAAAATACTACAAAATTATTCCTGTTAGCATTTTCGACAATACGATCGTGTTTGTACCCGGGGCCGGGCCCGCGCCGCGCCGCAGAACCGCCCGGTGCCACTTCCGAGCGCTCCCGCGTGTGGATCTCCTAGCGCAGCCGGTGCAGTTGATGCGCTCGGCGCCTTAGCCTGCATTTACGCACCGCGCCGTGTTTCGTACGCTGCTCCCTGTTGGCAGGCTCGGCAGCTGCTGAAAGGTTTGGACTGCGGTCTATTGGATTGTTTGTGTTTATATTTTATTTTGCCCCACTCATTTCATAAAATGTCTGAAAGGGAATCGACCACTAAAGTTAAAAGTCCGCTTCCATTATTAAAAATCGATTCGACCGGTAAACCTGATGTCAAGGAATATTTAAAATCATTGATAAAAAAACGTGCGGGTTTTAGAAGCCGACTAACAGTTTTACAAAAGTTTATGGAAAAATTTAATATTCTGACATTAGCAAGGTATCCAGTCTGGACATAAAAGAAATTTCTTTGAGATTAAATCAACTCAAAGAATTAATGTCTAATTTTAATCTCATACAATCAGAGATTGAAGAATACTCTGAAAATTTAGATGAACAGATTTCAGAACGAGACTTAACCGAAACTGAGTTTTATACACAAATAGCTTTTGCTCAAGAGTTGATCGATTTGTTTTCAACTAAAAATAAAGAAAGCCATGCCTCTAATGGAGTAACCTCGGGTTGTTGTCATGGTCATAGTAATGATTCAATTAGGCTTCCAATTATTAATCTACCCACTTTTGATGGTAACTACGCGAAATGGCTCGAGTTTAGAGACACTTTTAAAACACTTATTCATGACAACAACTCGATTGCCCCGATCAATAAATTTCACTATTTGAGAAATTCGTTACAATCAGGTGCCAGTGTCGTAATTAGATCTTTGGAATTTGTCGCGACGAATTATGAGCTTGCTTGGGACACATTGTGCAATCGATACAATAATAAAAACATTCTTATCCATAATCACTTGAGCGCATTAGTTAATTGTAATACTATACAAAGGGAATCCTTCAAGGCTTTGCGTTATTTAATTGATCAGGTATCCAAAAACTGAAATGCTTTAAATACTTTGGAAGTTTCAACCGACGGTTGGGACCCGCTGGTGATATTCTTGGTGTCGGCGAAGCTAGATTCCACAAGTAGTAACAAGTGGGAAGAATACAGAGGCAGATTGTCTAACCTACCTACTTTAGATGATTTTAGAAATTTTCTAGAAAACAGGGCGAATGTTTTAGAAACTGCAAACTGTCGAAATTTAGATAACAGAGCTACACAAAGTAATAATAATAATTATAAAGAAAACCGGACTACTAAATCTTTTGCGACCTTCACAAATGTTAAGGGTACGCAGCTATACAAGGCCTGTCCCGTTTGTGATGAGGTTCATCTCGTGCATCAGTGCAACAAATTTAGAGCGATGGGTGTTGAGGATAGGTTAGGTGAGGTTTTAAAATACAAGCTGTGTACTAATTGTTTGCGAAGTGGACATTCCAATGCTCAGTGTAGTTTAAAAGGGACTTGTCGTTCCTGTAAGAAAAAACATAACACATTATTACACAAAGGTGACACAAATAAAGTACTCACCGTGCGTGACGAGCTGTCTAGTCTTCCTGTCAGCTTGGCTGCGGTCTCTTCCAGGCAAGTTCTCCTGTGTACTGCAAAAATAGAAGCTATTAATAAACACAACAAATCTACTTACCTTGCACGTGCATTGCTGGATACTGGTAGCCAGTCGTCATTCATCACTAAAAACCTTAAAGAGAAATTAGGCCTGTCAACTGAAAATATTGATATATTACAAGTAGCCGGCATTAACGGAATAGCTTGCCCTATTACAGAGCGGTGTCAGTTGAAAATTAAATCATGCACTAGCTCATTTACCCGAAATATTAATTGTTTTGTTATTCCAAAGGTGACTGGCAACTTACCTAATGTTCAAGTTGATGTTGAGAGATTAGGCCTACCCGACGATGTAACTTTAGCAGATCCATCGTTTTACAAACCTTCTGAGATAGACATTTTGTTAGGAGCTGATCACTTTTTCGACATTGTTTTATCTAACAAAATCGCACTAGGCCCATGTAAGCCTATTTTGTTAGAAAGTGTTTTTGGATGGCTGGTAGCTGGTCCAACGGGTCATAGTTCCAATAACGGTAATATTACACAATGCAATTTTGTGCAAACTCAATCAACTATGTCAGCGTCACTTCAAGACATCCATAACTCCATACAAAGGTTCTGGGAGGTAGAAGAATTGCCCCCAGAAAATAGTATTTCTTCGATAGAAGAAGAATTTTGTGAAACACATTTCGTAAACAATACCCATCGCTTACCTGATGGTCGATTTTCGGTCATGATGCCACTTAAAGAGTCTGCTGAGGAGACTTTAGGTAGTTCATTTCCTATGACTATGAAACGTTTTTTATCACTCGAAAAGAAGTTAAATAAAAATCCTGTTCTTAAACTACAATATTCTGAATTTTTAAAGGAATATGAAGACCTTGGTCACCTACAGGAAGTTCAAAGGCCTCCATTTGGCTATTACCTACCCCATCACGGCGTAGTCCGAGAGAACCATGAAACTACCAAATTGCGAGTGGTTTTTGATGCCTCTGCTAAAACTAGCACATCAAAATCATTGAACGACATTCAAGCCGTAGGACCGGTAATACAAAGTGATTTATTTTCAATTCTTATTCGCTTTCGTGTTTACAAGTTCGTACTGACAGCGGACATTGAAAAAATGTACAGGCAAATCAAATTGAACGAATCGCAGCGCCATCTGCAACTCATATTGTGGCGAGAACATGCACATGAGCCTATAAAAATAAAAAAATTAAATACAGTCACATATGGCATGGCGTCTGCCCCATTTTTAAGTACTAGGTGTCTTGTTCAACTTGCACTCGAATGTCAGGATCCAATTGTAGCTAATGTTATCAGATCTCATTTTTATATTGACGACCTTAATACTGGTAGTTTCACTGAGCAGGAATTAAAACATATTTACACAAATGTGACCAACGTCCTACATACAGCAGGTTTTCCGTTGAGAAAATTCAAGACAAACTGCCCACAAATTTTTGATGATTCTGATATTGAAGCTAACTCAATACCGCTTGATTTTAGTACCGAGGCTAATGTGTTAGGTTTAAAATGGGCACCTAAACAAGATATTCTTCAATTCCCTAGTAACATTGAGATCAATACAAACATTACTAAAAGAATAATCATTTCTACCACATGTAAACTGTTCGACCCCTTAGGTTTGGTGTCGTGCAGTATCATACTACCAAAAATTCTTATGCAAAGCTTATGGAATGCTAAATTGGACTGGGACGATCCAGTTCCACAGCCTTATGTAAAGCAATGGTTAAATTTTATTAATAACATGCATCATCTATCAGAGTTAACGTTACCTCGCCATGTGTTAAGTGACAATGCCGAGGCTACAGACTTACATATATTTGTTGATGCGTCTCAAAACGCATACGCTGCTTGTTGTTACTTGCGATCTTGCAATGCAAATAACAGCATAAATGTGAGGTTGCTTTGTGCCAAAACCAAAGTAGCACCCATTAAAAACCTTACGATACCGCGCTTAGAGCTATGTGCGGCGTTGCTTGGTAGTCAGCTGTGCTCAAAGGTTTTACAATCGATACCATGCAGCGTCAGAAATACATTCTTGTGGACCGATTCAACAGTAGTTCTTTGCTGGCTAAATTCACAAAACAAATCACTACCAATTTTCGTACGTAATAGAGTAAATAAAATTAATATCCTTACCCAGAGTTTTCAATGGAAGCATACTCCTACCAATTTCAATCCAGCTGACTTAGGTTCAAGGGGTGTTGAGCCACAGAATTTGCGTTCGTGCTTGTTATGGTGGGAGGGTCCTTCCTTTCTAAAGAAAGGCACTTTGGATTGGCCTACTCAACCTCATCTGAGTCCTAATAACCCACCTGAAGCTAAAATTAGAGTTCATTTGACGGTTGATGAAACTTCTAATGAACAGAATATAATAATTTTCGAAAATCACTCCAATTATCTGAAATTAAAAAGAACTTATGCATACGTTCTTCGTTTTATTAACAACAGTACACCAAACAAAAACAAGTTAAGTGGTCCTTTAACAACAGATGAACTAGAATCTTCACTGACGATATTACTTAAGTTCAGTCAGGCAGCGTCTTTCCCAAACGACATAGCCTGTCTCAAACAAAGTAAACCACTACACAACAAAAGTCGACTATTACCTTTGAATCCGTTTGTTGACAACAGCGGTCTGGCTAGGGTAGGAGGTAGGTTAGAACAATCTGCATTTGACTATAATAAAAAACACCCAATAATACTTGACGCAAAGCATCATCTTACTAAGTTATTGCTGAAACATGAACATTACAGACTATTCCATGCGGGTCCCCAACTCCTTCTTTCTTCCTTTCGTGAGAATTTCTGGCCTTTGGGGGGCAGAAACTTGGTTCGTACTATTATTAAACAGTGCACTATCTGTACCCGTATGAGCAGCAAAACAATACAGCCCATAATGGGTAACTTACCAGACGTTAGAGTCAGTGAGAATTTCCCCTTTAATTCCTGTGGGATTGATTTTGCAGGTCCCTTTATGATCTCTTCAAAAAAGGGTAAAGGTAACCGTGTTACAAAAGCTTACTTATGCGTTATCGTTTGTTTAACCGTAAAAGCCTTGCACCTTGAGGTAGTTAGTGACCTTTCAACCGCAGCATTTATTATGTGTCTACGAAGGTTCATATCACGGCGAGGCAAGCCTAACATTATCTACTGCGACAATGGCAAAAATTTTGTAGGCGCAAACAATGAGTTGGGCAAAATATTACGATCCAGTCGTCAGTCAGTCTCAAACTTCGCAGCGAATGAGGAAATTAATTCAGTTTTTGCCCAGCCTACTCCCCCCACTTCGGAGGAATTTGGGAAAGTGGAGTCCGTTCCTCAAAAAACCTATTAAAACGCGCGGCTGGCAATGCTTTTCTTACCTTTGAGGAGTTGGCCACACTCTTTTCACAAATAGAAGCTATCCTTAATTCTCGTCCGCTCACACCACTTTCATCCCATCCCATGGATTTAAATCCCCTCACTCCAGGGCACTTCCTAATTGGTCGACCATTGATATCGCTTCCTTCACTGCCTGTCAACACCAAGAACCCAAATAGATACCAACGCATCGAACAAATCAGGCAGCAATTCTGGGAGCGATGGCGCCGGGAGTACATGGCTGAGCTCCAACAAAGAAGTAAATGGAGAAAGAACTGCCCACCACTTGAAGTAGGAGACCTGGTCATCGTTAAGGAAGACAATCTAATGCCGCTGCAATGGAGAATGGGTAGAGTGACAAAACTTTATCCAGGACGAGATGGCATTTCCAGAGTGGCAGACGTCTATGTGAGCAAGGGAACCATTAAACGAGCTGTAAACAAACTTTGTCTTCTGCCAAAATCTGCCAACCCGCTAGATCACGACCAAGACCATTCATCAATTTAGATATCAGTTCAAACCTTAACTGTTATCGAAGAGCAATTTCACCACATTGAATAAGAAGTTAAAGATTCCTTCAACGCCGTGGAGGATGTTCGCGCTGCAAACCAGTTCAGGCGCGGGGGCGTCTCACCGCGGAGAGAGGACCATCGCCGCCGGACGAGCGGCGCTCGCCAATCGGCCACCAACCTTACATATGTGTGAACGCTACCAATTTTTGTAACCTAAAACTATCTAATTTACGTCAATATACAAAATCAAGTTTAAATATGTGTTTGGACTACTCCCGAACACTCTAAAATTATGAAAGCAATAGGAAAACATCTATTTTAATTTTCCAGTAGCACTTTTTCTGTATGGAGTAATCTTATAAGAATCTTATGAGAATCTTATGAGAATCTTATAAGAATCTTATGAGAATCTTATAAGAATCTTGTAAGAGTAATAATATGCGAAATTATCTTCGACACTTATCGATTATAAATCGATTCTTGCATAAATTTCCAGTAAAATCGTATAAAAACTCCACTACAATTTGTTGCTAAAATCCAATAGTAACTTCAATATAATCTGTGTTCCTCTAAAATTATCGAACGCATTTGTCGACAGTGAATACATCACTAGCAGTACCAAATTAGTAAACAAATGTATCGGATTACGGCGCATTGTTTTAGTGCCGGTTGTTTGATTTATTAGTGTTTATACAATAAACAATAACTTGAAACGGTATTTGAAGATTATAGTATGCATATAGTGCCCTGTGTGTGTTGTAAATCGATTTGGTGACTGTGATTTATGTGCTCAAAGTGAATGTGTTTTTAGGGTTACTTTTGTCGATGCCGGTTGAAAAAAATCCTTTTTTTTCGATGTACAAACCTAACAAAAGCAGATTTTCATGTGAGTATTACTTAGAACATATAATATACCTTATTTTTACGTATTATTAGCAACTGGATAGCGTTTCAATGATTTGTTTATGTACGTGCGAAACAAAATTCAGTTCAAGTTGAATGACCTTGAATTAGTTCTTTGTTCTGATCCCGATAACTAATTATTTTGGTAGGGAAACAACAAAGTCATTATATTATTCTGGTAGCGTATATATTCATGAATATGAAAAACGTAACAGTTTCTCGTATCAATAGACATCTTTGTACAATATTATAATACAATGATAAAAGTATAGGTAAACGCCTGTTCATTGATTTCGCAAGATGGCCGCACCGTTTCTTTGCATTTTACAGTGCCATGCGGTATTTCATTCGAAAGATAAACATTTTCTAGCTAGTTTTTGTAAACATTGTATTGTATTTTAACTAGTAGGTTTTGATTCCAAGGTCAAAATACGTAGCAGTGTCTGGACCGCCATTTTTTTTCTATAGTCCTAGCGAGGCGAGGGGGGGAAAGTAGCTTGACAGGTCGCGATTTCACCGGTGAAAGAGCTTTTGGAGTGGAGTGATCATAATAGTACCCAGTTGACGAATACATCATTTTCAGCTAAAGTGCGGGAACTGTTCCCCAACTCATGTGCATATAATAGTGTTTCTAAAGACATCTTACAGATTGTTTGCGGCAAGCGTGCTAATATGATCGGACATCGTAGAGACAGTGTTATGTCTGCCGTAAAGGACAAATATAACAAAACAATATTACGAAGAATACCTCCAAGTGCAGAATACCTGTTTGAACCGAAGGAGCTTAGCGATGCCGTGACTAAACTAGGGGGAGGATCAAAGGTTTTTCGCAAACCTTATCTACCTGCCGAGGGTAGCCAGGTTATGCAAGGCAACAATCGGCCGTATTTGCCTGCCGAGGGCAATCAAGCCGCACCACGGCGTTCTACCGACCCCGCGGTGTCATTTCGCGGATATAACCGCAACAAATTCCAGCAAGCTCCCGCTTCTGGAAAAGGCAAGTCTATCCCTGGCAAACGAAATTATACAGCCGCAAAGAACAAACCTTTTCAAAGACCGAGAGATGATCCCTTCTTATGATCATATAATTATCATGGGTGATTTTAACACCTGCTTACTGAAGCAAGATTCCCGCACAATTGCCTTCAAATCCACAGTTAGGGCTAGCAATCTGACCATCCTTCCGCTAAATGCAACGCATAATCCTCCCAATTATACCCCATCTCTTCTCGACTTGATGCTCGTATCTTCTTCATCACATGTAAAAAAATATGGTCAGTGCGCGGCGGACGCCTTTTCTTACCATGATCTAATCTA
This sequence comes from Plagodis dolabraria, assembly GCA_963854805.1. Taxonomy (NCBI): domain Eukaryota; kingdom Metazoa; phylum Arthropoda; class Insecta; order Lepidoptera; family Geometridae; genus Plagodis; species Plagodis dolabraria. The sequence goes on along the minus strand of OY978453.1, from coordinate 31,489,745 downwards.
TCTCTCCTACAAAATTCGTCCGCCTAAAGCTAAGCCCAAAATCCTTCTGCGGCGCAATTTTGGTGGTATTAATACAGAGAGTCTAAAACACGATGCCAGTAATTTGGACTGGCAAGGTGTTGTTAACGCTGAAACTATTGATGCAAAAGTCGCTATTTTTAATGAAATTATTACAAATCTGTACGATATACATGCGCCCTTGAGACCAGTTAAAATGAAACATGTGCCAGCACCTTGGCTTACGCCCGACATAAGGTTACTTATAAATAAAAAAATAGCGGCTAAAGCTAAGTACAAGTGTAACCCTATCGATGAGAACAAATCTAAGTATGCGGAACGACGAAATCTCTGCAATAAAGAGTGTAGAAATGCGCAACGCCGACATATTCATAATTCCTTAGAAAATGATGATCATTCAAAGGTATGGAAATTCCTTAGATCACTGGGAGTTGGAAAGTCTCGTAACAGCAATATCTCCGACAACCTAAATATAGATTCACTTAATCAGCATTTTTCCTCTTCTAAAAACTTTCATGGTACTATAAAAGCCGCAACACTTGCTAATCTTTCGTCAATTCCAACTCCTGATCATCCTTCTTTTGACTTCATGCAATTTACTGATTCTGATGTTAAGAGAAACATTGAAGCCATTTCTTCTAACGCAGTTGGCAGTGACTGTAACACTAGGAAAATGATTATATTAGTGCTCGACGAAATTCTACCGGTTATTCAGTACATCCTCAATTACTCCATTGCCCATGGTACGTTTCCTTCCCCCTGGAAGGAAGCGCAGATCATTCCTTTGCCTAAAAAAATTAATCCTACTACTTTCTCTGATTACCGTCCAATTTCTATTCTTCCATTTCTTTCAAAACTCCTTGAACGCCTAGTATACCATCAACTCGCATCTTTCCTTAACAGAAATAATCTTTTGAACCCTTTCCAATCTGGTTTCCGCCCTGGTCACAGCACTACCACAGCACTGGTCAAGATAACTGACGATATGAGGGAAGGAATGGATAACCGGCAACTGACTGTTTTAGCACTGTTAGACTTTAGTAACGCCTTCAACAACGTAGATTTTGATGTACTTTTAGGCTTAATGCGTTCTCTTAACATATCTCCAACGGTTATTGCTTGGTTTCGTAGCTACCTGCATGGACGTCGGCAGCGTATACGCATCGATGATACTCTTTCATCCTGGTGTAATACGACTGCTGGTGTACCTCAGGGCGGCGTTCTATCACCTCTCCTATTCTCCATTTTTGTAAATTCAATATCACAACAACTTTCTTCTTTCTACCATCTTTATGCAGATGATTTACAAATCTACGCTCAGGCTCCTCTCAATGAATTGGCAGCAGCGGTTGCGACGGTCAATTCTGATTTACGACAAATTTCCGACTGGAGTAAAGCCTATGGTATCAAGGTCAATCCGGCGAAAACTCAAACAATCATCATCGGTAGCTCAAGAATGGTATCTCTAATAGACTGGTTTCGCCTGCCACAGGTTATCTTCGATGGAGTAGTTATAGAGTACAGCACTGAAGTCAAGAATTTGGGTATCATCATGGACAGTAAAATGTCGTGGGTGCCACAGCTTGCTGAAGTTAGCCGCAAAATGTTTGCTTCTGCTTCTTCCCTTAGAAGGTTGCGAAACTTTTTACCCATTACCACTAAAATTGCGCTTGCACAATCACTTCTACTCCCAATACTTGACTACGCTGACATATCATATCTTGATTTAACCCAAGAGCAGCTTGATAAGCTTGAACGCTTACAAAATTTCTGTATTCGGTTCATATTTGGACTTCGCAAGTATGACCATATATCCGAGTTCCGTATAAAGCTGAAGTGGTTGCCCATACGTCTGCGCCGAAATGCACATATTCTTTATTTACTATATAGCATCCTTTTCATTCCCAATACCCCTCCATATCTGAAAGAGCGTTTTAAGTATCTTCATCTTACTCATGACTTGTCACTTCGCTCTTCTAACACTTTCCAATTGAAAATTCCTCCACATTGTTCCCAGTATTACAACAAGTCGTTCACAGTGCAGGCTGCACGACTATGGAATGGTTTGCCACTCGACATTAGACGTGCCAAATCTATTTCAATTTTCAAAAGTATGGTAAAAAATCACTATTTATCTATTATATAACACTGTATGTATTTGTATATATTTATGTTATAATAATGTATTGTATTACTGTTTATGCAGTTATTTATTATGTATATAATAGTTTAATATATATGTATTATGCTAGTGTGTATTAAGTTTATGTTTGTATTTATTTAATATAACGAAATGAGTACTTATATGATTTATACATTAAAACACATTTTTTTTATGTAAACTATATTTATTGTTCACCACCGTATATCTCTTCTCTTGCTTCTGTCCATCCAAAGGTTGTCTGGAAGAAATCGCTACATAGCGATAAGACCGCCCATTGTACTACCTAAGTGTACGTATGTTAATTACTCTTAAGTGTAAATTAGCTTGGTAAACAATAAAGAGTTTTTGTATTGTATTGTATGATTTTCGAGACCATCGAAAACAATGACTACGCCACGACTTTTCAAGCCGGTCGATTGCGCATGTTCATAGACAACTGGGAACATATGGGAGCTCCAAGCCACATATTGAAGATAATTCAAGGCTACCGAATCCCTTTTATAAAAAAACCTCCGCTACAGCGGAAGTACAGTCGCCAATATCGGCCGTTAACTACACCTAACTTAGGTGCCGAAATAACCCAGATGTTACGAGAATCCGTAATCGAGAAAGTTCCCACAGATGCGGGTTTTCTTTCAAATATGTTTCCAGTGAGAAAGACAGATGGCTCACAAAGACCGGTCTTGATTCTGAAAGCTTTGAATTTACATCTCAAACCAAAGAAATTTCGACAAACATGTACAAGGTGCCTCATTTCCTGCAACCCGAGGATTACATGATGAAAATAGACCTGCACCAAGCATATTTTCACATTCCAATTTCAAAGTCACACCGTTGATTTCTAAGGTTCATTTTCAACGAGACGACTTATCAAATGACCTGCCTACCATTCGGTCTCGCGAGCGCACCGATAACGTTTGCCATTTTGTCAAATTGGGTGGCTCAAAAGTTACAAGAAAAAGGTATGAGAGTTCTTGTATACTTGGACGACTACCTTCTTGTAAATCAATGTCCTCAAATGCTAAAGGAGCACATGAAACAAGCCATCGACCTCATGACAAGCTTGGGATGGATAATAAACAAAAGGAAGTCGTCAACAAAGCCTTCTCAGCAAATAGAATTTCTGGGAATTCTATGGGACACTCGTTTGAACAAGAAGTGTCTGCCAATCAAAAAAGTAGCTACTTTGACAAATCGCCTACAATACGCTCAACAATCCAGGCGTCTGACATTACTAGACCTGCAAAAACTGATAGGTTCCCTACATTTCTCCAGTTTTGTGATACATCACGGAATGCTACATTACCGGAATCTTCAGTCATGCCTTCATCAGGCTCTGAAAAATTCTATAGCTGTTCCCCTGACCCAGTCTGCGAGGGAAGATATAGAGTGGTGGCTGCAAAATCTGCAAAAGAGGTGTGCAATCTTGACAAACCCAGTGTCATATCACATTGTCACGGATGCTTCCAGCATCGGGTGGGGTGCATATGTCAACGGCAACCACATTCAAGGTTCATGGACAGCCGAAGAATCTCGATACCACTCGAACTTGAAAGAGCTACTGGTGATCTACAAGGTACTGTCACACAGCAACGTTGCCGAAGATTGTCAGAACAAAACCATATTGGTACAAAGCGACAACAGAACATCATTGGCATACTTACGAAGACTTATGCAGTTGACATGCCTAATTTACGGATATATACAAGCATACAACATACATCTGGTCACCAGTTACCTACCAGGTCCTCTCCACGGTGTGGCAGATGGACTGTCCCGAAACAAGATGACAGCAGAATGGCACCTCCCTCCTCCAGCCTGTCAGCTCCAGACAAGCTCATGTCGTACCCCGGTATGTAACACTAGATCTGAGGGATCAAGATGCGATTTTTCAGGATGCATTCAGCCGGATTTGGGCGTACGATCTCGCGTGGGTATTTCCACCACCTTGCTTAATGTACAGAGTCTTAGCGTGGTTGAATCAAGCTCAAGGTACGTACATCATAATATGTCCAAGATGGAAACATGTGTTTTGGAGGTCGGACTTGAAGAAAAGAGCAGTGGGCCCACCGTTTACCATCAGGAATCTGAAATTGACTCTAATAGACACACGAACCAATCGACCCCCACCACAAGTAAACTGCCTAGTATTGGAGGCATGGAAATGTCAGGGTGGGACGACCTCATAGGCAACTGGTCGCCTTCTGAAATCAATGTAATCGAATCAAGCTGGAGGCTCAATACTCTGAAAACATATAAACCAGCGTGGACACGTTGGCTTACGTGGTGTAAAAGTTCTGGAGTAGATAATAGAAGTCCTGGAGGCCACGGCCTGGCTAAATATCTAATTTATTTACATACGGTTCAAGGATTAAGTTATAAAACAATATTGGTACATAAATCAGCTGTGTCCTCTTTCTGCCAGCCAGATTTAGAAGTTAAGCTTAGTTCTCACGTATTGGTCCGCCAAAAAGGCATTGCAAATAAGTGTGCATCCAAGAACAAAGTTCAGCTGCCGGTTTGGAACCCACAAGTTGTCGTGGAGTGGCTCATACGTACAGAGCCAATAAGTTATTTTTATTTCAGGACAAATTCTTATATATTTTGCCGTTTTCAGCAGTTATATTATTACCACACGGCACAAAAATAATGTTAATAATATTTCAAATGCGAATTGATGTCTCATATACTGTTATTGTTATTAAAACTTAAAAATTGATTTGACTGACATAAATTTATGTAATATTTATAATAATAATGATACTATATCAGTATCTGACTCGAACTTATGTGATTCCACCGAAGTGCTTACACACTTAAACCAACGAATCTTTGTGTACTGTCGCAGAATATACATAGTATATCGTATAATGTCGATGATTTATTAATAGAACTACGTACATGAAGGTTCAACCGGACATGCTGATTCTTACAGAATGTTGGTTATCTAAGACTAGTCATATTATATGACCATACCTACGCAATTACACATATAGTTATTAAAAAAATATATAGCCTAAACGATGGTGTTGTTGTTTATTTAAAAAATAATGTTTTAAGTGCAATTACTTACGAGCCGGAATTTTATGACGCAAACTGCTTGGTCCCAAAATTTGGTACTGACCTTGCGATATTATCAATATACCGTCCACCTTGTTTTACTTTTGTTTTAATCTAAATAAATGTATTAAATACCTAGACATAGTTCCTAATTCCTTAAAAACATATAATTATCTTGACTTCTTATTCGAGATTTATTAAACCAATGTAGTAGTGTCCGTGCTACCAACATCTCTATCGCACATAGTTCAGCGTCGTAGGATAGAAAGAGAAAGAAAAAGTCAGTCCTCACCTGCAACGCCGGCGCCAGTTGAGCTTCATTGTTGTGCGCGCGCTTCCATCCAACGCACGTAGTAATAGCCAGAATCTATTTATACAAAAAATAATTGTGCCTAAAACGAAAAATGAATCAAAGGAAGATAAGTGGAATCGGATACTCAAAATATATGAAGAAAAATTATCACGCACAAGACGAAATAAAAAAATTGTGTTAAACATTCAAGAGACGATGATTTTCATCGCTGAAGGTAAGCTATACAAGGTACTTGCATATATTATTGCAACTGAACCATATTGGTACTTTATCCACCTACAAGTATAATGGTATATTACCAACACGATATTTGTGGTTTACCTACCCACATTCTATGAACGTTTTTTAATAAATAAATATGAGTTGCAGATTGCAATTTTCTTGTGTATGTAGTTAATACATATTGTATTAACACGAAAGCTTTAGAACCGATATAAGTACCGCTTTATAAGCTCCATTGTTGCCCAAAGACACTCCCGAAGTGCAATTTCCACCTGAGGGCGAGCAAGTGCACATCGAACCCTCAGCAATGAAAGATTTGTTAAGCACGCCTGTCGTTGAAACGCTCCATATACAATAAGGTTACTACTACTCCAAACCTTGCGGGATTTTGAGCCCAATGAGGTAGAATGGGATAATTATTAACTCAAAGATATTGCAAAGCGTTTTCAGTATATTTTCTGAACGTTCTCACCAAAGAAGCATTACAAAAACGGTACCTCTTCCCGAAGAACGTTCCTTTTATTGAGCAGAAGGTAAAACCATGTTGGCTTTAATTTTGAGAACACTGATATTCAAGATGTCAAGTGTAAGTTAAAAGACTGTAGCCAGCTTATAGCTGACTCCCACTACGCAGAGACCTACACAAGACGATCGCTTAATACCCATGGTTAACAAATCTCCTAGTGATTCCCTGAATGACCGGGAAAGGGACAAGTTTCTTTTCGGGAAAGATTTTTGTCAGAAATCGTAAAAATAGATAGATAGATAATACTTTATTGTTACACCACACAAGACAATAAGAAATAAAATTAAAATATGAGAGGAATTAAAAAGACCGGATCCTTTATACAAAGGACCACATCATCTTTAAACTGGAAAGGCCCGCCGACTCGAAGACGACCGACTCGAAATTACTCTCAAACCAACCGAACTGAGATATCAACAGTCCGCGAGAGGCTGCCGGTTCCCACCACCCCCGCCGCAGGTCAGCGGCACCGCCACCGCCGCCGACGCCGCCTCCATGGCGTCAGCTTGTGCAGGCATCGTCATCGTGCCGAGCCCTGGGCCCTGGTGCAGGCCGCGCGAGACGATCGACACACCTATAAGTTTACCTCAGGTACAAACCGGTTGCCTTAAATATTTCTTTAATCAATGGAAATCTATCACAACAGATGATTTTACATTATCTACAATATATGGTTATTAAATTCCTTTGAAAAAAAAATCTTAACCAATTACCGACTATAATTAGTCGGTAATTGGTTAAGATAAGCATACTTATTGTGTAGCAGATTTGCAATGGAGGCAGAAATTTCATATTCATTACAAATAGGGGCCATTGAACCTTGCTTTTTCTGTTGCCGAGAGATCATATCTGAGATTATCTTAGTGCCTAAAAATGACGGCAGCTCAAGCTTTATTTTAAATCTTAAAATATTTGATAATAAGTCCGCAACGACCATTTTAAAATGGAGAATATTAGAACTGATGTGAATATTTTGCATATCAGCTACTGATTACATGACGACAACCAAAGGAAATACCTGAGATATAATTCAAATAATAAAGTACTTAAGTAAGTTCGTTATGAATTTACTGTTCTACCTTTAGTTTTTATTTTGTTCGGCCCTATATATATTCACTAAAATAATTAAACCCCTTGTTACTTACCTAAGATCTCATTGATTTAGATCAGTTCGTTATGTTGACAACTTTTTAATGTGAGTAGTTCTAAAAATGATTGTATGGATCATAAAGCTATAAAATACTTACTATTATTTTCTGTGGTATGGATAATACTAACGCATCAATTGAGTATCTAACCCGTTTTGGTTTTTGTATTAAGCTGGACTATAATCTAATCTGATCCCGCGTAAAAGTTGTAAGTTTTTAGGTGTTATTTATAAGTCGATTTCTATGACGTTAGAATTTCCACATGAAAAGCGGAAAGCCATATAAGTATGATTACACGGAAAAAATATGAAGTACAGAAGCAATTTCAATAAGACAATTTTCTAGTTATTTAAGTTGCCTTACCGCCGCTTGTCCAGCAGTATCATATGAACGGCTGCATTCCAAAAGATTGGGGAGATCAAGTTTTTTGAACTTATCAGACATCAAGGAAATTACATAAAATAAAAATATGATGATTCCGGGTAATGTACTCGAAGATTTATCATCTCAGATTTTTTGTTAATTTAAGTCCATAATATCAAAGAAATTCTGTCTAGAGATATATGCTATGACAACCGGATGGGGTGCCGTTTGGGGTACTGAAAGAACAGTGGAATGATCACGAAAAACAATATTGTATTAATTATTTATAACTACTTGTAGTATATTTTGGGCTCACGACCTTTCGTAAAAACATTTCCAAATCTTATATCGTCTTACTTATTGATAACACTACGTCCACCATATCCTATATTAATAGGATTATAAGTAGTTTCGTAAAACATGAGCATCTCAACACCATTACTCGATCGATATGGGAATGGTGTTAATCTAGAGGTTTGTTAATATTTGCTTCATATATTAAATCTTCTTTAAACGTAGAGCCAGATTTTGAATCTAGAAAGGTAAATATAGATACGGAATGGGAACTTAAGTTGAAAAGCGTATCTAAAGTAAAGATACCTAGCTATTTAGGTTAGTCAGGTATCGATCTGTTTGCAACTAGGATTAATACCAATGCCTAAAATATGTTTTATGGAAATCAGATCCTTTTGCTTATGAAGTAGGCGCGTTTACCCTGGACCGGGCTTCTATTCGTTTTTACGCTTTACCGTCTTCCTTAGTGTCTACTGCAGGTGCTTAAAAATAATATTTGACAAGGCGCTGGAATTGTAGTGATTCCACATTGGCCATCAGTTGTGGTATCTTATATACAAATCACTATGTATCAGTGATCCTATCATACATAAACTTCATGAAACATTGCTTTCTTCTCCGTTTAGATCACGACATCCACTGCACCGACAACTTTCTCTGGAAGCAGCTATGTTATCAGGGAAATATTCGCTCGGCAGAACATTCCATTATTAGCCATTCTGATAATGTTTGACTCAATTTCAAAGTGTACTCATAAACAGTACTCAAGTAATTTCAAATTAATGTACTATCATTGCCATGAATATCATATTGATTTTTCAAATAAAGTATCTTTTACCTAGATTTCCTTAATGAAATGCTTTAATTCTGGAGCTTCTCATGGTGGCTCTCATTCAACAATCATAGATTGGACATAATCTTTTATCTGAACTTGTAGTATTTCACAGGATGACAGATTAGGAACATATATTTTCAAGTGCATATTTAGGATGAAACCGTGTTTTGTCCTAAGTATATCACTGTATGGGACCCCGACATAGTTTTGAACTATACAAATACGGTAGATGATGTTTCCACTAATGTATAAAAAATATCAAAAAAACTTATAATGTTGCTGGCTTTGGCCTCTTACAAAGAACTCAGACGCTATCTCTAATTAAAATACCTAATATAAAAATGGTATTATAATTATAATCACCGATTAAGACCTCGGCGATCGGTAGAGCAGAGCCAGTGATAAATCCACCTTTTTTTTCTGAAAACCCTAATGTCTACCTTGCTAAAACTTTGCAGAACTATTAGAATTTCACCGCTAACAATACGGATCCTAATATTCATAACTTAATATAAACTTACAAAAAACTTGGTTGAAGCAGACTCTTACTGATAGTGGTATTGATTTTTGATAGGAACACTTTTGGTGGTCAAAGTACTCGCCATGCAAGTACATCCTCTGCTGCTCGTGCTGGCATTAATGTTGATTTCATACGAAAAGCTGATGGCTAGTCCGGCCGTTCCGCAACATTTGCAAATTTTTATAATCATTCCGCAGTTAACACTAATTTTATTATGCTTATGCAAATAACTCTACTTAGTACTTAAAACTAATTAATTTATGATGTTTTCTTATCTGATATATATAGTAGTTATTATAATTATAAATTCAGGCGTTACTTTGCGGTAATCCATATTAAATAATATTTTTTAAATATTTTAATAAAACACTTACGCACGCCACGCAGACATCCGCAATTCTTCCGGTTTGGCTGCGTGGCGTTTGTGACGTCACGTCGGCTTAGCAGGAAAATTAGGCGGAATTATTACTAGATATATTTTTGTATTTTTAAGTGTTTTATTAAAATATTAATTGATGTTTTCTTAAAATATTTAAAAAATATTTGTTATTATTATAATATAATAGCTATTCTTATAAAAATCTACATTTATAATCTAGATCGGAGTCTTATTTTGGATTTTTCTACAATATTACTCACTCTAAACATCCTACATTGGTTTAATAAATCTCGAATAAGAAGTCAAGATAATTTTAAGATCTAACGAACTTATCTAAGTGAAGTTAGATCTGAAGTATCTTGACTTCTTTGAAGAGATTTAAGGTCCGACCACACCCATTTTCTAGACCCTTAATTTAGCAATATTGTAATTTGTTTCTTCTCTGAACTAATGAAGCTCAACTGGCGCCGGCGTCGCAGGTGAGGACTGACTTTTTCTTTCTCTTTCTATCCTACGACGCTAACTATGTGCGATAGAGATGTAGGTAGTACGGACACTACTACATTGGTTTAATAAATCTCTTCAAAGGAATCAAGATAATTCAGATCGAACTTCACTTAGGTAAGTTCGTTTGATTTAAAAAAATATTGAAGTTATAGGAGATGTCAATATTGACATTAAACCAGATACATTAGACAAAAATGCAGAAGAGTATTTACTTTTATTAGCTTGCCACGGACTTCTCCCAGCTCACTTAATACCTACTCGTTTACATAATTGTTTAGATCATATTATACTTAAAACTGATCTTTCAGCAAGCACACTTGTAGTCAAGAGTTCGTTAATAGATCATTACCTAACTATACTATCTTTAAACTTATCAAAAAGCCATTATAAAAACTATACAAAATATTAAAAAACTGAACTATTCTACTTTATCTGAAAACATAAAAACATTCGACTTTTTGGCCATACGTTAGATGACTGCGAAATCTTTTTCTTTCTTTAATAACAGCAATTTTGAACGAAAATACGTTATCTGTTACTGTGTCTCGCAAATTTACGCCGATTAAACCTTGGATGACTCAAGGACTCGTTCGTTGCATAAGAAATCGAGATCGTATGCATAATAAATTTAGAAAAGAACCAGATAACGTGATATTAAAAATTACTTATGTGAGGTACAGAAACTACTGTAAAACAATTACAAAAAATATGAAACGTACCTACGAGAAGGAACAACTTACAAAAGCAAAATCGAATTATAAGAAAACGTGGCAGATAATCAATGAAGTTACAAACTTTAAGTCTCCAAAGTCGTCTTGTTCTTTCTTCAACAGATGATAGTCCTTTAAATATAAGTAGTTAATAAGATAAATAACTTTTTTGTTGTTACTGGTAGAAGTCTAGCAGAGAAGTCGTTTTCTGTAAGCCCTAAGAACAATCCAACAGTCCCTCCAAATGTGATAAATTATTTTGCACTCATCGACACTGACACTTTTGAAGTTTTTAACATTCTCAATAACTTGAAAACTGATAGTTGCCCTGGTTGGGATGGTATACCCTCATCTGTTCTCAAACAAAATGCTAAATTTCTTCCTCCTGTCATTACGCATATCTGTAATTTAAGTTTTAAACCGGGTAAATTTCCGAGCGCCCTGAAAAGGGCGATAATTATTCCAATCTATAAATCTGGTGATAAATTCAAATACACTAATTACAGACCTATTTCAATACTACCAGCCTTGTCAAAAGTTTTAGAACGTTTAATAAACAAACGCTTAATTTCCTACCTTGACAAAAAAAGCTTTTTCATCCCACCATTTCGGAAGGAGTATTTTTAATCTTCAATATCTGAGTGGAAAAGCCGTTTTTATTCTCTAGAGGATAAAGTAAATTGAATTTAGAACATCGTGTGCACTAAGTTTGTGAATTAAAAAAAACATTAAACCTATTTACTGCTACCTCTATGGTGCCGAATATATCATACAACTTTTTTTAAATTTGTTAAAAACTCAGACTCGGAGCCTTCTTGGTGTTCTTTTTTCAATTTGCTTTGGTAATTTCCTCGCTGAGGTGGAATGAAAAGTTACGTGTTGCACTCGAGTGGAAAGATTTTTCACCTCGTGCTCTTTTGATTCCCTCGCTAACGCTCAGGATTCTAATTTTAGAATCTTTCGCTTGCTCGGTCATCAAAATTGAACACGCGGTTAGAAAGCAACTTTGCACTCTTGTATAACAAAGCAATAATCAGTATGGTTTTCGTAGAGGAATATCTACATCCCATGCTGTTTCTGGTTTGACGGATTTTGCTGTCGAGGATAGCGGTGACAAGTGTCTTGATATATTCTTAGATTTAGCTGGGGATCTATTTAGATGGGAGAACCATCTAAATAGATCCTCACACGGTCTTACATAGACCGGAGAAATAAGGCAGTAGTGGTCAGTCACTATGTTTCTAGCTTGTTTACGATACCCAGTGGCGTGTCTCCAAGGTCACTGCTTGGGCCATTGCTTTTTGCGACTATATCAATGATATCTCTGTTTGTTTCAAAAACTCCAAACTACTTCGTTTTGCAGAGGACATGCATATATTAAGGGCGATTAACTCCGTTGAAGACTCTTGAAAGCTAGCAGGCGGACTTGGCACGGCTCGATAATTATTGTCGGACTTAAATCCTTCCAGACACTCGGTAGTTACATTCACTTGTAAATTTAAAGAAATCTAGTCGTATACGTGATCTTGGTACGAGTATTATCCAAGATTCAAAGTAAGTGTTCGATGAATACATCGATCATATATGTAGTTAAAAAAGCGTCGGTCACTCGGTTTTGTGATGCATACCTCCGCAACTGTAAGAACTTTTAAAATACTTTTCTATGAGTTTATTCGTTGCAATTTTAATGGTACGTTAACATTTCAAGGTGTAGATGGATAAATTGATTGCAATAAACGTTGAGAATTTAATAAGTTTTAGCAAATAATATATTCCAGTATATTATAAGTAAACATTAAAGGCGCTGGCGGATCCAGGTGTCGAAGGAGGTAACGCGCGCGAAGGCTGCCGGTAAGTTGCGCTGGCAGCCAAACGCCGAGCCGAAGGACGTGATGCCGATCTGTAATAGGAAGAAGCGGATGAGAGAAGGCGATAGCAACACGAGGGGAATAGAGGCTGAAGGGGCAGTAGTTACTCACAAGGATGCGCTGGCTGGTGACGAGCGGGCCGCCAGAGTCCCCATTGCAAGTGCTGCGGCCACCGGCACCGCTCACGCAAAGCGTCGAGGCGACTATCGCATTGCCGAAGGTCTGCTGGCACACCGCGTTGGTGATCACCTGCAGGCTCACGTGCGACAGGAACTGGTTATTGTTGATGGCACCGGCCGCCCCTGTAACACAACACACGCCCGTCACTTTTCGTATAGCTATATCCTCCAACCTCAAACGTACTTGCAAGTGTATTTCGTTAAGTTGTAATATAAGAAACTATGTTTTGTTGATTTTAATATGTACATACATACGTACATAATGTTATGCCTGTTTTTTTTGGTAAGGATGGGCAGACAGGTTTCCACCCGCGGCGTTAGGGAGCAGCTCAGCACCCCACGGCCAGCAGGTAGATAGGTAAACTCAGGGAATGGGTTTGAAAAGTTTATTAGGCCTTATCAGGTTGCACAGCCGCACAGTTCTACCTGAAGTTATATAGACCAGAGGAAGACACTGGCCTGACAGTACTCGTGATCCAGGTCCCAGATGTGGCGGTATTGGCGTCGGCTGATAGTTCTGGACCTCGGTAGTGAGTGCTCGAAACAACCGTCCTCAGGTTAAATCAGTGAAGTAGAATCCTGGAAGGAAGATTCCTCAGCCAACTGTTGCCAAGCCGCGCCGACACGATCGTGGTACTATTACCAGCGACTCACAATTTAAAACTCACAGTCTAGCGCGGTAGGGCAGCACAGCTATTTACGTTACATAGGTTTCAGTCAGCACTATGAAATAACAATAATAAATAAGGAACTCACCCTTGAGGGATTAACGCACTTCACAACAAGTAAATAACAAATTATGATCGGTAGTACGTATTGTATTTTTATTTAGCGCAAGACGAGTATTCCTTGCCAATTGCATAGACGAATGACAGCAAGCCACAGATTAACTCATAATAGTGAGCTACCTGCGTTCAAGAGATAAGGAATTTGTTTAGCGTTCCTTCACTGGTTTTCGAAGCATTAGCGAATTACTTATAAACGTACGCAAACCGTGGATTCGGCACGTAATTATTTATAATAATTAGCAATATTAATGTAAGTTTATAATTTTAAATAGTATGTAAGTTAGTTTAAGAGTTTAATTAATATATTTTTAGTTAATTATTAACATCTATTGTTTTATATTACGAATAATACTAATATTTAAGTAACGGCGTTAGGCACAACGTTACACACCTGCTAAGATATGGTCTTTCTAGATTGGTTACAGGAATTCATTATCTCTTTAATTTATTTAGAACATGTCCAATCTGGTCTGAATACGTACGACGAGTACTATAAGGTTTCCCTTCCAACTATTTCATTCACACTCACCATGCACACTTACCGTGCACACTTACCATGCACACTTACCGTGCACACACGGTGATCACTTACTTGGTAATGATCACTTAGTGATCACCGTGGCCCACGAACATCTGCAGCACCAGAGGTGTCGAGGATGCGTTCCCGGCCTTTGAGGGCTTTGAAGCAGTGATAGCTCAGTGGCTTTGGCTATGGATTAAGTACTGACGTTAAATATTACACTTATTTTTTGGTAACCAAGATGTCTCGTCTGCGTCAATCACCACCAGCATCACTACATAGTTCTGCGTCTGATTTATCTGAAGGTGGAAAGGATTCCCAAAGGCAACAACAGAAGCGTAAAAAGCCGGACTGCGAGTTAACTCAGACGCTTCAGTCTTTTTCGACGGAAATGCGTCAAACTCTCAAGGATATTAATGACAATGTCTCAAGCCTTAAAGGGGAAATAAATAAAGTAAACACCTCAATATTAGACATTAGGAAAGAAATATCTGTTGTCCGCGTGGAGCAAAAAAATATGAGAGATAATTTAAATGAAATTACGAATAAACAGGCCAAAATATCTCTGGACATGCAGAATCTAAAAACCTGTGTAGATTTCAATACCATCCAACACGAGGCATTGGACAAAAGAATGAGTGACCTGGAGGCCATCGGTCGGAATGATTCGCAGGCCATGGATATAGTCTCTTCATTGGAAGCTAAAATAGACTCTTTAGAGCAACAAGCTAGACAATGCAATATAGAGATCAGTAACTTACCTGAAAAGAGAGGTGAAAACCTACTAAGTATTATTGAGTCTATTGGAAATTTCATCAACTGCAAAATTTGCAACGAGAATATTGTTGCGGTACATCGCGTGCCTCATGCACAAGCGCGAAGCGATCGCCCTAAAAATATTATCTTAAAAGTAACGTCCCGCATTCTGCGTGATAATATTTTAAGTGCTTATCGCCGCTCTAAGGGCATGAATTCTGATCATCTGGGCCTCATGGGATCTGTACCAAGAAATATATACTTAAATGAACACTTAACATTAAAAAATAAACAATTATTTCGTGAAGTTCGAGCCGCAGCACGTGAACGTAACTATAAGTATGTCTGGGTTAAGCATGGAGCCATACTTGTTCGTGAAAAGGACACAACTCCAGGCTTTTCTGTGCGCTCTAGTAAAGACATCGCTAAAATCAAGTCGCAGAGTACATAAAGAAACAAAGTCATGCTTCAAATATTTTATATTTATTTGGTTTTTATCAATTCTTATTCTTTTCCCATCTTTGTTCTACTTCATTCACGTCAACTTTTTAATATTTCTCCATTTGTTTAAAGTAATCAGTTATCTTATTAATTCCTTTCATATAATTTCATCCGCTACTTTTTGTTTAATATTTTGTAACAGGAACACATACACAATAACATACAAATACCATACTTACTTGTGCGGTTCAAGAAAGTCTGCTTATCCTCTCTGTCTAAATGATGTTTACAAGGTACAATACTTAACGTTGCTTATTATGTCCTTCGTATCGTCGTCCCTGAAATACCATTTACATGTTGCAATGTTGTTAGCAAAATCTTTTATTTTAAGTGATTTGCATATGACACTTTACATAACCTTAACGCAATTTTGTTTGTCATCCACTTACATCATTTCTAACCTTAAAATTACTTATATCTATTCATATCTATATAATATATACTTTTGTTATGGTTAACAGCATATCCCTATATTACCAAAATTGCAGAGGAACTCGCACTAAATTAAATAAATTATACCAATCCATACTTGCCAATTGTTACGAAATTATAATATTAACCGAAACCTGGCTTACCTCTAATATTGACGATGGCGAAATTATTGACAATCGTTACGCCATATTTAGGTTTGACAGAGATCGTGATACGACGGCTAAAAAAGACGGCGGTGGCGTATTAATTGCGATCTTAAAACATTTATGTCCAGTAGTGAATATAATTAAACCACAAACGTTATCACATCCAACCTCCATAGATTTACTAGTTATAAATTTACCTAGTAATAACAAAAGCAAAGTACATGTAATTTGCGCAGTTTATATACCACCAAAGACCAAAAAAGAGGTTTACGAAGAACATTTTAACTATTTAGAAGCTCTACTGTCAGATCAGTCTATTGATAATTTTTATATTATAGGTGACTATAATCTACCCGATCTTGAATGGACGCCTCTACTCTCACGGTCTTGTTTGCAGTGGTACTTCCGCTTCCTCGAAGATAGTGCGTAATTTTATGTCTCTTCACAACGCTGTTCAATATAACGCAGTTCTAAATAAGAACGGAAGGTTACTCGATCTGTTCTTTACTAATGATGAGGTTTCTGTTTTACAATCTACGAACGTGCTTTTGCGCGTTGATAAACACCATCCTCCTTTTGTCGCATCAATTTCTATTAATATTGACGCTCCACCCTTAATTCGCAAACAAATATCGAAACCTAATTACTATAAAGCTGATTATGAGCTTATTAATTTTGAAATTCACAAAATAGACTGGACTCAGACACTAAACAACATACCGGCTTCTGAAGCTCTTACTATTTTCTATAACTTAATCAACACTATTGTAATAAATCACTTTCCACATTCCCGACCTAAAAGCCGGAAGTTTCCTATTTGGTTTTCTCCAGCACTGATTCACTTATTTAAAACTAAAACAAAGTTTTGGATTAAATGGAAAAAATACAATAATGATTCAGATTATGAAATTTTCGCTTTATACAGAACACGTTTTAAAGATGAATGTGATAGATGCTATGCCAAGTACCTTCAATCAGTTGAACAGAGCATCAATAACAATAAAATTAAATATTTCTGGACTTATGTATCAAACCGAAGAAGTAGATCGAGTATCCCACCCAGCCTACAATTTAATGATCAGTTTTCTAATGATCCTGAATCCATATGTGATATGTTTTCTGACTTTTTTTATTCAGTATATGAACCGTCTACGTTTAGCTCATTGACTTGGACCCCTCCTGAAAATTTTATCGATAACAATGTCTTTCTTAGTGACATTAAAATTCAGGAGGCTACAGTTAAGCTTGCACTGAAATCCCTAGATTCTACGAAGAGTCCTGGTCCTGACGGCATACCCCCTTTATTTTTTATACGTACGTGCGAGACTATTAGCAAACCACTTTATATTTTATTCAATAACTTCCTTTCAGAAGGTATTTTCCCTGATGTATGGAAACACGCTAACGTTACACCAGTTTACAAAGGAGGTTCAAAAAATGATGTCATGAACTACCGTCCAATCTCCCTCTTGTCTACTTTGTCAAAGGTCTTTGAAAAGCTGGTCCATAATGCAATATACCCGATGCTTCATAACACTATTTTAAAAGAACAACACGGTTTTGTCAAACGCCGTTCAACGACCACTAACCTTTTACTATTCGGGAGTCATCTCTTTGAAAACATTGATGCTGGGGAACAAGTAGATGCAGTTTACACAGACTTCCAGAAGGCATTTGACAAGGTGGACCATGAGATATTACTACGCAAGATTGCGTTCAATGGTATCAGAGGTAACTTGCTCCGCTGGTTTACGTCGTATATAACTAATCGCACTCAAAAAGTTGTTATAAATGGTTATTGCTCCAAGATCATATCCGTCACATCAGGCGTGCCCCAAGGCTCGATTTTAGGACCCTTGCTGTTTGTTTTATATATCAATGATATTAATAATTGTTTTTGGATAATGTGGTTGGCTGCACATTCATTAATACATGTTATATTCTTTTATTTAAATGATAAAAGAATATTATTACACTTTGTACTTATGCTTAATGTGTAGCTGTTAGTTATCCCTCAATAAATAAAATAATAAAAAAAAAAAAAAATGGACTGCCGCGCAGCAGGTCCATGGTTCGAATCCCGCCGCGGGCTTGAGCTTCACCGCATGGTGGAAGGGCATTTTTGCGAATGCCCGCCTGGCTAGCGACCACCCTCAAGTTGAAAATCTGTCGCCAAGCACCTAACGGTGTGTTCCGGCAGCTGTCCTTGAGAGCCAGTCATTCTAGGTTAAGCCTGTTAACACCTTCGACCACATCATCACTTACCATCACGTGAGATTGTGGTCAAAGGCTTACCTATCAGCAATTAAAAAAAAAAAAAAAAAAAAAACGGAATATGATCTCTTCTTGAAGGCTCCTAAGTCGTATCTCTTTGGAAATACTTCACCTGGCAGCTGGTTCCATAATGGCTCGCTTTGCTTGCCCTAATTAAGTAGGTATAGTTTTTTTTATCAAGATAATTATGGTTAGGAAATATAAAATAAGTAGTTTATTATTATATTTGAGTGTTTTAATAAAGAAGTGGTTTATAATATGATAAATATATGTAGGCAGTTAGTTTCGTCCAATTATTTAAGACTAAGCAATTCAGTTATTAAATTAATGGCAAAAGATGGCCAAATCTGGGAAGTAAGTGTTGTGGATCGGTTTTTCTTTTAAATTTATTAATAAAAAAACTGTTCTGTAAACTATGTAGATGCACAAATTGAACCCTCCCGGTAACGGGTTGTTTATTACATGACTGCCCAAAAAAGGAGAGTTATATTTTCAGGGTTCATGTATGTATGTATGTGTGTATGTTTGTGAGTTTCTTTATTCCACCATAACTTCTTCAACCGATTTTAATGTTTAATATATCATTAGATTCCTCTTAATAGCCCAGGTAACACTAGGTAAATATTTAATAATAAGAAATATTTTTAAAATATTTTAAGAAAACACTAGCTCTCTCTCGGCTTAGCAAGAAAATTAGGCGGAATTGTCACAAGATATATTTTTAAATTCTTAAGTGTTTCATTAAAATATTAATTTAACTAGGTACATACAAAACTAAAAAAAGACAAATTGTCGGATTTAACACGCCATATTGTGAGGAAAAAAAATATTTTCTCCCAAACCCATCGAGTGGGGTATCAAAATTAAGGGCTTTAAAGAACGATTTCATAAATATATAAAAAGTTTTAATTTGAATGGAACGATATAACGCTTAATGAAAAGAAATAATTTGCAGTCGGGTTTTTTAATTAATTTTTACTTGTTTTATAGTATCAGAATACTGTAAAGAACAGAACAGCCCTTCGACTCACATGTTTCCAGCTTGATGGTCGTCTCAAGAATGCCCCGCCCTTCACTTCATGTCATTGCTTAGCGCCGTCTATAAGGCAACATCACGTTACTGTGCTCCGCAAATATTTTTCTACAAATGTGGTAAAAAGTGAAGCAGAAGCAATAAAACATATATTGTCGAGTAGCTGGTGATCTGCAGTTTGAAGTGCTGTTTATTGCGAGTAAATCAGGCAAGTGAATCCAGAGATATAAGCAAATTAAAACTTAATTTATTACAAACGGCTGTTTGTTCATCGGTCACTTGCATTGCATGACGCATCACTACTGTTCGGTCGCTATTGTTCGGCCGCCGTTCGTCGCCGCCGTTGCGCAGTGACTCATCGCGCCCGCTCCACCGCCGACTGCCGGCCGACTGCAGAGCGTTGCACGTCTCATATAGCATTACTTTACTGGCCACCAATTATCTGTGCCCGTTCGCTCATCGCAATCAGCAGCGTATATTGTATTGCTCTCAGTATAAATAAATATGAACTGTTCCGCTTGCCTAGGTGCATTCGAAGAGACTGACATGAGCTTAAGCTGTAGTCTAGACCAGTGCTGCAAAAAGTATCATGTTTTGTGTACAGGCGAAAGGAACCTATCCCATGGGGCGCATAAAAGTTGGATCTGCCCTGAGTGCCGTTGCGCAACTAAGAAAGGCGGAGACAACAGCTCGACTCCAGTGTCTGCATTAAAGAAGAATCGTGATCCGAACGTCACACACTGGAAAAAATTGTTTCATTGTCAACAGATATTAGCTGCAGTAATACTGACCTTGTGCAGGAGATAAGAGATCTGCGTCAAGAGATGGGCAGCGTGAAAGAGCGACTTAGTGTAATCACTGCAGACTATGAAGCTTAGCTAAGCCACTCTGTCACCGTTATAGCCAACTACGAGACACAGCTTAACAATGTTGTGACTATTATTGGGGGCTACCAGTCTGAGGTAGTGAAGTATGCGTCTGAACTGAAACTGGTGCACGGTATGATGCAAAAATACGAAGAAACATACTCGGCAGCTATGAGTGTAATCCCACGTGGCACATCACAAGCGCAACAACCAGCAGCAACCCAAACTTCATCGCCATTAGTGACTAAGACGCAGAAGCTAGTAGCAAAGCAAACCTTGGCACCTGCTCCCCTTCAGATAGAACAGCCTGCTCCTGTTTCAGCAGCTATCCTCGGCCCAGCTTACTCAGTCATATTCGTCCATAACCGCAAACTCAGATGCAACAAAGACTAGAAGCCAACAAAAGAGAAAGGCCACGCGACGGGAAATACTTAATGTGCCATCGAGTCCTTCGTCTTCAGCCCATACCAAAAAATCTGTCAAATCCAAAGTGATTCCAAATCATACAACTACAGTCAACGTGCCAACTAACGAACAGATATCCGAGTCAGACCCACAAATTACTCAGGAATGGACCCAGGTGACTAGAAAGAGCCGCCATATAACAACATGGTGCGGTACCGCAGATTCCAGTGTTACCACACTAAGAGCTGTAGAATCAAGAAACCATATTCACCTATGGAATATGGAATCGGGTGCCGAGGAAGTGTGCGATTACCTAAGGGTGTTGTGCCCTTCGGGAGTTTGCACGGTGGATGAGCTAACACCCAAGGGAAGCTATAAATCATTTAAACTGGGGATTCCGGTCGCTCATTTTGAGAAGTGTTTGTCTGCTGACGTCTGGCCAATAAATGCAAGAATAAAGGAGTGGGTCAATTTAAGACGACCAATGGACCAACCACATCGGCGTGTTTCTGTTGAAGAGAGAGTCTCTGACTTGCAGCCGTTTCGTGAATATAACGGTTCGGTTGCCAGACGTGAATATAACGGTTCGGTTGAGCATTCCTCGAAACGACAGCAGCCCTTTCGGAAGCCATAATTTACTTCCGTTTTCAGAGAATCTTCTCGGGATGAACAATGAACCAGTGATGCATCAAAACTGCAGTAAAAAAACTGCCTATCTAAATGTTTTTTATCAAAACGTACGGGGCTTAAAAACCAAACTGAAGTTATGGAGAAACAGTTTAGTTCTGTCTGAGCACCACCTTGTCGCAGTTACTGAAACGTTTCTAGATGGGTCGGTAGAGGACTCGGAGCTCACTGACGAAGAATGGAGCCTACTGCGCCGTGATAGGAATTCACCTTGCTGGGGAGTTTTCCTTGCTGCGCATGCACCTATCGTGCTGTGTCGACTACCCGCTTTGGAGACTGCCGAGGGCGAAGACTTGTGGGCAAAGTTTGAGTGGCGTGGTCGCACTATATATGTAAGTGTCGTCTATATTCATCCCCGGGCAAAAGACAGTGATTATATGAGCTGGTTTTGTCATGTAGAACATTCAATCAATAACATTAGGGGACATAAATTTACAAATTATTGGAATACAAAATGTTTTGCCCCGGGCGGGAATTGAACCCGCGTTCTTCCGATTTCGCGCCGGATGCTTTATCTATTAAGCTACCGGGGGTACGGCTGTGTCGTCGAAATTTCGTACTCCAATCGTATTTCTTAAACCGTCATAGGGGACGGAACATTTTGTATTCCAATAATTTGTAAATTTATGATTTTCGCTTAGTACGCGGTAGTGCTTGTAATCATAATATATAGAAATATTAGGGGACATGTTATTATTTTAGGTGATCTTAATTTAAATAGTGCCTCTAACTTAATTCGTAATTATTATTGTTATTTCAAATCGTTTTGTAGACTGACTGAGAGGAATGACGTGGTGAATACGTATGGAGGAATACTAGATGTTGTCTTGGTTCAGGAGGAAAATGTTACACTAGAGGTTTACGTTGAACATGTCGAAGGCTTCGTTAAGCCCGACCTTTATCACCCTCCTCTAGATATCAGAGTGAGTATAGACTCGGTTCAGTCTTCGGACCGTATTGAACCAAGCAATATAGATCCTACAAAGGATTGGAATTTTAAAAAGTGTGATCCCCACCTTCTGTTTGACCTGCTTTCCAAAACTTCTTGGACCGATGTACTTCGATCTAACGATGTGCAATCTGGCATCAATTATTTTTATGACATTATTTATAATATATTTGACATTTGTATTCCTAAAAAACGACGTCACAAAACCACTAACAGACGTTATCCTGTATGGTTTACGTATGATATAATTCAGGATACCAAACTTAAATTAAAATTGCATCACCAATGGCGACAAAGAGAATCCAAGGAATCATATAGAGCCTTCTCTGATCTGAGAGCTTCCTTAAAAATTCGTATCGCTGCAGCCCATGACTCTTACTTGCAAACCATTGAGGAAAATATATCGTTCAACCCTCGCAGTTTTTGGCAACATATCTCTAAACTTCGCTCAAAAGGTGGTTTTGAACCAACCGTTACCTATGGCGGTAAGTCTTACAGCGGAGTCGAAGCCTCGGAGGCATTTGCTCGATACTTTTCTAGCGTGTTTCTGTCTGATATACCTGTACTGGATGCAGAAAGGGTAAACCGAATGGATAGAACTGTCACAAGTAACATTATAAATATTCTTGAAGTAGCACCTACGGATGTGGCATCAGCTATAAAGTATTTAAAACCCAGCAGTTCAATTAGGCCTGATTGCGTTCCACCGTGGGTCCTAAAACAAGGTATGAAATTTCTGGTCCTACCACTGTATCATATTTTTAACCTGGCCATAGCCACGGGAACCTATCCTACGCAGTGGAAATTGTCAAGAGTCACGCCTATTCCTAAAAGCTCTAACAAATGATCAGTCGAAGAGTACGGGCCAATTGCAATTTTATCTTCACCAGCAAAAATATTTGAACGAGTTCTTCATCAGGAAATTTATAGGCAGGTTGAACAGAGCTTATGCAATGTGCAACATGGCTTCAGAAGGAAAAGGTCTGTCGACACAAACTTATTAGAGCTAGTCGATTACATCTCAACTAGTCTTGATCGGGGAGGCCAAGTTGACGTCCTTTATTTTGATTATCGTAAAGCATTTGATCGTGTAAATAACGATCAATTGCTTATGAAATTAAGCGCCATTGGTTTTTCTCCAGGACTTCTAAAATTAGTAGCGGATTATCTTCGAGACCGTAGGCAATTTGTTAGGTTGGGCATCTACGATTCTTGTGTTTATCATACGCGATCTGGGGTCAGTCAGGGGTCTATTCTCGGACCTCTTCTGTTCATCCTAATGATTAACGATCTTGCTGCTGTCGTTAGGCGTTCTAAGTGTCTTTTGTATGCGGACGATCTGAAATTGGCCATAGAAATAAAGTCCTTGAAAGACTGCCATGACCTCCAGTGCGATGTTGATGCGGTCTACGAGTGGAGTGTAGCTCATGGAATGGAATTTAATCCATTGAAGTGCCAGACTATGACGTTCACTCGGAGATTGCACCCAGTCAAATTTGAATACCAATTGGGCTCTTTTAAAATCACCAGAACCGATACTGTTAAAGACTTAGGGGTTACTTTTGACCAAAAATTTACTTTTAATGATCACATTTCCGCCGTGGCCAAAGAATCGTACAGAAGACTTGGATTCGTTTTGAGGAACTCTGGAGATTTTAAAGGAGCCCATGTCATCAGGACAATCTTTGAAGCAATTGTTCGTAGTAAGCTTGAGGCTAGCTCATGTGTGTGGCATCCACATGAACAATCGTACACCCTTGTGCTAGAAAAAGTGCAAAAAGCATTCCTTCGTTATCTCTACAAACGAGTGTATGGTTATTATCCATTTTTGTACCCAACCAACTTTCTCCTGGGCTGCTTGGACTATAACTCACTGGAGGTTCGGCGGGAGTATGGTCAAATGCTTTTCATGTGCAAGGTCCTTCACGGAAAAATTGATGCACCCAACCTACATAATTCTTTGTTACGGTTGAATGCACCCGACCCTAATGGCCTGCAACCGCGTCGTGGCGGGTGTCACAAGCTGTTCTCTCTCCCGCCAGCCCGAACAGTCGCTCACAGAGTTTCTCCCATTCCACGTACTCTCAGAGCACTCAACAACCTCCTGGCCATGGTACCTAATTGTGATTTGTTTGCAGATGTATGGAAGAGCATTGTAACATTATGTTTGCAATTCTGTGGGAAGAAAGCGTGCAATGTAAATGAAGAATGTGAATTTGATTAATCAATGTGAATTTGATGAGCGAGCAATGTGTATGAAAATTGTGAATGTGACTTAATCTTATGATATTTACTGTATAATTCTAATATTTATAATCCATTGACCAAACATTATTTTTCTTATTTTTTTTTTATTTATTGACATAATTGCAACAATGATGTACTGAATATTTATTATTAATAATGTAATTTTGACATTTATTTACTGATTAATTTGTTGATTATTTTGTAATTTCGTGAAATCATGACATGATGATGGTGAGCACTAGTTCATTGTATAATTACTTTAAAAATATATATATTTTTATAATTTTATTAGGTACCTTGTTATGATCTGTAAATAATATTAATAATAATTGATTGTATAATTAGGCTTGATTGATAACTAATGTAATTGGAGATATAACCGTATTAGTTTCAAATAAATAAATAAATAAATTCGTGTCAACAGTGAACACTCGTTTTAGCGGGAAATCACCCAGCCAATCACAGAGCGTGTCGTGTATTTAATCTCGTCAAAATGGCGCCACTATCGGATGTACACTATCGGTGTTGCCATTACCACATCCGCTAACTGACTAGTATTAAATATTTATTGCTGTCCAATAATACCATAATACCGAATTAAAAAATAACAATAGAATGCGTTATGATTCAAAGTGTTTATTTTCCAGCAATCTATTTTTGAAGCATGTGAAACGAGTATAAGTCGAAACCACTCACCATCACTGGTCCTGCCAAAGCCGGCGGCGTTGGCCCATGTGCCCGCGAAGTTGTTGTTGAGCTGATTGGATGGCAGCGCCACCGGCGCGATCACGTCTGCAAGTGAAGGAGAGAGGTTACCAAGTGTGAAATAGCAGCAAGCAGAGGGAAAGGGACTATTCACGACACTCACTTGTGAAGGCGACATGAGCCAATACAATGATGGCAACGTCACTGTTTAGGTTGTTCGGGTTCCAGCTGCCATGCATTTGGACATTGTTGGTGTTGACGCGCACGCCGCCGGTGAAGAGGCGCGTGGAGCCGAGTACGACAGTGAACTGGCGCGCCTGGTTACGGCCGTCCCACCAGCAGTGCGCAGCCGTCACGGCGCGTGTGTTGGTCAGTAGAGAAGAGCCGCACACGGAGGTGGCACCCGTAGTCAGTGTGATCACTAGCCCGCCCTGCAAAATACAAATTTCGGTCATTCATCACGCTCTGCCTGTACATGTACCGCGCTGGAGATGGAAGCACCAGCTCTCACTCACCATGAAGGGGTAGGCACCGAGCGCGGCGGCCGAGCCACCCACGATACGCTCGCCGCCGTCTGCCCTGGCGTCTGCTGCTTCCTCAGCGCGGCGGATGCGCTCGGCCTCAGCGATGCCCGCGTTCTCGTGGTAGTAGCGCAGCGGCTCGATGATACCATCCGCCACCAGCTCTGCACCGACGGTAGCGGTGAGCACAGCGCACAATAGTGGCAGAAACAGTTTCATCTTCGTCAGCAAACGGTTGAATGACAACAAGTGCAACTTGTACTCTTATATACGCAATCCTTGCTTAATCTTATCGTTAATCGCATACGTATCTGGGCTTAAATTGTTTAATCGAGTCTCAATGAATTCAATTATAGTTTTATTATAATAATAAATCATATTTTCGGGTCACTTTAAAATGACAAATTATTATTATTTAAATTATCATTAGTAAATAAAGATACCCTATGACCCAAAATAGTAAATACCTTATAGATGAGCATATAAGTATCTAAATATAAAATATTACAGTAATCTTTATTTATAGTTAATCATTAGTTATGCTTCGGAAATCTCCTTTTTTTTTATTTCATCAATCGTGCACAAAGAGCTTTCCATTTTGAGCTTCTAAATAAAATGTCAGTTGTGTTGCTTCATTAGGAAAATATCCTTTAACAAACAGCTATCATCAACCGCAGCCGCACCTCTTATTTCTTACGGAGACGCAGATCAGATGTCCGGATGATGCGTCATATCTGACATACCCTGGCTACGTCTTGGAGCAATATTTTAAGCCACGTGCCGGGCGTGCGTATTTATTCGCGATGACATCTGCTTTAGGCGTCTCCGTAATCTTGAAGACTCCAGATTCTCTGTTCTATGGATATTGGTGGAAACTGGTGTAGAGAAAATTCTTTACGCCGGAGTATATCGATCGCACACCTGTAACCAGGAGGTTACCGATTTTATGGACTATTTAAGTGTGACGGCGGATATAGCGCAACAACGGTACCCTTCTGCCCAACTTGTGTTACTGGGGGACTTTAATGCTCACCATCATGAGTGGCTATTCCCATACCAGGACACCAACCATGCTGGGAAAGAGGCGCATAAGTTAGCCTTGACCTTAAACCTCACCCAGCTTGTTAATGGGGCAACAAGGGTTCCTGACGTTGCCGACCATACAGCCTATTGCCTCGACCTTCTGATGACAACAGATCCAGACCGCTACTCAGTGTCAGTTTCTTCACCGTTAGGTAGCTCTGACCACTGTCTGGTGAAATCTGTATCTCTATATTCCCCGCCCGACCGCTGCCAGAAAGGCACCCGGCGGATATGGAGGTACAAGTCAGCAGATTGGGATGGGATGCGGTCTTTTTTTGCATCCTATCCGTGGCAGTCCTTTTGCTTCTCTTCTTGTGACCCTTCTACTTGCGCGGATGCTGTGACTGATGTGCTGCGTCAAGCAATGGAGTATTTTATTCCATTTTGTGATGCGCCGCAGACTAGCAAAGCAATTCCTTGGTTCAGTGTTGATTGTGGACGTGCTGAAGCGCTGAAACATGAAGCATACTTAGCCTGGGTTGATGCTCGAACCCGCAAAACTAAGGATATTCGTAACAAGAAGAGAACCTTCAACAAGGCTGCCAAGGCATGCAAAAAGGCTGTAAAAAGGGCACGATTCGATCACATAAGCCGTGTTGGGTTCAAATTAGCTTCTTACCCTGCGGGTAGCAAAGCATTCTGGTCCCTGGCAAAGTCGATCGAATCCAACTTCAGCCGCCCTAATCTACCTCCACTATTAAAATCTGATGGATCATTGGCTCACACTGCTGAAGAGAAAGCGAACTTGTTTGCTACTCTTTTCGCGGAGTCTTCACGTTTAGATACAGCTAGTAAAACACCTCCTTTTCTACCTCGATGCGAGGCATCAATGCCGGAAATTCGCATTTGTCAGACTGAAGTGCGTAAGACGCTTCGTAATCTAAACGTGAACAAGGCCAGTGGACCTGACGGAATTCCCGCCATAGTCCTAAAATCGTGTGCACCTGAATTGACTCCTGTTTTGACACGTCTCTTCCGCCTCTCTCTACAGACTGGTAAAGTGCCTAAATCTTGGAAGCTCGCAAATGTGCAGCCCAAGAAGGGCAGTTGTGCAGACCCTGCTAACTACAGACCCATTTCAATCACTTCCATACTTTGTAAAAGTATGGAACGTGTATTGAATAATAGGCTCCTGACATACCTGGAAGCAAATGATATCCTTAGTGATCGACAGTACGGATTTTGCCGAAACCGGTCTACTGGGGACCTTCTTGCGTATGTCACTCATATCTGCAGCGAGGCCATTGATATGCACGGAGAAGCGCTTGCCGTCTCTCTTGATATTTCAAAGGCCTTCGACAGGGTCTGGCACGACAGTCTTGCTAATAAGCTTCCATCGTATGGCTTACCCGCTGGCCTGTGCTTTTGGATTTCCGACTTCTTGAGGGAAAGATCGTTACGAGTTGTCCTTGATGGATGTACGTCCGATCAATTGGCAATAAATGCCGGGGTACCTCAAGGATCGGTTCTCTCTGCTACCCTCTTCTTGCTGCACATAAATGATCTGCTCAAACCCGGTATCATTGGGTATGCAGATGACAGCACAGTTGTAGAGAGGTATATATCCGATGCACGAGCCGGCGATGTACAAATCCAGTCCCATAGAGAGGCGATGGTCGAGCGAATGAATTTGGCCCTAGAGGCAGTCTGCGAATGGGGTGATGCCAATTTAGTCAAATTCAATGCTGCAAAGACCCAGGCGTGTCTCTTTAGCGCTAAACAGAGTCTTTTCTCTCTCACTCCTGTCCTCCGAAGTGTGCCTGTTCCGATAACGGACCAACTCGAGTTACTAGGTGTAACTCTTACACCGAAACTCAATTTCGGGTCATTTATTGAGTCCAGGGCTAAATTAGCTGCAAAAAAGCTGGGTGTTCTCAGAAAAGTGCGGTGGTATTTTACATCAGGACAGCTTCTAAACCTCTATCAAGCTCAAGTCCGGTCTTGTATGGAATACTGCAGCCATCTCTGGGATGGTTCGGCTAAATACCAGCTCGAAGCCTTGGACTCCATAGATAATCGAGCAAAGAAGCTCATTGGTGACGATGCGTTGGTGGAGGCTAGACTCCAAAGCCTCGCACAGACGCAAAGTTGCCAGTTTATCGGTGTTTTACAGGCTTCACTTCGGAGAATGTGCGATCGATTTACATAATCTCATTCCCTCTTCTCCTTTCTTTCATCGGACGACAAGACGCACTGGAACACGGCATCCATATATGGTCGATAATCCGAAAATATGCACAAAGCGTTTTAAATCAAGCTTTATAATGCGTACGGCCGAAATATGGAACATCCTACCAGCGTCTCTATTTCCCGATAGATATAATTTGGAAGTCTTCAAGAACAGAGTAAATAGGTATCTGCTAGGCAAGCATGTTCCACCGTTGACTGCGTCGTCACTTTCCATCAGGTGAGGCAGCGGTCAAATGCTTGCTTATCAATTATAAAAAAAATAAAAAAAAAAAAACACCGTGGTCGAAAAATACAAAAGGAATGGAGTTCAGATCCTTTAAGACGTAAGTCGGGATATAGTTTTCATCTGTTTCCTTGAAGAAACGAAAAATGTCTTGTAGATCTTTTTTTCCTGTGGCCATCTCTATCTCTCATAGGGAGCCGAAAACTACTTACAGCAGTATTGGCCAAAACTTTATTTTCTTTGAGAATCTGAGCCTCCGAATATGTAGAGAAACATATTTGCTCTTGGTTGACCTCATCCATTGTATCTAACTTTTACTGAAGGAAGGCGAAAGCTTCTTGAACAATAATGGTACCGAGTCGTTACGTTTGCGCCATTACGAATTGATTTTCATTGCATTGCAGTCACTCCATGCGACTGCTGTAGCCGGCGCGGCACTTGAAACGTCACTTTTAACCTATACTTAAATATTTTACTAGACAAATTGTAATCGTTTATATCATAAGTTCCCATTTACATCATCAAACAAATTTTAAATGTCTTTCTACTGCTGCTTCGTTAACTATAGTTGTTTAGATGTGAAATTGTATACTTAATCTCGGTAGGTTATCTTTAGGATATAGCTGGTCTTTGGTAGGACTATTTTTCACCACACTGTTATGGATTTTTCCCATCACTAATGTTATGTCAAGTGTAAATTCCACTTCCCTTCTCATTGCTGACTGTTTGTTAATATGTAATTTTATGTGCTAATTATTTTAATCAACCGAAGTTCACAAGAAGACCGGCATTATATCTGAAATCTCCCTTGCAAAGTTCTCAGCTCCGATAGTGCAATGCGGAACGCCAACATGGTCCTTCGAGCCGGTTACATGACGAGATGTAGACGGATTTTTCAAGATTTATACCTAGCAGCAAGTGCATCGATGCATAGCCATGCAATGGCGTGAAGTAAATTAATTTCATCTTCAACATGTAACTTCGGAGATCAGCGAGTACATAATGGATCAAGAAGCAGAATTCAGTATCGTTTTAGTGTGAGCTAAATAATAATATTATGCAATCAAGATGCTGGATTGTTTGTACCAGGTAATATACATACTAGTTGTATTGAGTTAACAGGTGTCCCCATTGTGACTTAGACATGCAAATGTTTGGTAATTTTAACCGATGTCTATAGAATTATACATACTAGTTTTGTTGAGTTAACAGTTGTTCTCTATATGATGTAGATTTTCGTTCATTCGTGTGTGTTCATTCGTGAAAGACGTGATTAACAATAGCTCTGTAATTTAAATAAAATAAGTGCATCAAAATGTCAAAAATTGACCAGAAGGAGTTGGTGAAAGCTGTCCAACTGGCTTTAGTACCAATGGAAAAGAAAATTGCTTCCCTAGAAGCTGTAATAATTGAACTACGAAGTGAAATACGTGGGCATAAACCTGCCATGACAGAGGTAAGAGCGAGACAAAGAACAAACGAAACAGTATCTTCGAAAGCAATTGAAGCACCTACTAAACCAACTGTGGATTCGTACGCAAAAGCTACATTACCTATAAGGGAAAACCGGCGAATTAGACGTGAACAAGCACAAGCCCCCGCCAACACAATAAACACACGCAACCAAAAAAACACACGGGAGTCTATATCGACACCGGTAAACACATCTGAAACTATATGCGATTTGAGCGATCATCTCTCAACATCAAAAGCGCTAACGTCAAACCTATTGCAGACAAAGGAAGCACCAAACGGTGACTACCCTGATACGAACAGTCAAGTAAACAAATCGTATACTTCCTCCGCTCGCAATGACCGGTATAGAAATGCATAAATTCTTACAAGCGTGTTATTTTTCAACAAATACGACACCTCAAGACATATGCAACCACTTAAAGCATATTCGACCAAACATGAGTTACATAGTTGAGAAAATACCATCAAAACGCGATACCTACAACTCTTATAAAATAGAAGTACCTGTTTCTGTGTATGATGATTTCTTCAACACCTCCATATGGCCCGTGAATATCAGCATCTCCCCATGGCAGCCCTTTCTTCAGTCCAAAGCCTCAAAGAAAGCAACTTGAATCAGGGAGGACTTCACCAATAACAACGTGCATCAACAAGTGTACTACGAGTAACAGTGACAACACTCACTTCACAATAATAAACACATTACATCTGCACATAAACAGACTCAAAAATAAAGCTCATCTATTAGAATGTGAGCTACAACATTACAAAAACGTAGATTTTGTATGTCTTACGGAACATTGGTTATCAGGTGACAGTATAAAACATTTAAACATTATGAACTATAAGTTAGATGTATTTTACTGCAGGAAAATGAGAAGAGGCGGTGGGGTATGCATCTACTCGAAAGAATCGCTGCTAACTATCGAACGCAGCGACGTTATGTGCCTAGCTGTTGAATCACACTTCGAGGTGTGTGCAGTTGAATATGTAGATATGAACATGATCGTAGTGTGTGTGTACCGCCCTTCGACGGAACCAGAATTGACCATATTTTTTATAAAACTTCGAGAGTTGTTCAGTAAATTAAATGATTTAAATCTCAAAACATTGATTGTTGGTGATGTAAACATTGACTTACTTACTGATTCTATAGATAAGAAAGAATTGCAGGAAATTTTGAAAACTGTGAGATTTTAATCATTGGTTAAATCGGCCACTCGTTTAACTGCATCTACACAGACATGTCTCGATCACTCATATACTAATTTGCAAAAAAGTGATTGTTTAGAAGTAAAAATAATTGACATGAATCTTTCTGACCACCATGGAATACAGCTGACAACAAGACTTCAAAAGAAATCTGTTCCAAACCCTATTATAAATAGACGTTTATTTTCAAACATAAAAATTAACAACTTTGTCGAAAGTTTGACATTGCATGACTGGAATAAAACATTATTGAAATCACAGTGCCCTAACCTAACGTTAGATCATATTGTTAATGTAATTAAGTATTTTATTGACATACATTTTCCTTTGCGGAAATATCCTATCTACAATCCTACTAAGGAATGGATCAATGATCGAATAATTACTGTGCGGAAAAACATACATGACACGAAATTGGCGATGTCATTATCATACTCTAATA
This sequence comes from Plagodis dolabraria, assembly GCA_963854805.1. Taxonomy (NCBI): domain Eukaryota; kingdom Metazoa; phylum Arthropoda; class Insecta; order Lepidoptera; family Geometridae; genus Plagodis; species Plagodis dolabraria. Next base: position 31,457,183 of record OY978453.1, on the reverse strand, counting down.
CAAATCACCTTTGTTTGTTGAACAAAAACTATTAGACTTAGAAATAAAGCTTAAATTTGAAATAAGTTAAGCTCGGAAATTATATGTAAACGGAATAATAACTAAATCTAAAAATATTAGTCGGGGCGTTTGGCGTCTGAAACGGGACAAAAATCCAAATGCAATGCAATCGATGTACTAATAAGCAAGTCAGATGGAGGCTGCCTTTGTAAACGTACCGCCACAGCCGCAGCGAACCTTAACCGGTTTTATGTTGATGCAAACAAGAACTCAAATAAAAAGCATTGCATTCCTGAGGCTATAAAATACCTAACGAAATTTATAACTAGACGTGATGCTACTTTTCAATGTGAAACATTCTCAATGAGTGAACTATTGGGAATTGTAAAAAATATTACAAGGAAGGATTCTTAGGACATAAATGACATGTCAACGCAAGTGTTGGACTTCTTGCCTGATTTTATATTTGATATTTTTTGTGAATATTTTAATAGATGCCTAGAATCTGGACAATTTCCAAAAGCATTGAAATATGTTAAAATTCAACCTATCTATTAGGGAAAGGGAGAAATGGATGCACCAAAAAACTATCGGCCTATTTCTCTTATTCCCATCATGGCAAAAATTTTAGAAAAACTGGTAAGCAATAGGCTAATGACTTTTTTTTAATAATGACTTATTGAACAGACAGCTGTTTGCATATCAATCAGGTAGATCTACAGTAGATGCGACAAGAGAGGTGATCTCAAAAGTGATGCACCACCTTGACTGCCACCGGCAGACAGCAGCTATCTTCTGTGACTTGTCACGTGCATTCGAGATGGTGAATCACTCACTTCTTCTTCAAAAACTTTCTCACTACGGTGTAAGCGGACCTTATTATGACATGATAGCACCTTTTCTTAAAGAAAGAATGCAGCTGACCATGGTGCACGGAGTGAAGTCTGACTTAGAGCTGATAGGTAATAACACCGTACCACAGGGCTCAATAATGGGAAACTACCTATTTCTCATTCTAATGAATGACATTACAACCGCGTCTTCTGACACTGAATTTGTATTATTTGCGGAAGATAGCTGCCTTATAGTCACTGCAGATAGCCTCAAAAACCTGAGAACAAAGGTAAGCAGTGTAATAAATCAGGTTTCACAGTGGTTCAGCTCAAACGGAATGAGCGTTCCTCAAGTTCAGTATGTAAAATATTTGGGATTTATAATAGATCAACATGGTTGACATGGGGTCCCCATATTGAAGCAACCTATGGACGGCTCTCATCGGCGTGTTTTGCGCTTTCCCGACTGACTGGTAGTCTCCATATTGACAACACCAAGAAGGCATATTTTGGGTATTTCCACTCAATAATGCTGTACGGCATTGAATTTTGGGGGGTAGCAGCCAACTGGGAAAGAATATTCAAAGCTCAAAAGCGCGCCGTCCGAATCATGTCTAGCGTTGATTGGGATCAGCCCACGAAGGAACTGTTCGTGAATCTAAAAATACTCACCCTACCTTGCCAGTTCATACTGCAAGCAGCAACATACGTAAGAAAAAATCAGGAACAGTTCTGAAAGGGTGGTGATCTCCACGACTATCAAACGAGACGGCGGCACTGGCTCAGGCTGCCGACGGGTCGCCGACTCAAAAAGTCAAGAAAAATGTCAGACTTTGTGGGTGTAAACCTATATAACAAACTTCCCAGTAACATTAAAGATGCCCGTACCGGAAGCGCATTTACTACAAAACTGAAATCGCTTCTGCTCGCCAAAGCTTACTATTCTGTAAAAGAATTTCTAACAGACCAATCGATCATTGATTCATAAAAATTCATTATATTTTAATATGTCAAATTAATTTGACATATTAAAATTATATTATTATTACTTTCATAGTATTATACAAAATTACGTGTAAGAAATCTTATTAATAAATCATTCTAATTCTAATTCTTTCAAATTCTTGATTTATCTCATGTCAATTGTACCACTTATGAGTGCTATGTAATTAAGTAGTTTCCTGCAGGACCTAAGCATAGGTATATATAGATAATTATTGTATCAATTTCAGGTGATTTCTTGTTTCCCAAGTATTCAAAATGTCTGATGCCAAAGAGGAAAAGGAATTAATCAAGCGACGTGCAAGTTATAAAGGTAGACTTACAGCATTTTCAAATTACCTCAATGACCTTCATGAACTAGATGGGTCATTGACTCCACTTCAGGTAAGTGAGCTGCAGCTGCGGTTAGGTAAAATTGAAAGCTCATCAACAATATGATGAAGTTCAATTAAAATTGGAGTGTATAGTCAGTGATGTGGATCTGCAAATCGCTGAACGCAATGAATTTTAATCATTATATTTTAATATATTTGCTAGTGGTCAAGAGTTGTTGTCACAACACGGCAACTCAAAGAATGCTACTGTTTGTAGTGAAAACGTTTCTCGAACTCATCAATTTGTTAAGTTACCTACAATTTCACTGCCAAAATACAATGGATCATATTCTTCTTCGTGTCGACGATTCACGATTTAGATGGATGGCTGCCAGTACTGGGCTGTAGCCACCCCAAGGAAGAAGAAGAAGATGGGTCATATGAAAAGTGGCTTGAGTTTCATGATACCTATGTCAGCCTTATACTTTCAAACGAGGAAATTGATAATATTAATAAGTCTCATTATTTGCGGGCCTCTCTTGAAGGCACAGCTTTGGTGGTTATCCAATCAATTGAATTTTCTGCGAAGTATTATTTAGTCGCGTGGCGGTTATTATGTGAGCGTTTTGATAATAAACGAATGTTAATACAAAACCATGTCACCTCATTGTTTAATATTGAAACAATTAAAATGGAAACTTCAGCTAATATTAAGCGCTTGATTGAACAAAAATGTACGAGCTTTAGAATCTCTTGGTGAAGCTAGTTCTAATTGGGACACACTTTTGATTCACATTGTCACTCTGAAACTTGATCAGAAGACATTTCGTGAATGGGAAGAGTGTAAGGGTAAGTTAGATAATAATGAGAAAGTAAAATTAAGTTATTTTCTTCAATTCTTGAGAAACAGAAAAAATGTGCTTGAAACTTTGGAAATGTCTCGGTGTGGTAAGAGCAATCAGAATGTAACCTCAAACTTTAAGGTAAAAACAATGGTTTCAGTAGCTAATACTTTTTCGGATTCAGAAGTAGTTAATCTGCAATCAGTCAGGTCATGCTCTAAATGTAATGGTTCACACCCACTGTATAAATGTTCACAATTTCGTGGGCTAAGTGTTAAGGAGAGATATAACTTGGTTGGTCATTATAAAGTATGTTTCAATTGTCTTTGTGCTGGTCATTATGCCAACCGTTGCAACAGGTCTGGTTGTAAAATTTGTAAGCGTAAGCACAGCACTTTAATTCATGCTTCAATCTTTCGAAAACCTGCAAATAATGTAGCATGTACTGAAACCAAGCATCTACCTGCTGCTCTTTCTGAGGTACAGGAATCCACAGATGTGACATTGAATTCATGCATGAATGCGCCTTTGGAACCAGAACAGGATGTACTTCTCTCTACTGCTTTAGTTAAGATACAGGATAGGCACGGAAATGAGCACACTGTTCGTACTTTACTAGATTGTGCTAGCACATCCTGCATAATGTCAGAAAAGCTTTGTCAGATTTTGGATTTACCTTTTATAGATGTTTATAAACCAATATATGGTAAAAAATAAAACTAAGACCAGGACATCAAAGATCTATCGCATAAAGATGATATCATTGAATGAAAATTATAGGCGTGAGTTATTATGCTATGTTTTACCTGTAATAACAGATGATATTCCTTGCAGGAGAGTAAATGTAGGTAACCTTGACATACCTTCCGACTTGAAGTTAGCAGATCCTTATTTTTATAAGCCATCTGACGTGGTGATAGGTAGCAATGTATTCTGGAATCTTTTAGGATCACAAAAGGTTACACTTGGAGACAAGAAACCCATACTATGGGAAACTCGTTTGGATTGGATAGTTTCTGGTCCCATCAGTAATGAAAATGTACTGTCTCCGCTGATATGCAATTTTACTCAATGTAACTCGGTCCAAAGTGACCTTGAAATTGACAACAGTCAAAATATGTTGGCCCGGTTTTGGGAAGTTGAGGAAATTGATCCTAAGTCATCGTACTCTAAAGATGAAAAACTATGTGAACAACATTTTATTGATAATACCAACCTAATTAAAATTAAATTAAAATTAAACCTCGATTAGAAGATGGACGTTTTTGTGTAAGAATAATATAATAATAATATAATAATAATAATAATATAATCTCAAGCAAGCACCTGAATTTTTAGGTGACTCTTTAACTCGAGCAAAGCGCTGCTTCACATCTTTAGAACGGAGGTTTAATCGAGAACCTGAATTTCATAAAATGTATGTTAATTTCATGTCAGAATACATTTCACTGGGTTATATGTCTGAGTGTCCAATAAAGTCAACTCTGTCACCATATTTCACACCTCATCATGGAGTCATTCGTGAACAGAGCACAACGACAAAATTAAGAACTGTCTTTAACGCTAGTAGCCCAAGTTCTTCAGGAGTTTCGTTTAATGATTTACAATTGGTAGGCAATTAGGCATTGAGCGCAATGACAGAAAGATATCTGAAATTATTTTACATGACATGTATGTAGATGATCTTCTTACCGGCGATAGTAGTATCTCGGATGCTTTAAGCATTAAAGAAAAAGTTACAAGCGTGCTGGCTTCGGCTGGCATGCCATTACGAAAATGGAAATCAAATTGTTCAGAGTTAGTTTCATCTGAAATATTAAAACATCCTAAGAATTTGTCTGTTGATTTGAATATTGGTAATGAACAAAATAAAACTTTAGGACTAGGCTGGTTTACATCTTCTGATGAGCTCTACTTCTCCATTGATTTTTCGTCTGCAACAGAAAATACCAAACGTGGAATGCTTTCCATGATAGGCAGGATTTTTGACCCAATGGGTTTATTGGCTCCGTGTGTTATATAAATCAAAATTCTGATGCAAAAGTTGTGGTTATTCAAGTTGTCCTGGGATGATCAGTTACCACCAGACATAGCTAGAATATGGAGTGTAATATATTGGAATACCTTCCCAGGTTAAATAATTTGCGTCCTAGGCTCATTATTTGTGATTCATGTAACATTCTGGTTTTTTACATATTTTCGGATTCTTCTTTAAGCGCATATGGAGCGTGTTTGTACGTTCGTAGCACTAACTCAAGTGGTGAAATTTCGGTGCGTTTATTCATGGCCAAAAGTAGGGTTGCCCCCATAAAACCCATGACAATTCCGAGGCTTGAATTATGTGGAGCTTTGGTAGGCGTACGTTTATATCAAAAGGTTATAAGCTCTATGGTGAGAGAAACCACTTTCTGGACTGACTCAACTATTGTTCTTGGATAGTTAAAAATGCTACCAACCATTTGTGCGAAACCGTGTTGGAGAGATTTTGGAACAGACAAGCAACTGCAAATTTAGGCACGTACCCACGAACCTCAATCCAGCCGATTTAATATCACGAGGTGTTAGTGAGATGACATTCATTCTCTTGATTTGTGGTGGTCAGGTCCTCCTTTTCTCAGCCTCGACAAATCACAATGGCCATCTTATCCAGATAAGCCAGAAGTAGAAACGATCATTTCAACAAATGTTACTAGTAATTTAATTGATTTCGACCGGTTTTCGAATTATTTGAGACTGCAACGTGCAGTAGCTTACATTTTTTTTATGCCTGATAGGTTAGCCTTTGACCACAATCTCACCAGATGGTAAGTGATGATGTGGTCGAGGATGTTGTTCAGACTAACCTAGAGTTACTGGCTCTCAAGGACAGCTGCCGGAACACACCGTTAGATGCTTGGCGACAGATTTTCAACTTGAGGGTGGTAGCCCTCTACCACCCTCAAGTCGCTAGCCAGGCGGGCATTTGCAAAGTGCCCTACCAAAATTTTTTTTTCTCACCCGGTAAAATCCTTTATGGATACCTCCCGCCCCGGGGGGAGCGGAGTGGTTATGTGGGAGTCCTCGCCTGAAGGGCCTTACTACCCCCTCGGGGGAGGTCGTAAGTGAGGTTACCCACTAAAAACCCGGGATGAGCAGTCCGCCGCCTAGTCAGGGCGAAATGGGGTAGCGTTAGCAGCCACCATCTCGCCCCAGCGGCTGGCCCGTCACCGATGACTGGCCCGTCACCGATGACTGGCCCCGGCCAGTGGAGGGATGACCCGGCTCATTGGGGCCATCCCCCAGACGTGTGGGATCGTGCAAGCCAGTGGAGAATCCCCCGACTCTCCACCGATGATCCGCACAGCACTAGGAAAGAGCGAGAAGGCGCCCGAACCACCTTCTCCTCCCCCCAGTTCGTCTATGCCGGAGTGGGTCCGCGAGGACGTCGTCCTTCCTCACCCGCTCCGCGGCATCTTTCTGCGCCATCACCGCTTCGCAGAAAGTGACCACCGCCTGCCACGATCCGTCGCTGCCGAGCATAGCGTTAACCACGCTCGGCAGCGACAGATCTGCGCATATGACCGCTGTGCCGCATGGGACTCCATGCGCCGCACTCCTCCAGCGTGTGGAGCGCCGTGTCTTCTGGCGCTCCACACTAGTGACAGGCGGGGGTCGCCTCCCGTCTCGCGATGTGATACAGGTACTTTGCGAAACATCCGTGTCCGGAAAGCACCTGCACCAATCGGAAGGTCAGCGACCCGAATCGCCGCCCTACCCACCTCCGCAGGACCGGGCGAATGGCATCCACCATCCTCTGTCCAGGGACCGGTGGAGCCAGGTCCTCCGTCCACCGCCTCAACAGGGCGGCCCGCGCCCGCCGTCGCATGCGCGTGACCTCCTCCCACGCTGGAGGCTCCCCGCAAGATCTCCTAGCCGCCACGAAGTGGTACACTTCGGCGAGGATCTCCGCTTGGAGCTCCCAGGGGGGATCACCGGCCAACACGCATCCCGCCGTCCAGGACACCGTCCAGTACCCGCGTATCGCCCTCGTCGCGATGACCCGCTGCGGACGTCGCAGCAGGGCCTTATTGGCGCGACCGAGGGCGTCCACCCAGACAGGTGCCCCGTACAAGGCCATACTCCGGATCACTCCGGAGTACAGGCGACGACATGTGGCGTTTGGGCCGCCCACGTTGGGCAGCAGCCTCCCAAGGGCGGCTGCGGCGCCTATGACTTTTGGGGCCAGTTGTGTGAAGTGGGCCCCAAAAGTCCACCGCCCGTCCAGGATGAGACCCAGGTACCTCATCTGGGTCCCAAACCGGACCAGGACCCCATCCAGGTCTATCCGCGTTCCTGGAGGGGGTCCCCCCCGAGGCCCATGGAACATTAGGGCTTCGGTCTTGGAGAGGGCGACCTCCAGCCCCAGGGCACGTATGCGGCCGACCACGAGTGTCGTGGCCACCGTGGCCCGCCGCACCGCCTCCCCGAGGTCACAGTTTTCTCCCGGTTACCCGCTATCGCTGAGAATTACCCTATTATTTGGGAGGCACTAGTGCAAAAATATGACGACCCCAGGTTACTCGCTAGCTTATATCTTAATATGTTATGGAGTTGTAAACCGTTATCCGCTAATAACGCTACTGGCCTTGAATCATTTTTAAATAATTTTGATACCCGTAGAAGCCCTTAGGCAAATGAAACTTGGTGATATGTCCGAGTTCATCCTGTTACATCTGGCGCTCTTGATAGGGTGTATGGTACAAGGGACGTAAACAAGTTAGTGTTATGTGATCGAGATAAACATGATCATCTGTACAGCTGTTCTTCTATTATGTAAATGCTCCATTTGATATATATTTACAAAGAGTAATTCATGTCGTAACAGAATCATTTTATTGAATTAATTTCATTTGAATAAATGATTTTGACTTTAGCTACGAACTTCTAAATGAACGCAAACTTCTGAATTAAAAAAGACTGAACTATTCACAAAGTAGGTATTTATTCTGTTCCGAGCCATTTGCCATTACTAGTGAGCTCTTCGTGTACGAAAAACTGTCCAAGCAATCGAAAACATCAGCAGTAGGTACCTAAGGATGCACTTGCCGACGGCTCGAACTTATCAGCGGGCGAGGCAACAAAGCATGCAAAATCTGTCTCTAAGCGGTAATAACGATGACATCGTGGATCTACCAATTCTGGTAGAATACATACAAGTTATTTGGCGCAAAAATTTTGGACTGGGTAGGTAGGTAACTGATTTAAATTATTTCCAATAAAAATCAATAACTAATCATAGGTTATTTTTGATTAGGTAAGTGCCTACAATCATCGCTAAGTTTCCCATATAAACGTTCGTACTATCTTATACCTACCTACTACAAATATATACCTATACTTATTCTATGAATTTACGTAGGTAGATACATAGTACTAACTTTATTATTTGTTGTGATCTTATAGCTATGTAGGTACATAGGTATGCAATGCAATGCGCGCTCGTGAATGTAGATCCGACATCACTGACAGTTGCGTACCTAGGCAGGCTAATGATAATTTTATCGTAGATAGAGCTTTTAACCCTTAACTACTTTGTGTTAGGTAGGTACTTTCTCGAAGGTCGCTATATTACTGCTTAGACTATAGGTAAAGTGTTATTCTATCTTGATGATTAGGTAGTTGGCAGTGAATAACAATCGTTCCCGTAAGTGGCAAGAGTCACTAAAACGGGGGAAGGTTTTTTACTAAAAAATTGAACTGACTTCAACACTCAAAAGTGTAAAATAACTTGTCGACGTCGATACCATGCGCACAATAATGTGATAATTGGTTCATTCAAACTAGCATGGTACCGACTTCAACCAGTAATTTGACTCTTTGGAGTGTTGAAGTCGGTTCCATTTTTTGGTAAAAAACCTTCCCCCTTTTAAGTGACCCTTGCCACTTCGAGAATTCACAAAATGCCCTAAATATATAATATGTATAAATAAACTGTAGATCAAATACATACGTTCTAACAATTTGAGGGCCCGCCACCCGGCTCCCGAGTACAAGAATAATTTGTTCGTGTACCCACGACTCGACTCCCGAGTCGTGCCTATATGTAGCTAGTTTAGAACCCGCTTATCGAGTGTAAATTAAAACATGTTTAGTAAATTCATTAAATAAAGTAGTAATCGGACACCCAATAGCTTTATACGGACTACCAATAGCTATATACGGACGCTCAATTGCTATATACGGATGTCCAATCCAAATCTAGTGGGATAGTGGGATAGTCAAGAGAAGTTGATTAAAAATATTTCTTCCTACTGCCAATAATTCCCATTTGTCCCGGGGAAATCTGTGGGGACAAATGGGAATAATCCAATACGGTGCAACACGATTGGCAACAGTATTTCCACCATGCAGCAGCTTGTAGCCAAACAGTACTGCCTCACATAGTGCTGTATTTTTATGATTAAAGTAGCCAGGTTATTGGACGTCCGTATATAGCTATTAGGCGTCCGTATATAGATATTGGGGTCCGTGTATAATATTGGACGTCCATATATAATATTGGTTCAGGCCATGGTAGGATACAATCCCGATTTTATCATACTTATATTTATATTAAACCCACAAATGAAGTTATTACGTACCTACTTGTCTTAAATTTATGAAAAAAATAGACAAGACAAACATGCTTGTTATACTAGCTACTACATGCGAATTTTTATGTGTAAATCTCAGAAACAGGAGCTTAATTTTCTTTATGTTATTATAAACTATTTGTGTACTTAACTTTAAATATCGGGCATCCGTTTATGTATAGATTTGACGAAATTGGTATAAATGTACAGACAAGCGATTGTCAAAGAAAGAGAAAGAAAACATAAAGATGGCAACGTCGCACTCAGAAATGTCTTTCATCCTATGAGGACGCTAAATAGTCGATTCCATAGGTAAATCACGAGCACTATATCCAGGACGCCTATAATTTATGACCATGGTTCGGGGTTCAAAAATGTTGCGGCACGAACGCAAGACGAATATTGTGAAAAATAAAATTATCGGAAAATGACGTATCTTACGGACCTGGCAATCGAAAAATTAAGCAATATTCACTAAGACATGTTAAAAAAAGCAATGGGAACTGGAGGACGTCGCAATTAGGGCATGGCGGTATTGGACTTATTGGCAATACCGGTATTATATCGGTATTCATATTTTCAATACCGGAATACCGGTATTTCGGTATTTTTTCGGTATTTCACTATAAATGTTATAAACGCAGAAAAAATATATTTTCCATGTAATATTGTTTTAGACTAAATTAAAATACCTATTTTATTATAATAAAATCATCGTGAAACAGTATTTTTTTTAATCAACTTAATTTTGATTAATAATTTTTGGTACTTTTTCTTATGTTTTTTTTATTACTCCAATAAATAATCAAATATTTATTATATATTATAACAAAAAACAATCAGATATAATATTAGTTTGGATAAAAAACGCTTTTTCGGATTCAATACTAATTGAAGGTAAGGTATTTTAGAGTTCATCCCAATAAAGTCCTCTATTTCCGCCATTTTCGTACTGTGTCATTTCCGTGTGTATAATTCAATAATGTATCGCATCAGATTTCATCATCTTTCGGATCAGAGTCATTAGATTCGTTGTCTATCCCTTGTGATTAGCGTAAAATATCCTTTTCTATCTCTTTATTCGAATTTAGAGTTTCTAACTTACCGATTATCTCCTAAATGATAGTTTTTTCGTAATATTGTCTCGAAAACGGAAACTACCCACACCGTTCTTACTGTATCAGTTGGATCGTCCACTGTTGAACACAGCCTCGTTCATTAAAGCGGAGTTTGCCATAATGTCCACGCTTGGTAGGCGTCTTGGGGATCGCAGTGAGAGATATCAGTTCATACACAGTTCTTATCACTGTAATATACTCGGAAATACTGATTACCGTATATACCACGTGCATGTGCGTAGTAATAAGATAATTGTGAATAGAGAACCGACGAATCAAGTGAGAGCGCACAATGCAGTTGAGAATATGCGTGAGATAAAAAGATGCACCACACGGGTCTGAAGGCGTGCGGTGGTCGACGGATGATATGTCAGTTTTGTTAAGCTATATAAATAGTACTACCACCATATATGTAAAACAATTTATGTGCTCACAATTGCACGGACACATTGACTGGTTCCAATCTTAAAATGTCATTTTTTATTAAGTAGAAATCAACGTTACCTAATTAGATTATGATTTTTTGGTTATTGAAGTCGGTTTATTAATTATTTTGTAAAAGCATGAAAAGAAACCTTAAACTGCGCATTAGTTTACAACCATAATATTTAATAAGCGGTTGATGTTATTCATATTATTAATCTAAAGCCGCCGTATTGGTTTTTAAGCCTTTGATTAGTTTTTATGCATATAAATTTCGTTTTTGTCACAATACCGAAATACCGGTATTTTTCATTCCAATACCGGTATTTGAAAGTACTCTAAATAGGCCGGTATTACCAGTTTTTCGGTAATACCGAATACCGGTATCCATGCCCTAGTCGCAATGATGCACGACGTGCATGACGCCAAAAATATTGTAGGATGTATATATATATATATACATAGTATGTTTTGTCTAGCAGCAATTTATGATGGGTGTTTTTAAATAAGACAATACATACAATGCGTCTGATTCGTTGTGGAATAGCATTATATATTTTATGTGCCATGCAGAACACACTTTTACGCATGAATAATTTACTTCCCGAGTGATGTAGGTTTCCTGCCCGTTTAGTGCCAGTCGGTACAAATTCAAATAATTCAGGATTGCGTTTTACGAACATGGCAACTTCGCTAATGTACATAGATGGCAATGTCAACAGGTTTGATTTCTCGAAGTAATGTTTACACGAGTCAGTTTGCTTAAGGCCGTACATTGCTCGTATAAAGTGTTTTTGTACCTTGAATATTTTTAAATTGTTAGTAGAGTTGCCCCAAAATATGACCCCATTACCGAGGCAACATATCCCTGATATGCCGTTAGTAAGGCGCTTTCGTTTACTACTTTCCTTAATTTTTTCAAAGCATATGCAAACTGGAGTAGTCTTTTATAGATTTTTTCAATATGGGGTTTCCAGGTCAATTTGCCATCTATTTCTATACCTAAAAATCTAGTAATAATCATGTAATAAATAAAACAAAATTCAAATGATACTGTCAATAATGACTCACAACATAAATTTGTACAATCATACAAAATGACAGTTTCTGGACAAAGTATATTTCAATATTAATTAAAATTTAAAGTAAGTATTCCTCAAATTTCCGATTGATGATTCCTCTTCTGATCTTTACATTTTATTTTTAAGTACTAACGCATGTTTGTCCAATGCGGTATTATTGGACATAATTACCAGCGGATTTATTACTATAATTTCCTATTAAATGGAACTAACAGCTAGTTATCAAACGCATCCAATTTCTATAAATTAGATATAAGAGTTCCTATGAACATGGACCATTCTATTAGCATAGTAATAATATAATTCTTCCCTGTATATATAAATATATAATTCGACCCTGAGCAATATGTCCTTTCTAAGGTACATTACGCGCCAGGTCCAGACGTTGTCTCCTCTAATACTGAGAGCTTACATGAGAAATGTTAAGAAAATTTTATTATTACAAAATTATAAATTTACGTAAGGATAAATTTAAGTCATATGTGGGATTCGAACCCCCGTCCATCCACCCCTTTAGCCGGGGTATGCTCTAATCAAATTGAGCTAACATGACAATGAGTCATAACTCAAATTTTTCCTATCGTTCTTTAACCATTGTGTTGGAATGGAGCGACATCTATAGCTTAACTTACTTTGTACTATAAACAAGACTAATTTTGCAATTAGCTTTAAACTAGTTAATGATGACGCAACCCTATAAATTAAATATTTTTAACAAATTTACGAGCGGAAAAATGTAATTAGGTTATGTACTCCGCAGAGCCTGCGTTATTGCAATCTTAAAAATATTATTATCATAGGCACTTAAGAACCGAGTAATTCAATTTAAAGATCTCGGGACAAGAGAGCGCTAAGTTCGATTATAATTCACTTCATTATCGATACAAATTTAATTTGTCAAGGGAACTTTTGAGCACAGTATCACCTTGATGCATGGAAAGTGAGGACTCTGTCGACGACGGTTGGACTAGCTTTCGTAGAATATACCTTTTTACTTTTTACCTGAAGACGCCCAAATCAGATTATATCACAGGTACAAATAAGGACGGGCGGTATTCTATACTGCGGCCGTAAGCATTATAAAGCTATATTGAAAGCGCTTCAAGCGTTTTTGGAATAATGATATATACATACATATATTATATAGGTAAATAAACAAATTGCACTCATCATTATTATAATAGATGCTTAATCCAGATCCCGGTACTCCTACATTAATGTACCTATACATCATTCCAAAACAAACAATACGTACAGAATTAATAATATATTACCTTGCGGTGTAAATACATACGTGCGTTACAAAAGGTGATTAACATAATCATAATTGGAATTTTTCTCAGTTGATATTATTATCTGGTCATCAATCCAACTGACGGCGATTTAGCACCGATAACTACAATCCGGTTTACTTTTAATTCAGATTGATTAACGTACGCTTATCGCGTCAATCGTTCGATTATTTATGTCTTATATACGTACATGTCCACTATTTACTTCATTATTATGCACAATCACGTGATAGTATGAAATTATACATGATATACTTAATTATAGTCGTACTTAGCGGAGGCATATTTACTGTGGATTTGATTGCTCTTGATATTACGGCACTGTTGCAATAACCTGCCTCTATATGTATAAGAATCAAAGCCTTGACTCATTGACTGCATGACTGATAACGCACAGCCCAAACCGCTGCTCGCAGAGACTTGTTATTCGGAGCGTGTCTTGATGCGTAGGTGTGTGCTAAGAAAGGATTATCAACAACCCCTAAGGGGGTAAAAATGGGTGAAAATGTTAGTATGAAAGACCTTTGTTTTTTATCTTACAGTTCTGAAAATTTATAATCGGATAGATCTCTCAAAATAATAAATGAAGTGTTCAACATTTTTTTTTATAGATATAACTGAGTGTTGAAATTCGGGATGAAAATTTGTATGGAAAGGTCGTTGTTTTTGAAGTAATAATGATGAAAATTAGTATCTAGATAGACTTTTAAAAAATCATGCCACAATAATCTTAATTGCTAGGGTTGATTAGATGGAGCGGAAATGGGGAGGAAAGTATGTCACCTGATCCTAAACCACTGGCGCTCAGCATGTCCTTCCAACTGTCATATACGTACGTATCTTTTGAACCGTAATAGGCAGACACTAAAAATTAAAACAATTCATATTTAATAAAATAAACAAATAAAAACTAGCTTACTTATAAGGCTTTATTATATAAATTGATAATATTATTGTATCTTTGTACAACTAAATTAGTTAGAAACTTAAAATAATTAATTATGTCTAATTTGTTTTCAAGGAACTGTCTGTGGAGCTGGACCTCTCGTCTGGTTGTTCGTTGTTGCTGGGGCTCCTCTTCTGTTTCGTCTGCAGGATAAAATGTGTCGGCAAGAAGCTGCAAGGATTCTCCGGGTGAAAGTATTGCCCCATTAACTGGTGATTTCAGTAGATGGTCGGCTGGGGGACCTGAGCAGCTCCTTACAATCCTGTAGGATTTCCTCCAGATGTCTTCCAATTTTTGTCCAGAGCAGAGGTCCTTCCAACTTGAAGTAGATGTTGCCTCAATACTGTTTTTGTATGCTATTTTAGCTGCAAGGTACTCGTTTATTGTTTGCGTTACTCAAAATCTTTATTTTATTAGCATAAACTTACTAGCTAACCGTGTACGACAAATGTTTGCGTGTGTTAAGGCCGTACAGTGACATCTAACGATCACACATGAAACTACCAAGGACAAGGAATAGTGACATCTGTTGAATTTACACGACACTAAATCACCCAAACATTCCGCCCACCAAGAACATAGTTCTTAAACTATTGAACAAGTTGATTACGTAATTCTAAATCAAAACTCCTAAATAACAATAAGTCGTTAAGTAGTTGAACTCGAGAAAAAACTAAAGAACATTTATTTACCGCCCACCGTGACATTTTGTTAATATGAATAGACCAGAAATTTAAAATAATCACTCTTATCTCTTCATTTAAGTACGTTTATGAAGAAAAGCAATAAAATATTGTTATGGTAAATTAGATGTTTTTGTAAGTCTCTTTTTTCTTTTAATACAATTTGACACTACTTATCTAATCTAAATTGTGACTGGCACTCTAATGAAAATAACTACTCAATATGTTGTATTACAATGTTTTTCGAATTATAAAACATAATTTGCTACATGGCCGTTTACATAGCCCATTCTTCGTTTTAATGGTAACTACTCGGGTAACATTATCTTTGCCGGGATGAATATCAACTATCCTGCCTAGGAGCCACTTAGCAGGCGGCAAATTGGGCTCTTTAACAATAACAACATCATCAATTTTTGGTTCGTCCTGCTTTGTGGTCCATTTGTAACGTTTTTGTAAATTAACTAAATATTCTGCACTCCAGCGTTTCCAAAAGTCATTAACCATTTTAGTTACTAACCGCCACCTATCTTGTAAACTAATTGTAGCAAATTCTCCTTCTGTTACATTTAGCAATGGTTCTCCTATCAAAAAATGGCCAGGTGTCAGTGGTAGAGGGTCATGTGGATCGGTACTAAGCTCTGTTAAAGGTCGTGAGTTGACACATGCTTCCACTTGTGATAAAACGGTAGATAACTCTTCATATGTGAGCATGCTCTCGCCAACTACCTTTCTTAGGTGGGTTTTAACAGAACGCACACCTGCCTCCCACAAGCCACCGAAATTTGGAGCCGCTGGTGGTCCGAAATGCCAATTTGTATTTTCTAACGTCAAAAGCTGAGCTATTTCACTGGGCAATGCTGATTTGGCATCGTTAAACATTCCACGTAGCTCTCTACTCGCACCCGTGAAATTTGTGCCGTTGTCGCTATACAATTCTTGACAGTGCCCTCTTCTTGCTGTCATACGCTTAAAGGCTGCAATAAATCCCTTGGCAGTTAAGTCGGACACTACCTCTAAGTGAATGGCATGCGTCACCATGCAAATGAATATGCAAATATAACCTTTATAGGATCTAGATCCTCGTCCTGGTGAAAATCTTACGTTTATAGGCCCAGCATAATCTACGCCACTCGATTTGAAGGGTTTACTCGGTTTCAGTCTAGCGGCGGGGATCTGCCCCATAAAAGGTGTTCGGTTTGGACTAAGTTCGAGTTCACCGAGACATCGAGAGTCTAACCAGTAAATCCTATCCTAATTCTTTAATTCCCTATAATCCCGCCATTCTGGCGGGTACAACTAGTGTTTATTTACAACACACACAAATCAACTAAAACTAATACAAACAAGAAATTATAAAACATTGTGTGTGTCACAAACCCGGCCTCAGCTCAGCATAATGCCGGATGCTGCGAGCAGCAACCGACGCTGATCTTCCGCTGGGACCGAGAGGTGACCTCCCGCACGCACATTTTGACAGCATGCGCACATAAAATGGCATACATTTCATATTTCTACATATTATTATAACTAAACTAAGCATTTATCTTAAAAGTACACATTGTAACACTAGTAACTATTTCTACTATCAGTACTTCAGTACTTTAATATTATAAATGCGAAAGTAACTCTGTCTGTCTGTCTGTCTGTCTGTATGTCTGTC
This sequence comes from Plagodis dolabraria, assembly GCA_963854805.1. Classification (NCBI taxonomy): domain Eukaryota; kingdom Metazoa; phylum Arthropoda; class Insecta; order Lepidoptera; family Geometridae; genus Plagodis; species Plagodis dolabraria. Next base: position 31,440,374 of record OY978453.1, on the reverse strand, counting down.
TGTTACGCTTTCACGCCAAAACTACTGGACCGATTTGAATGGAATTTGGTATGGAGATAGTTTGAGACCCGGGAAAAAACATAGGATAGTTTTTATCCGACTCCGCAAAAAGAGGTTAATGTTTTCGCGCGATAACTGACATACGCGCGGGCGGAGCCGCGCCCGGAAAGCTAGTTTTTAATAAAACTAAAAATTAGAGTGCACTGGTGTCCTGAACCAACAGTTCCTGTCTCTTCTGGTGTTCAAAAATTAACTTCTTAGTATTATTTTTAAAACTATACAAACAATGCAGGTTCCTAATCGGCGGTGATATATTATTCCAACATTTCGATGCAGCGTAACGGAAACTTCCTCTGAACGCGGCCGAGAAATGCCGCTCCGTCTTCAGCTGCGTCGAACAAGTTCCAAAACTTTGAGACCGACGCAGAGCGAACCACTTTAACTTGTCGCCGAGATACAACGGCTTGTGGTACTTGATGACTCCGAACAACAGACACGCTAAGTGCATCTTGCGACGGTGCATCATTTTCAACCAGAGATTCTTATTGAGAAATGGTGTCACATGCGGCCTCCACGGGATGTCAAAACAGAATCTGGCACAAGCGTTCTGCACTCGTTGTATCAGCTTTTTAGTTTTGGCGAGGACCCTTGGCCCGTAAACTGTGTCCATATAATTCAGCTTTGATAAAACTAACGACTCTACCAGCTGAATGCGCATACATTCTTTTAAGTAGGGTCTCATTTTGTACATAACTTTTAACTTATAAAAACAGTTTTTTATACAATCGGCCACGTGTTTTTCCTAGCGCAGTTCACAGTCCATGAGCAGACCTAGGTTACGCGCTTCGTATACCCGCTCTATAGGTTCGCCCAGTAGTGTGACGCCTACCGACGGCATGAGGCTAGCGAGTTGATGTTTGCTACCGAAAATGAGGTACTTTGTCTTGGTCGGATTTAGCAATAGGCAGTTACTTGTGGACCATGAAGCTACTCTTGCAAGATCCCTATTTAGGTTCACAATAGCACTATCAATGTCACACGGCTTACATGAGATGTAGACTTGAATGTCATCCGCATATATATGGACCTATCAATTATGAATCTGCGTTATTATGTCGGCAGAGTACAAAATAAAAAGAATTGGGCCCAAAATAGAGCCCTGGGGCACCCCTCTGTTTACTGGTAATTTATTTGATGCCAGCAAACTGCCATCCGATTGCACGATTTTCACATATTGATACTGGTTATAAAGGTAGCTATCAAACCATTGGACAGCTTCAGCATCGAATCCATAGTAACTTAATTTTGACAAAAGTAAATTAATATCTAAACAATCGAAAGCCCTGGAAAAATCCAATAAAACTAGGATTGTGCACATTCCCTGGTCTTGAGCACTCACATCATCTGTTACATCTAGTAGAGCAGTTGTTGTGCTACGACCCTTTCTAAAGCCTGACTGTACTTCTGGCAAATTGTTGTTCTTTTCGAGAAAGTCGAAAAGATTGAACAGACACAGATTTTTCTAAAATTTTGGACAGACACGGCAAAATACTAACAGGTGCTAGAATGTTTCGGTAATGGATTTACTATGGCTAATTTCCAAACATCAGGAAACAGTCTAGTACTAATAGTGGTATTAATCATGGCATGTATATCATCTATCGTGAATGGCAATGTCCTTATCAGCATGTCTAGACTGATACCATCGCAACCCGTAGCATTCGACTTCAGATTCAGACCCTTGATAATATTGATAAGGCGATCTTGAATGACTGGTTCCATATGAAACACAGCCTCGCTGAACCTGTGATGCTCGAAAAAAGTTACCAGTGAAATTTCTATGTTAGATGTAGTAGGTAATGTTAAAAAGTGATTATTTATTTCATTTTTTTTATGCCTGATGGGTTAGCCTTTGACCACAATCTCACCTGATGGTAAGTGATGATGTGGTCAAAGATGTTGTTCAGGCTAACCTAGAACTACTGGCTCTCAAGGACAGTTGCCGGAACCCAGCCCTACCCCACGCTATAACGACTGCCATCCTAGCACAATAACCGGGACCAACGGCTTAACGTGCCCTTCGAAGCACGGAAGCGCTCAGTAGTAATGTCACCAGCGGTCACCCATCCAACTCATGACCGCGGCGGACATTGCTTAGCTTTGCTGATCGGTTCAGAATGGCTAAGCAAACTTCGCTACGCGCGTGTGAGATTTGTCAAGATAGAGAGCATTTATTTATGGAATAATATAGGCTCAAATTATAAGATGTTTGGCAGGAGGCGATCCCATGTAATAAGTTACTATTAGCTGAGTAAATAACTACCTAACTTACTAGGTATTCTACGAAAAGGAATCATAAGGCAAACTTAAAAGATACAACATTTATAGGAACACATTGAGCACTTTATTAAACATAATACATTAGGTTCACATTAATTAATTCTGTATAAGTTTATAGTTACCATTCACAACGATATAATCAAATGGGCGAACTATTTATGAAGAACAAAGCCAACAAACCTAGACCCATACACAACGGGTGAACAGCAGTTATGTTACACTATATATATATATATATATATATATATATCAATAATGGAACACTTAACTTAATCAGCGATAGGTCACGATGCGGCAGTCACTTTTGAAGAATAAAAAAGAGAGGCCCAGTAAGGTAAGAGCCATTGGTTTTGTAGCAATCAATGGCGCCATGTGTCTGTCGCCTCTTCATGAAACTTCGCGCCATGTTTATCACAACCAATAAGAGACCTAATAGCTCCCGCCAGAACGTAACAGCCAATCCGAAATTATATAGGATGGTTCGTTATTGGCTAGTCCAGAATGACTACAGATAAAACAAGATTTCAGTGTGGCGGTTATTTAAAATGTCATATATATCAATAACTTTTAGGATATTCTATAATTACATAATCTATTCTAAGTTTAACAAACATTATAGAAATATATAAACACCTCTACTGTTTATAATTCTAACAAGCGCTTTAATACAATCAATAGCTCTCGTTCTTCAACTATCATATCGAGATGGAGCGACACCTATAGTTCAACTTGCGTTGTACTGCAAACAGGACCAATTTTGCAATTGGTTTTAAACTTGATGTAAATGATGATGCAACCTTCTAATTTTAATATTTATAAGTATGTAATAACGCCTGCTAGGCGAATTACATTACAAAATTACAAATTTACGAGAGAAAATATTATAGTCATGTGCGGGATTCGAACCCGCACATGACTAAACATAAGTAATATTTATGGAATCCATTTATATACCATTAAAAGGTAGAATATTGGCCTGAGCAACCATTTATCTTTAAAGTTAGGCAACACAACGACGGATTTAGTGGGATTCTAACCACTTCAATAAAAATAAAAAAATAAATAGATAATAAATAGATAATAAATAGATATAATAAATAGATAATAAATAGATAAATATAATAATAATATATAATAAATAGATCTAGGAACTAGTTCAAAATACTATACTGTATCAGCCGGATTAGCCACTGCTGAACACAGCCTCCAGCCACTGGGTTTTTAAAGGTACGATTCAAACAAACATGGATCCATATTAAGCGATCAATAGAGATTTCGCAACCACTAGCTTACCATAAACAACTACAGAGTACGTAAACTACGTTTCATTCCACGAATGAGGAAAAAATGTTGATTAGCGGTAAACTTGAACGAAAAATTAAAAAAAAATGAAATTTATTTAAAATATGACGTTACACCACAATAAATGATTTTTTTTAAATCACGCATATCTGTGGTTTACATATATATTGTATTATATATATTATATTGAAAAACATAGTGGAAAGTGTGAGCTGTGCCGTTTGAGAACGCTGTGTTCAGCAGTGGACAATATAACAATCTGGCTGATATCATGGGATAAACACGGATGTAAGGTTGACAACACTATTATGTTTAAATAAATAACATTTTCTAGTACATAATATCAACTATTGGAAAGCCACGCGTACAACACAACGCTGCTGAGCCGAAGGACGTGATGCTGATCTGCAACAAGATGAACCAAATGAAAGGGACGCACGCAGGTCGTAGAGTCAATCTCGACAAGCGACTGCTGACCGACTCCAAGACACTGTGTTCATGTTCACTGGCAGGGCCACGTGCGACAGGAACTGGTAAGAGCTGATCCCTCTGGCCATTCTGCAACATAACACACGCCCATCACTTCTCGAACATATCCATCCTCCCCGTTATCGTACGTACTCGCTCTGTTGCCTGCGGTCAGCGTGGATCGTGAGTTCACTACAAGAGCAGTTCATAAGATGTTCAAGTTACATCACTGTAGGCAAGAGGAAATACGTACTGATCATATGATATGAAATATAATATTTTGAGATGTGCAATACAACGAAGCAATTACCTTGATTGTTTTCATTACTATATAAACAGACATGTCAAACTTAATCTTTATACATATTTGATAAAAACAGCGTGCAAACATACATTTGGACTGCCTGTAGGGCGGCAAAGGTTGCTTTCGTTTGCTGTTGTGTGGAATTTAGTTTGTGTTGTGTTGTTATTTAGTTTGTGCTAAAGCATTTAAAAAAAGTTATTTTCGAATTTTGTTGTTTAATTTCTACGTAAAACAGTCATCTATTAAATTTTATATGGCAATTAACAAAAAAAAAAAACGCCGCTGCTGAGGAGTCATGTGGAGCTGAGGACGACGGTGAACTGCGCCTGGGTATAGCCGTTCTACTAGCAGTATGCTCTGCCTTCACGGCGCGGCTGTTGGTGAGTAATGAATAGCCCAAATGGAGGTAGCGCCCGACGTCAGTATAATCACCAGCCCACTCTGCAACAAACGAATTACCACGTTCTGCCTGTATTGCCTAAGATAGTAGCACCAGCTTGCACTCACCATGAAGAATAACCATCGCCAGGCCCCTTGCCGTCGGTCTCCCGCTCGGCACGGTGGGTGCGAGCGGCCTCAGCGATGCCGGCCGCCTCGTGACACCAGCGCAGTGGTACCTATTGTGAGCCCATCTCCTAGCAGCATTGCGCCAACGGCAGTGAGGCTGAGCGCAGCGCAAGAACGTGCCAGAACCAGCAGTTCCATCTCGGCCGGCAAACAGCGGATTGGCAATAATTGCAACTCCTGCACTTTTATACGTGACAATCGCCCATCAATCTTATCACCAATGATTGATCGCATATTTGTCTGGGTTTGAAATATAGACCTATATTAGATATCTATATCAATCAATCAATCATTTTATTTACATTATACAGTGGCAAGATATATGAGTATATATGTAAATATAATTATGGTCTTAGATAAATAATATTACATGACCATCGTATCGAGCATGCGTGCAGACGTGCAAATCTTACTGACATATATTTTACTTGCAAAGGGTGGAGATTGTGGCAAACCTCTTTCCAAAATGGGGAGGCAATTTGTGGACGTTGTATGACTGTTGATGATAATGATACTTTAGAGATTTTCTTTATTATTTTAATTGCCTACATTTTAATTATCAATAACATCCTAAAAACATTTGCTTAATATGACCTTCATAAATATGTTACCATCTCATGTTAAAGTCAGTAACATTTATTCATTTAAGGTGTCTTTTACTACGCTCTTATAAACATCAAATTGCATGGAAAATTTAAACAATATAGGTCTTTTTTTCTAAGTACTTACGTCCAAAAACATTTTGAATCGCTGTGATTTTGTGCCTCCGTGTGTTTTGGCGAGACAAGCTGCGACCGGGACCCGTAACGTTGTCAGGTTAGTGAGCAAAACCTATATAATTGATTTGCAGGGTTTAATTGCAATTTGGTATTAAGTCTCGCTGGCTGCAACATAATTTTGGTCACTACGAACCAGATTCTCGGTTTCCACCGACCTAGATATAGGTATACCTAATCCTTAGACTTTCCTTTTAGGTTTAGTTCTATTTAGGCATTTAGGTACCTACCTACCTTCCACTAATATATCGAAGGAATTAACTACACTACACAGTATTTACCACTTACGCTGATATCTAGCTGTCCTATCTGATTCTGCAGCTGTTTTTACAGTTATCATGTTTTAGGTGTATTCTATGTAAATACTTTCTAGGTTCTTACCTAGATATTGTAGGTACTTTAGTAGACACCTTACTGATTTTCGAAGCTGTTCTTACAGTTTTCACAATATCTTAAACATACACATATACCTACTTAGGTTATCTTAAACGTTAACAGGCTGTTATTAAGATATTCATTCATTATAATATATATCAAATATCTTTATAGTAAGTATATAGGTATTATTATAAATATTATTTGTTGCGTTAGTACCTATTTAGGTACTTACTAATACTCACAGGTTACATACAGGTGCCCGTTCAATAAAAAATATAAATTTTTAGTTACATTTACATAGGTACTATTTGAATATGTACCCAAGTTACTCGTATTAATTAACGAATCTAGGTCTAAAATTTGATAGTACGTAGGTAGTTTTGATACTTTACGTACCTTAATAACTACTAGATACCTAGTCAGGACAAGCTTCGCGTTGTTTACCTTTTGAAGAACGTATCGCCCACCGCGCGTCTCAGCGCCTCCACGCCGCCGCTCGGCTCGTCCCTCGGTTGCTAGCTCGCTTATCAGCGCAGCGATCACCGTGTCGTATAATTATTAAACAGTAAGTCAACTTCGAGAACGGGAAGTATAGCGATATATAAACCTTTTAGTTTATTGAATTGAATTATATAACTTAATTAACGGGTATTATTACCTTCTGTGTATTATTGTGGTATCTCTTACTGTATACTTCATTACTTATTTCACGTAAGTAATTATTATTAGGTAGTTTGTCGAACATTTCATACGCTAATATCATCATTCATACGCTAAAGCAAGTAATTTTGAAATATATTAACTTATTCATTTACCGTGTTTATTTGATTTATCTTCAAGATGTCTAAGGTGGAAGAAAATCGTAAAAATCTAAGAGTAAAACTTTTAGCAGCAAGGATTAAGTCATATTATGGAAGGATACACGGTTTGTATGACATAGCTGTTAATCTAGACCCGGCAAATCAAAACGATATGCGTAATTTACTAGATAATAGTGGAATTTTAAGTTCACTGAGAAGCGAATTTAATTCGGAGTTTGACGAATTAACATTACTGAAAATGGAATTAAATCCTGAATTAGAACCGGATATGACGGATTTAGATAAATTCGAGAAAATGTTTACTCTTGTGCAAGCGAGGGTCAACGCGCTTTCTGATCAAAATAGAAACAATACGAGTAACAATGGTCCTTCGGAAAACCCACAACAAAAGATGAAATTACCTGCAATAGAACTTCCAAAATTCAGTGGGGATCCCAAATCTTGGCGCATGTTTATTGAATGCTATAACAGCATTATTCACGAGAATACACAGCTATCATATTCAGAAAAGGTTTACTATCTGTGCGGCCAATTGTCAGGCCGGGCGTTAGAATGCGTAGCCGGGATTACTCCAACTGGGAATAATTATCTGCTTATTTATGATACTCTGACTAATAAATTTGAAGACGTGCGCTCCATGGGTACTGCGTATTTAGACGAAATACTAAATTTGAAAAAACTACCATATCCATCAGTAGAGGGACTGAATTCCTTTATTGATAAATTCTCTGTTTCTGTGGCGGCTTTTCAAAAACTTGACATTCCAGCCAAGTTAGACTTTGTTTTTCTACACTTAGCACTAAAGAGGGTGGACAACGAAACGGCTCGTTTGTACGAAAATTCTGTACGCCACGAAAAAATTCCCTCATACGATAGTTTTGCAAAATTTGTGAGGGAACAAGCAAAGATTATCGAAAGAACGGGGTCTTACACTGCTAGCAACAATAAGAATTTCACGACGTCATATCGAGTACCAGTTCCGATGAACAAGCCAGTGGCTAATCGAGCTACTAGAGCGTTAGTGACATCCAGCATCGGTTGCCCAATGTGTAAAGGTGATCACGTAAACCTTTCGCGATGTGCTGATTTCTTAAATCTGTCAGCAAAGGAACGTTTTAACACGGTAAAGGGCGTAGGAGGGTGCGTGTTGTGTTTGAGTTTTCAGCATAAGACTAACGCGTGCAATATAAAGGGAAGCTGCGACATTTGCCAAGCAAAAACCCATCATAAGCTCTTGCATTTCTTTAAGCCACGAACTGTAACATCATTGCCAGCAGCCAGTGGTGATGAGAACTTAGATGTTGAATACACTTCGGAAGAATATAATGAGGAAGTCTGCGAAGGGGAACAGGTGGACGAAGTCCACGAAGAAGAGTATTCCGGTGATGCAGGAGTTACACTGTGTTCAATGCAAGGCAGCTATTTGAATCAAGTCAAGGTAAATACAGCTTCGACCACAGTATTGTTAGCCACTGCAAGAGTAAGGGCGATAGATTCCTCTGGGAAAGCTCATTTGATTCGATGTTTAATGGATAGTGGATCACAAAATCACTTTATTACAAAGGAGTGCTGTGAAAAGTTAGGAATAGCCCCGCAGTCTCTCAGTGTTCCAATGGTGGTAAACGGCTTTGGCGGTGGCTCTAATCCAATAATAGGCGAGGCAGAATTGGAATTTTTCTCCCGATTCGATCGGAGTCGGCCATACCGCGTGCGGCCATTAGTAGTTAAGAATATAACGCAACAGCTCCCCACCACCACCATTGACAGATCCATGTTGAGCTATCTAAAGGGCGCGCCATTGGCCGACGATACATTTGATCGCTCAGGTACAATAGATATGCTGCTAGGGGCTCAGATGTTTATGAAATTGATGTTGCCAAAACGCATTTACGGTCCCCCTGGGCGCCCCGATGCAATGCAAACAACACTAGGATTTGTTTTGATGGGAGATGCTCCAGTAACAGGACCAGGGCAACAACTTGCAGTGCAGGCGTTTCATGTCTCTACAAGTTACCAGTTGGATGACGTAGTAAAAAAATTTTGGGAATTAGAAGAAGTTCCTTCCAGCGCTTCTGCACGTCTTAGTAAAGCGGAGCAAGAGTGCGAACAACATTACAAGAATACCACCACAAGAGATGAGGCTGGAATATATACCGTATCTCTTCCGTTCAAATTAGATCCAGCGAACATGGGTGATTCTCTTCCTGCTGCAAAAAAACGTTTCGTGGGGTTGGAGAAAAAAATGATTAAGTCTCCCCAGCTTCGACGGGCATATGACGAAGTCATAAAAGACTATTTGCAAAAGGATTATATTGCACCGGTATTGAATACAAAAGAAAATACAACTGGATATGTAATACCTCATCACGCGGTTGTACGCGATGATAAAATTACCACTAAGTTACGCATAGTGATGGATGCAAGTGCCCGTACGGATAAAAACTTATCGCTCAATGATATTCTGCATCCAGGGCCAAATTTGCAACGCAACATATTTCAAATCCTTCTCAATTTTAGGCTGTTTCCGATAGCATTTTGTGCGGACGTGAAACAAATGTACTTGCAAATAAAACTGGCCGAAGGCCACAGAAAATATTTAAGAATAGTGTATAGATTTGAACCCAGCGAAGAATTGAAACTATTTGAATTCAAACGGCTATGCTTTGGATTATCTGTAAGCCCATTCTTGGCACTACGTACAGTACATCAGATGTGTGAGGACGAAGGTGTAAGGTTTCCAGCGGCTACCGAAGTTGTTCTAAGAGATCTATACATGGACGATATAGTCTCTAGCGAATTATCTGAATCAAAAGCAACAGAAGTTGCGTTACAATTGATTGGTCTTTTCAAAACTGGAGGTTTTGACCTGATGAAATGGTCCAGTAATTCTCTAGATTTAATGTCGCGACTTCCGGCAACTCATTTGCATCCACAAGTGGTGAGATTCGAGGAAGACTCTGTCGGACAAAAAATTCTTGGCGTAAAATGGGAACCGAAATCTGACCACTTTTCGTTTGACATGTATCCCTGCAGAGAAAGTTGCACCAAACGCAGTATTTTGTCAACCGTGTCTAAGTTATGGGATATCCTAGGTTTTGCGGCTCCAGTTATCCTTTATGCCAAACTGATTATCCAAGAATTATGGTACATGAAATTAGATTGGGACGCGGTTCCTCCCCAACCAATCGTAGATAAATGGAATAGTTTCCAGCAGAATTTGCCTTTATTGGCCCAAATGAGGATTCCAAGGCATGTTGGTGTAACGGATGGGACTGAGGTGACCATAGTGGCCTTTTCAGATGCTAGTGAAAAGGCGTATGGAGCAGCAGTTTATCTGCACATTCAATCTGAGAGTCAGGTTGAAGTTAATTTGCTTTGTGCCAAATCACGGGTAGCACCCCTAAAATCTACCACTTTGGCTAGATTAGAGTTATGTGGAGCACTCCTTCTGTCCAAATTGGTAAAAATAGTACTTCTCACGTATGAGTCCAGATACAGAATTCGTGAAGTTGTAGCATTCACGGATTCTACAGTAACACTGCATTGGATTCACTCCAGCCCACACCGCTGGAAAACCTTTGTGGCCAATCGTGTAGCGCAAATTCAAGAAAATTTGAATCCCGATTGTTTCTTTCATATATCCGGTAAGGAGAACCCAAGCGATTGTTTATCGCGCGGGTTAACCCCTGCACAGTTAATAGAGCACCCTTTATGGCTAAAAGGTACATCATGGCTCAGCCAAAATCGGGAGACTTGGCCTATTTCGTCTTTCAAACCAACAAATGCAGAGATACCTGAAGCCAAACCGGAAGTGGTTTTAACCGCTTCTATTACAGAACATCCAATTCTTTATTTGCTCGCTCAAAGAATATCTTCGTGGCAAAAACTACTCCGAGTTACAGTTTACGTCTTAAGATTCGTGAGAAGATTGAAATCCCGTGGAGAGATAAATGCAGATGACTTATGCAATGCTGAACTGAGTGTTATTCGGGCTGTACAATCGGTTTATTTTTCTGATGACATCAAATCTATCCACGCAAATAAACCATGTGCAAAGTCCTTACAGAAATTACGACCAATATTAGTTAATAATGTGCTGCGAGTGGGTGGAAGACTTGAATTAGCAAATCTCACATTCGACCACAAACACCCGATTTTGTTACCACAAAAGGATCACGTGGTCAATCTTATCGTTGATGACACGCATCGAAAGCATTGCCATACAGGTCCACATTTGCTGCTTTCGATTTTAAGACATAAATTTTGGATTTTATCCGGCCGCAGTCTAATTCGTTCGCGCGTGCATGCCTGCAATGTTTGTTTCCGTACTAGACCGAAACCATGTACTGCACCGATCATGGCAAGCTTGCCTGAGTGTCGTTTACAGATTAATAAACCGTGGACATATACCGGGGTTGATTATTGTGGACCTTTCAATATTACGCCTTCGCGTGGTCGCGGCGTACGGACACAAAAGGCCTATGTTTGCGTTTACATTTGTATGAGTACTCGATGTGTTAATCTCGAAATTTCTTCGGATATGACTACAGATTCTTTTCTAAACTCCCTCAAAAGGTTCCTCGCACGTCGTGGACCTGTTGAGAAACTTATGTCTGATCATGGAAGTAATTTCCTTGGCGCTCGTTCTTATCTTAATGAATTATATACCTTCCTGAAATCTGAAGAATACACTAAGAAATGGAGTGCAGCCATGGCCAATCACCGTATTGAATGGGAAATGATACCACCTAACGCCCCGCATTTTGGTAGTAGCTGGGAATCTGTCGTGAAGTCATTTAAATCCCATTTAGTAAGGGTTATGGGCACGCAGGTATTATGCTACGAAGAGTTTTCTACAGTCTTGTGCCAGATAGAAGCAGTGCTCAACTCTCGCCCGTTAGGAATTGCTCTTAGTTCGGATCCCGCTGAACCAGTAGCGTTAACTCCTGCTCATTTTCTCCATACAACTCCGCTAGGGTCGCTCCCGGCTGCTCAGATAGTAGAAACTCGTAAGCACTTACTTTCGCGATATCTGTTACTAGATCAACTAGTTCAGTCGTACTGGCGCAGATGGAATACCGAATATCTGCATACGTTGCAGACTAGAGAAAAGTGGTTGACTGATCAGGAACCTATCAACAAGGGCACTGTAGTTGTACTTATGAAACCTAATACGGTTCCTCTACACTGGCCTTTAGGTATAATACAAGAAACATATCCAGGAGGTGATCGTAAAACTAGGGTAGTATTAGTAAAAACTAAAACTGGCACCTTTATGCGACCTATAGTGAAACTCTGTCCGCTACCTTTGCAATAATAAATTCAGTCATTATACATACCTATACATATACGTCTGTACCTATACATATACATCTATATACATAATATATATCTTTAACCATAATTATATCATTATTTTATTGTGTAATAGTTTATATTCCCGTTAGATCTTTAATCCAGAGTCATGTACCTTTATACCAGAGGTACTAGAACTACGTTTTTTTTTCTTTTTCTCTTTCTTTGTTGAAAGAGAACCTTTCAAGCTGGGGGCTGTGTTTGAGCCAAATTGTAATTTTACTCTGCATTTTAATTTGCGGCGCTGCTTGCGGACTCGGCACCAAGGGACCTATCCGTGGCGCTCGAAGAAAGTGCGGGAGGAGGTAAAACCAACCCCCCGCGAGGCGTGTGCATCGGCTTCAACGCCAGTGTCAAGCTGAAGGTGACTCGCGCGCGCGCATGTTATATCGCCGTATCTAGTCATGATACCTTGCCTATGATTATCTAAGTACTTACGTCCAAAAACATTTTGAATCGCTGTGATTTTGTGCCTCCGTGTGTTTTGGCGAGACAAGCTGCGACCGGGACCCGTAACGTTGTCAGGTTAGTGAGCAAAACCTATATAATTGATTTGCAGGGTTTAATTGCAATTTGGTATTAAGTCTCGCTGGCTGCAACAAGAAGAGTTCTAAGAGAACAGATAACTTCTTCAAATATCCAAATGGCGATCTATGACAGTAAGCTTAATCAGTCGATCGCTCTAATAGCTGACTATGACAGAAAACTTTGCCAATCGGTCTCTACCATTAAGAGTTATGAGACGAAAATAGAAGAGTATGTGTCACAGATAGGAAAGCTGGTAGATAAGCTGCAACAATGTGAGTGCAGCAGTCGAATCAGTAATGATGCTGCTTCCAAAAAATGGCCCTTAAAAACTCAGACACAAACAGTGCCCCTCCAGCGGCGGTCGATAGCCACTCCGCCATCTCACCCACCTGCCACATCCGAACTGCAATGTAAAACAGCTGTTACGGTTAAATCTCCCGCAATCAAGCAAATTGAATCGGATGGTGTGCAGGTGCGGAAACAAAAACTTACTGAGTCCAATGCTAAAGTTTCTTCTTTGATTAAGCCCCAGTCAGTGCCCACGAACGCCAGCAATAATATTTTGATTTCTACACCAACGGAGAAACCAGATACTGACGACTGGACCGAGGTAAAGAAAAAGAAGAATAGGCGTCTCCCTTCCCTGTATGGGGCCGCTGGTCCAATGGTGACATCATTAAAAGCTGTAGAAGTACGTAAGCACATACACTTATGGAATATGGCCTCAGGTGTTGATGATATTCGTGATTACCTACGCCAACTATGTCCGAATGGAACCTGTACGATAGAGGAGCTTACTGCCAAGGGCGATTACAAATCTTACAAGTTAGGTGTGCCATCAGCTTATTATGACGCATGTTTTTCGGTCGATGTTTGGCCGATTAACGCTAGAATCAAAGCTTGGGTTAACTATAGAGGACCAGCCCAAAAACAAACAAGCACTAGCTCTAACGTCGAGCCATCAACTAGCCCTCGGCCCTTTCGGGAGTGGCCCTCCAAAAGGGCAACAACTCAACGATAATGCAAAGATAAACATATTTTACCAGAATGTTAGAGGCTTGAAGACGAAGTTGTTGCGCTGGTATGCCAGCATGTTGGTCTCCGACCATTTGCTCGTCGTCGCGACGGAGACGTTTCTCGACGATTCAGTGGAGGACGCTGAGGTGGCGCCGAACGAATGGACACTGCTGCGACGGGATCGGGCTTCTCCCTGTGGAGGCACTTTGCTGGTTGCAAGACCTGGTGTAACCGTACGACGTCGATTGGAGCTTGAATCTCAACTCGGAGAGGATCTGTGGGCTTCTGTCACATACCGCGGCGTTTCTTTTGTTGTTTGTGTTGTGTATATCAAGCCTAAGGCAAGCGATTCTGTTTACATGATTTTTTTTTATGCAATAGAATCTTTTGTGGTTAATTCAAATAATCCTTTTTTCATCTTTGGTGATTTGAATATTAATAGTTCATCTGTTAATATTAAGAATTATTACTGTTACTTTTTGACATATTGTAATTTAATTGACCATAATGACGTAATTAATACTCATGGAGGCAAACTTGACGTAGTGTTGGCGCGGGAGTGCAATGAGTCACTGCCACGGCAGGTATGCGTAAGAGAGGCTAGCGCAGGATTTGTTCCCCCCGATACGCTGTACCACCCCCCGCTCGAGATAACGACGAGTCTCCGATTGTATAGCAACAGGTGTGACCGCATGGAGCCTAGCAATGTGGACGCGTCGCAGGATTGGAATTTTAACAAAATAGACTTAGTTCTTTTTCAATCTCTGCTCGCTGAAACCTCTTGGGAGTCAGTACTAGAATCTTGTGATGTCTCTGTTGCCACAGATGCCTTTTATGACATTATTTATAAAATATTCGATTTGTCTGTACCAAAAAAGAAAAGATATGCAACTAAATGCAGTAGGTATCCCGTATGGTTTGACGCAGTAATTATAAAAGATATAAAGTGTAAAGCTCGACTACATAAGGCCTGGTTGGCATCAAATTGTGATATTTCGTACAAGTTGTTTTCTAACCTCCGTGCCAGTTTGAGGACACGCATCTCTCGAGCGTACAAATTGTATCTGGCTCGCATTGAAGACAATCTGCAACTGCGTCCACAACATTTTTGGAAACATGTGCATAGACTTCGATGCAAGGGTGGATTTGAACCCTGTGTCTCGCACAAAGGTATATCCTGTACAGGTGTCAAAGCTGCCGAAGCATTTGCAAACTTTTTTGCTAGCGTCTTTTTAGACGAACAGCCATTACTCAATACAAGTACTTGTCGTGATCTAGGTCTGCAGGGTGGTTATGTCAGTGTCCCTAGCCTGTCACCACTTGATATTGAGTACGGTCTCAAAAAATTTAAGTTAGGTAGCTCTTCTGGACCCGACAATGTGCCTAGCTTTGTTTTAAAAGCATGTCAAAAACAGTTTGTTCTTCCACTTTACCACATCTTGAACCTGTGTCTGTCAAATCGTAAGTACCCTGCCCAGTGGAAGCTGTCCAGGGTGACTCCGATCCCTAAAAGCAACAACAGGACACAAGTTGAAGAATACCGCCCCATTGCTATATTATGTGCGCCTGCCAAAATATTTGAGTATATCCTTCATAATGAAATATATAGGCAGGTTAAACAGTTATTAGGGGACGAGCAACATGGTTTTGGACCCGCGCGCTCTGTAAATACGAATCTTTTATGCCTTGTTGACTTTATTTCCAATGCCTTGGAGCGCGGGCTGCAGGTGGACGTAATCTACTTTGATTTTCAGAAGGCATTCGACAAAATTGATAATGACCTATTGTTACACAAACTTTCAGACATAGGATTTACTTCCGGACTTCTAGAATTTTTTTCTGATTATATGAGAGACCGGCTTCAATATGTGAGGCATGGTACATATGAATCTAGACCATATCACACAAGATCCGGTGTTAGCCAAGGCTCAGTCCTTGGCCCACTTCTTTTTCTTATTATGATCCATGACTTACCAAACGTTTTGACTGCCGCAAGGTGTCTTCTATATGCTGACGACCTTAAGCTTTTTATGGAAATAAAATCTCCTAGTGACTGCCTTAGCTTACAAAATGACATCGACCTAATTTATAAATGGAGTTTGACTAATAAAATGACATTCAATATGAGCAAATGTAATGTTATGACTTTTTATCGTAAAAAAAATCCTATTTATTTTAATTATTATTTGCAAGGCCTATGTATTAACAGAATTAATTGCATGAAGGACTTGGGAGTAACTTTTGATCACACCTTAACTTTTCATGATCACATAGCTACTCTGGCCAAAGAAACTTACCGTCGTTTAGGTTTTGTCCTACGAAACGCAAAGGACTTCCATAATCCGCAAGTCATAACAACTTTGTACAATGCTTTAGTCAGAAGCAAGCTGGAATACAGTGCATGCGTCTGGAACCCGCATCATGTTACATATACAAGGATGCTTGAAAAGGTACAAAAAACTTTCGTAAGATTTCTTTACAAAAAAGTATACGGCTATTATCCATTTATGTATCCAACCAAGTTTTTACTGGGGCATTTAGGATTCAACTCGCTCGAAGTGAGAAGGATGGCAGACCAGATCACCACCTGCCTCAAAGTGCTGAGGGGCTCAGTTGACTGTATACATTTACACATTCTACTGTGTGTGCTATTCATCCCACACAAATGCGAGATCACGGTAAATAGGCGCGGTCACTGTAGGCAACACAACCTTTTCCATCCTGCCACAGGTCACACAACGGCGCGAGCAATGTCTCCTCTAGTTCGACCCCTACTCCATCTCAACGCACTCCGTGACGCCAACACTGATTTTGACATTTCTTTTGACAAGTGGCCTACCATCGTTTCTGCAGTATTAGCGTATTGTGAAAGTATGAGAGACCAATGGGTCAATACAGGTAATCCCGAAATTAGCGATAGTGAATGATGTTTATTTTGCCTATATGTAATTTGACTTTATCCAATTGACATTAATATGATGCTTGTATCATTGACTTATACTTAAGGGACATTATTATAATTTGACATTTATTTTTATTCAATCCCATGATCTTTTTATGTATTTATATTTGTAATTTGTATGTTTTTATTGTTCTTATTTGTTTGCTAAATGTACCATATTGATTTTTTATTTGTTTTATATTTGTATGTTAATTCTAATCTGTGTGGTAGATGTAATTGATTGTAAAGTCGTTTCTATTCACAATAAACAAATTTAATTTAATTTAATTTAACGCAATATAACAATGTATTGAATAAGCATGGCGGTCTACTGGATCTTGTGTTGAGCGAATTAGCTAACGAGTATGTAACGGTTTGCGGCGGTGGAGATGCGGATGCGCTGGTACCGGCAGATGCGTACCACCCGCCCTTATCAATATGCGTGTCTCTGCCGAGTGGTTTGCCCCCATCCTTACCTCCCCCGCCGCCGCCGCCATCTGACCGTCCCTCGGCGCCTCCTGATCGGAATTTTCGGAAAGCTAATTTTAGTGGGCTATATGCAGCTTTAGCCGAATTAGAGTGGTCCGATTTGTTTGGCATCGACAGGGTCGATTCTGCTGCTGACATGTTTTATCAGAAATTATACGAATGCATAAGTGAGTATGTCCCTGTAAAAAATCGTTCTTGGAATGCAGACCGCTATGTATATCCGCAATGGTACACACCGGAGATAATCAAAAATATTAAAAATAAATATTTTCATTTTGTCCGGTACAAATCAGAGGGTAAGGCATTTAACTTGGAGTTGTTTAAATATTATAGGACGCATGTAAAGACGTTAATTGACAATGCTTATCAGCAGCACATTCGACTGACACAAAACCAAATTATTGACGAACCTGCTAGGTTTTGGGAATATGTTAAGGATAAACGGAGAGACAGGCGACGCTGTGAAAGGTTCACATGTGACGGAGCAGAGGTTGAGGGTGCGGAAGCCGCTGCTGCGTTCGCACGCTACTTCAGTTCTGTATTTCAACGGGAGGTACCACGGCTGGATGTGGCAGCGGCATCGCGACACGGTTCTGGCAGTGATTCCGCGCGGGTTGCAATAGACACTGTAGATGCGACCGACCTTGGCGCGGCTGTGAGACGCCTGAAGTCGCGGTCTGCGGCTGGTCCAGACGGCATTCCTTCCTTTTTGGTGAAGGATTGTATCGATGTGTTGAAGTTACCGTTGATGTATCTTTACAATTTATGTCTTAAGGAGTCGAGCTATCCGTTGCATTGGAAGACATCTAGAGTGACACCAGTCCCCAAAGCGAGCTCTGGATCTGAAGTCTCCACCTACAGGCCTATTGCGGTGCTATCAGTCTTTGGAAAAGTTTATGAGTCCATTATCGATCACCGTATTTGCCAGCAAGTAGAGTGTTCACGCCAAAGACGTGACGCAGGAGCGGGTGAGGGACGCCTGAGGAACGCGGGGGAGGGGCCCTGCCCTTACCGCGTCACCCTCTCCCGACCGCCCGGTCGGCTAGCTAGCTTGACCTTGACATTCGCGAGTGACGATGCAAGCGTGAACTACGTGTCACAGATTAAAAATAACAGTCGCACGCGCACAGATGACAGTCGCGTTTTATACATTTTCTGCCCACACCGCTATATAGATTAACTGAACAGTTAGTTGTGAAACTAGTGAAGTGCGAGTAGTGCACGTGTAATCAGCCCGCCATTCGGAAACCACGCCGCCGCCATCCGCACACAACAGAGGCGCGGCCAACTCTCGAGCACCCCAAAACATCCATCCAGTAAGTACTCCCAAATTCCCTAATATCGATCCTATGGTGGCTTCGCCCCACCATAGAGCATGCTATAAATGACTGTCAACACGGTTTCCGTAGGGCTCGATCTACCACTACTAACCATATAAACCTGGTTGATTATGTCGCTAGTGAAATGGACGTGGGTCGGCAAGTCGATGCGGCGTATTTCGACCTAAAAAAGCATTCGATTTAGTCGATAATGACATCTTACTCGAGAAATTATCTACATTTGGATTTACTCCTAAGCTCCTTAAATTTTTCTCGAGCTATCTGACTGACCGCAATCAGTTTGTTCGGGTATCTGGGTACGAATCTAGCAACTATTACACCAGGTCGGGGGTAAGTCAGGGTAGTACTCTAGGACCAACGCTTTTTTTGTTGATGGTCAATGACTTGCCGAGGGCTCTGAGTTCTGCAAAATGTCTCATGTTTGCGGATGATTTGAAGTTGTGCCTTGCTGTGAGTGGTGTAGAGGACACTGAAGCTCTGCAGAGAGACATTGATGCTGTGGCTGAATGGAGTAGAACCAACCGCCTGCCCTTCAATGCATCTAAATGTAAATTAATTAGCTTCACGCGCTCACATTGTCCTCTATATGCTACCTATTTCCTACCTGACGCTCAATTAGAAAGAGTTAATGAAATTCGTGACCTTGGACTGACTTCAGATAAGAAACTTGACTTTAGAACACACGTAACCAACATCTGTAAAAGGGCTAGTAGATCGCTTGGGTTTATAATGAGGGTTGCTTCACAGTTTACTGATAATAGAGTACCTAAAGTTTTATATAACGCGTATGTCCGTAGCACTCTGGAGTTTGGTGCAGTGGTCTGGGATCCATACGAGGACAAATACTCACTTATGATCGAAAAGATACAGCGAAAGTTTGCACGGTGGTTATTCAAGAGAGCCTATGGATACTATCCCTACTTATATCCGTCTATGTTTGTATCGGGTATGGTCGGCCTAGATACACTTAATCTTAGACGAAAACTGCTGCTTGTAGTGCACTATTTGTCAGTACTTCGCAATAAAGTAAACAATCAGAGTATACTTAGTCAGATGGGGCTACAGGTGCCGAGGCGCGGAGGGACGGTCGCGCTGCGCAATATACCGCGGCTCATAGCGCGGCCGCTCACACGTACCCGCCACGCACAAAATGCGCCCACAGCTCGTGCGCGCGCCTTGCTCGGTGACTTGCTTCTCTATGACGAGAATGTTGATATATTTGCTGACAACATAGGAACCCTAATAAGACATGCATATTTGTACTTAAATTTGAATTATCATAAAATTTAATGTAATCCTCGCTTAATTTAAATATTATATTATAAATTGACATTTATTGATTTTATTGACATTTTGTATATCTCTTCTTTGTATTACTTTTCTTGTGACTGTATTTTAATTTAGTATGACATTGGATGTTAGTAAATATTAATAATAATAAGTGTATAGAATGGTATAATAACTGATATACAATGTTACTGCTAATTAACTGGCGAAACTCGACAGGCGTGATGGGTATCGATAACAAACACTAAAAAAAAAATAAAAAAAAAATTTTTTTTTTTGATGATTTTTTTTAAGGGGTCAGATAGTTATCAATAAGATATTAAGTAATACACAATACGGTATGGTGCTTAGATTCACTTACAAAACAATAAAAAAAAACCTAAGTAAAAGCATCAGCTGTTTTGAATTAAAAACGTTCGCGCTCCAACCCGCTCGTCTTCGATCGCTTAGTGACTGAACTAACGGCTGCCACCGCACCGCTTGACGCTGGCCGGTTCGCAGCGCAGCGCGGAGCAATGACCGCGCCCGCGCTGTCGTTGTGTTCTTACTTCACACACAGAAAGAAAAGAAGGCTTTTCTTTAGGCTACCCTAATCCATACATGAACTTTCATTCAAATACCTAAGCGTTGCAACGCTTACATCCTATCTTTTTTTTATGTAAAGAAGTTAGTAAGGTACGAGACGAGCGAGACCGTGATGCTCATAAACAGTTGCAGTGTCAACGATCTGTACACTGCACTGCGCTCGTAACGAAGTTAGACATTCGTTTGCCCAGTAATTTCACTCGCTACAGTGCCCATAACATATCCATAACATCCATACGAAATCCAGACATGTACCTACCTACCTACCTACTCGTACCTGCCTAACTTATTCATAATTAAACTTCTGTTGTCACCAATAACTAATCCAATCACACATTATGCCAGACGACCACTTTTACACTAAAAACAAACAATTTTAAAAGCGTGATACTCAATATTACATAACAATGTTCATTATTCATTGCCTACCTACTTAAATAGTATTCCATTAACATCGAGATATTACGTGAGGTCAATGACCATTAATAGGTAATTAAAATTAGCTGTTTTTATGGATAGGTAGAATACTTTGTAGGTACTCACATCATTTGTTAAGATTATAATTTTCAGGAAACCTAAGTAAGTAGGTACCGACATAGTAGGAAGGTAACTAATTAATGACAATTAGTAGTAGGTACATGACTTCTATCGCCTAACACCTAAAGATGTGTTGCGGTAGCTGTCCTTTAGAGCCAGTAACTCTAGGTTGTCCTGTAAGCTGTAAAGAAAACTAAATGTTGGCACAGCGCAAAGTTCATAAAGAATTAAAAAAAATTAATACATTTCTAATTTATGGTAAATCTGATGATGACTTTCACACTAATAATAAAATTCGTTAACAATCAGAATGACAATTTAAAAATGTAGTAATGTACTTACGATTCGATAGTAGGCCTTATCGACGTCACTTTAGTAAGCACCAAATCATGCCGTCTAGTTTGTTATACGAATTTGAGTTTTAATACGCACATACTAAGGACTATTTTAGAGAATTTTAAAATCGAGCTTGTTTGATACCTGATAAGTAGGTCGTTAACTAAAATCATAATCGTATCAACTCAAATTATCCACCACACTTCATCCAGGACAATTAGTAAGTAAGGTATTTCAGACGCCGCCCGTGTGGTAAATATCGCAAACAAGACATTAGCTGTTGGTAGGTACCTACCTAGGTAGAAAGTAGATTTTGCAATAACAATGACACCCAAGGGAAACGTTTCCTTTACCTACCAAATTTTTCTAAATAAAATCTCTACATAATTTGTTTTTTACCAAAAATGCAACCGACTTCAACTCAGTGTAAAATATCTTCTTGAAGTCGGTACCATGGTAGTTCAAAAGTACCTATTCTCACAATGTTGTGTGCATGGGTACCATGCACCAACTTACAAGTCATTTAACACGTTTTAAAGTTGAAGTCAGTTATTTGTGAAAGGAACATTTACCCTTTTTTTAACATTTAACAAAATAATAACATTTTATGTTGGTTGTGCTGGTATGATCAATTTATGTTTAACCGACACTAAAACACTAACTACCAATTAAAAAAACTACCAACAGTCCAAAATTTTGGTTACCTAGTACTTACCTACTCCCTACTAATAACTAGCATAGATATTTTGATATTTTTATTATTTACCTAACTGTTATGTAATGTGCACAATATCATTTTTAGCAAATTATTTTACGAGAAACATGATTCAAATACAATATCTAACAATCTAGGCATAGCGACAAAGGTTCAACCAAAATCAGCTAAGTTAACTAAGAGTAGGTTTTGAAGCAGTAATGGCTCAGTGGCATTAGACCATGGTTTAAATCCCGCCGCAGGTTTGAGCTTTACAGGGTGGAAGGACATTTTTCTAATGCCCGCCTGGCTAGCAACCACCCACAAGTAGAAAATCTGTCGCTAGCTGTCTTAGAGAGCCAGTAATTCTACTAGATTAAGCCTGTTAACACCTACGACCAGATCATTACTTGCTATCAGGTGTGATAATGGTCAAAGTCTTACCGACCAGCATTAAAAAAAGAAATAGATTATTTCTGGGTTCCCTACGCACCCACTGACTGAGGTATACTCATTCTAGGTTTTGAGATATTCAAACGCTTTCAAAAACAAGAAAAAGACGTATCTATCTAAAAATAAATACCTACCTACCTACCTAATAAAATATTAATTCCTTTACATTTGAAATCGGAATGCCGAAAGCCGGGCGGCATCGATTTAAGTGCCAAATCAATCGATGCCGCCCGCGTTATTAAAATAAAAGACTAGAAAACACAGATGTGACAAGACATTTACCTACATTGAAAATTAATTGGTAATTTACCATACGATACCAGTCTAGATTTTATTTGATAAGTTACCTACATAATTTTGCCTAAAATTGAGTATACTTATTTATACATCAAGGAACTCAGATAAAATACCTAATAGTTTTCCACAATATTATTTTTAGCAAATACCTACCTACTACGGTTATTAGTAGATTTACTAACCTTTACTCCTTACGCAAATAATAATTAGTATTAATTACAATAACTAGGTATTACGTACACCGCCATTCATTATCCATTATTCGTTTTGATTTGTGACTTGACACATAACAATATGACACATCTGTGTTGTGTAATCTCGTTTCGGCGGAGTTCAGTTGAAGACTTCAAAATCAAAGAGTCTCTTTGCAAATGCCGACATAGCCGACAAACGATTTCGACCGTAATGCCTTGAGGATGTCGGTTAGCCAATCAAATCGAATAGGTGATTTTAAATCTGTAATGATTGACAGATTTAAAATCACCTATTCGATTTGATTGGCTAACCGACATCCTAAGCAAATAAGGTCAAGAATAATTAGATTAGACATGGAAGGTTCCGTACAAAATGATTTCTTATTGAATAGGTGTTGTACATCAAGTAACGGTTTTTTTTTCTCTCTTCCTAGATATGAATATCTTAAAATGACCTCGATAGCATCGTGGTCATGAAACCGCGCCAACAAAAACCGGTTATTTAAGTGACATGAGTGCCCGAAGGTTATGATTTTTCTGATAGTTCTGGTTTGCATTATCATTACATAAATAATCTTAAAAATACAAATTTGACCGAAATAAGTAAAGGTTTGATAAAAATTCAAAACCGGTTTTAAATTACTCCTTGCATTTCAAGTGATATTTATAACGGATGGTTGATGTTTGTTTAGAGTTTCGATGGTTGAAGAAGAAGGTTACCTATTGTGAAATTTCTACCTATTGTGACGTTCTCATCATGTGGGATGGTAATGTCGACAAGCACTGCCCGGCGTTGTGATCAGATTATTATTATTATTATTTTGAATTAGTAAAATTCCTCAAGTGTTTGATTTGCTGACACTCGAAAATTCAGTATTCTTATTATTATTTTGAATCAGTAAAATTAATGAGCCAGAATAGTGTCCAGCAAACCCCTAGTCACGCCGATGTGAGTAGTGACATATTGCTCATTAGGTGCAATTTCTGCTTAGTCACCTTTTGCGATAACCTAACTAGAGGACAGTCTTTAGATTTTTAAGGTAAGAACTGTTTTGTGATAAATTAATGAAGAAGAAAATTCTCTGTACAAGAAATAAATGAGTCGTTAGGAAAGTTCAAACATAGTTACTTTTACTTTTTTGGAAATTTGAATACATTAAAAAAATATAAATTTTATTACTTTATTATTAATAAGATTAATACATAAGTTTTATTACTTTATTATTTTATTATTAACTCAAAACCATTTATTTTCAATTGTTTTATGTAACATGGTCATAATATTCATAAAACCGGTATCGTGAAAAAAGTAAAATACCGGGACGAATCCAATTTCAGTGCTGAACCCTAATAAAATGTAGGCAATACCTAAGTCTTTGATTTGCCGACAAGAGTATCTAATATTATTTTAAAGATTAGTTAAAATAGTTAGTTGCTTTTGATCCATTGTGGTGAATAGTCGCTACCTATGAGATGTTGTTGTGTGTGGGCGCTGCTGATGGCAGCTATCACGGTGGGCGTGAGCTATATCGCCAACGATTTATCGAGGGCAGACTTCCAGCAGGGAGCAGCGGCGGCTTCCCTCGTTCGAGTGCTTTCGCCGGACGTGTCTGCGGCTCCACAGTACGGGCAACGTCAGAGGAACCCGGACTGAAGGTCGTCCTAGTACTTTGGCTGGATCAGACTTGGAGACGCGGGTTCTTCAACATTTTGAAGAAAATCCCCGCACGAGCACACGACGTGCCGCTGCACATTTTCGCGTCCATCACATGGTGGTATGGCGCATACTCAAACGTGACGGCCAGCACCCTTACCATTTTCGACGCACTCAGGAGCTTGTGCCGACCGATTTTAGTGCAAGAATTGATTTCTGCAGATGGTTTTCCTCAAGCGAAATAATTGACCCAAGTTTAAGAGCGAAGGTGCTTTGGACAGACGAAGCCTCATTTACAAGGAGCAGCCTCTCCAACCTGCACAATGACCACGTATGGGCACTTGTCAATCCACATGTGTCGACGCAAAGCAGTTTCCAGCACCAGTGGCGCATAAATGTATGGGCAGGAATACTTGGGGACCGCATCATCGGGCCAAAATTCTTGCCTGCAACCCTAAATGCAGAAAATTATTTGGCATTCTTAACTACAGAGCTGGAAGAAGAATTAGAGACTTCGCCAGTCACATCATACACCTCAATGGTGTTCCAGCATGACGGGGCACCAGCGCACTATGCACGTAGTGTTCGGGAATACCTCAACCGACGGTTCCCTGAGCAGTGGATTGGCCGAGGGGGTCCAGTGCCTTGGCCGCCGCGGTCCCTGGTCTTGGGTGGTTATTTAAAAAATGCCGTATATGCCGAAGATTGTAACACCAGGGAAGAAATGATAGTGCGGATCGAAATGGCATTTCAATCCGTAACAACGCAGATGCTTGAAAACGTCATGTCTTCGACGTCGCGGTGCGTTAGGTACTATGTGCTTAGAACAAAGAGGTCGGCATTTCGAACCCTTCCTATAGGATATCGGCAAAGCAGTTCTTAGTCTCGTGTTGAAACAGTTTTCTTTATGATCAGTGATGAGTTTGATAACAATTAGAATTTTTTTTCTTAGTATTCCTCAATGACGTAGAATCTGTTCCTCAAAAGTGATGTGTTCGATGTTTAATCATGAAAGCCTGTGTTGTGATGTGAATATAACACTAAAGTTGTACGAAAATGGTGTAATTTGATATGAACCCATGTTGAACCTAGTTGAAACCTAGCTATGCACTAGAAAATTAAATGTAATAAAAATGTTTGCATAGAAAATGCACACAATGTGGGAACATGTACAAATAACGTAGAAAGATATGTACCTACCTATGGATTATGTTTAGATTCGTTATAAATAACAACTGGTTACAAAATTAAATAGTGTAAGTACCTATTAAAATTGTGACTTAGATAAGTATTAGGCGATTCTGTCAGATAGGTAGGTTACCTATTGTTAGTTATTGCTAATAAATCTTGATGTTTATAATCTTGATGTTTGTACTTACCTATGCACTTTCTCATGTCGAAAAGGTATACCTACCGCCGTAGGTACTCGTAAGTATTTAGGCAAGCAAGTTAGGTAGGTAGGTACCTACTTAGTTTTTGTTTAATACTGATGATGACCTAATGTGATGTAATAGTAAATAAATGTTTTAATTTGTAAGTAGATACTAAAGCCTTTTGTTAACAAGGGATACCTAATAAAACTCATAATGTTATTACAAAAAATGTTTTTTTATTATTTCTTATTAATAAAATCCTTCCTAGCCCTTATCACAGCTTCATAAGCCGGATAGGTAAGAACCTAGGTAGGAACCTACTATAAAAACGAAACAACGCTAGGTGAATAGGTAGGTAGGTAAGTTCTTTTTATTTTATTTTTACTGAAAGGTTAGCCTTTGATCACTATCTTACCTGATGGTAAGTGATCATGTGGTCGAAGCTGTTGTTCAGGCTAGCCTAGAATTACTGACTCTCAAGAACAGCTGCCAGAAAACACCTTTAGGTACTTCGCGATAGGTTTTCAACTTGAGGGTGGTAGCTAGCCAGGCGGGCTGCTCAAAATGCCTTAACTACATGCTATAACGACTTCCATCTAAGACAACAACCAACGGCTTATCATGACTTCCGAAGCACGGAAGCGCGAATCCAGCATGATCGCGGCGGACGTTGCTTAACTTTGCTGATTTTGTGGATACCCATGCCCACCTTTCAGTATTACTGCACTTTTACGCTACACGTTGACACGAGTAGGTAGAGGCACCTACATGTTGGTTTGTTATGAGGAGATTGGAATTTGATTTTGGAAGCTGAGCTGCCCGCGTCTGTAGAAGAGTAGGTACACTCACGTGGTAGGTACCTACCTACCTGGGTGGTTCTAAACAGGCAGAAACTAGGTGGTAAGTCTCTTGCTTATCGCAGTGTCCTGTATTCTGCCTCAAAGCAGTATTGCACTGTGTTTAGGTATGAAGGGCACTGTAGCGAGTGAAATTACTTACTGGGCAAACGAATGTCTCGGAGAGATGAGCGCAGTACAGTGTACAGATCTGACTTCTTCTTCAGTACTGACTTCAAGAAGTTATTTTACATCGAGTTGAAGTCGGTTTCATTTTTGGTAAAAAAATGTATGTAGCTATTTTATTGAGAAAAAATTGGTTGGTGAAAGAATCGTTTCTCTTGGGTTTCATTGTTATTGCAATATCTAGTTTCTACCTAGGTAGGTACCTACCAACAGCTAATTTCTTATTTTAAAAATTATTGGAGGAGGTACAAAATGTTTTGCTCCTGCCGGGAATTGAACCCGTGTCCGGGGGGTTAATGGTCATTGACCTCACGTAATATCTCGATGTTAATGGAATACTATTTAAGTAGGTAGGCAATGAATAATGAACATTGTTATGTAATATTGAGTATCACGCTTTTAAAATTGTTTGTTTTTAGTGTAAAAGTGGTCGTCTGGCATAATGTGTGATTGGATTAGTTATTGGTGACAACAGAAGTTTAATTATGAATAAGTTAGGCAGGTACGAGTAGGTAGGTAGGTAGGTACATGTCTGGATTTCGTATGGATGTTATGGATATGTTATGGGCACTGTAGCGAGTGAAATTACTGGGCAAACGAATGTCTCGAAGTTACGAGCGCAGTGCAGTGTACAGATCGTTGACACTGTAACTGTTTATGAGCAGACGTGATGCTTACGTTACCTTTAGGTCTCGCTCGTCTCGTACCTAACTAACTTCTTTACATAAAAAAAAGATAGGATGTAAGCGTTGCAACGCTTAGGTATTTGAATGAAAGTTCATGTATGGATTAGGGTAGCCTAAAGAAAAGACATCTTTTCTTTCTGTGTGTGAAGTAAGAACACAACGACAGCGCGGGCGCGGTCATTGCTCCGCGCTGCGCTGCGAACCGGCCAGCGTCAAGCGGTGCGGTGGCAGCCGTTAGTTCAGTCACTAAGCGATCGAAGACGAGCGGGTTGGAGCGCGAACGTTTTTAATTCAAAACAGCTGATGCTTTTACTTAGGTTTTTTTTATTGTTTTGTAAGTGAATCTAAGCACCATACCGTATTGTGTATTACTTAATATCTTATTGATAACTATCTGACCACTAAAAAAAAATCATCAAAAAAAAATTTTTTTTTTTAATTTTTTTTTAGTGTTTGTTATCGATACCCATCACGCCTGTCGAGTTTCGCCAGTTAATTAGCAGTAACGTTGTATAATGTATAATGTAGATTTAAGTAATAATGTTTTGTGTTTGCAACTTATGTTTTAGACATGTTGGCGTTTTGGACATTATAGTCTGTCAGCCACATTGTTTTTTTGAATAAATAAACACCAGTGGACCTAGTGATCGATCCATCACAATAAAATAAAAAAGTTTGTGCATAGAGTGACCATTTTTACCGGCCAGGCGTCTAGGAAAAAACGTATTGAATTACTACTGTAGTAGCTGTTAATATCAAACTGTAATGCGTAACAAAGTATTATGATCTGGTCCACAGAAAAGAAAATAGTATTTTATATCTCTATGATCTAGTACGCGCGTGGAAGCCGACAGATAATGCGGCACGCGTTGCCACCGCCATGCGCCACAGCCGTACGCCGCGTGACGCCATGCGCCATTGCGTTCTCGCTCATTTTACATTAAAACTCCTAAACATTTGAACCGGTCACATGGTGCATCGTTTGGTTCAAAGGCAACTTTTAACATAATTAACTCAAGGTGACGATAATATATATTTTTTTCACCAATAGTACCTTATCTGATCGAAATAGTTTCCCCAAAATGACCTACGAAAATTATTTGATATTTACGTAAGTTAGTTAAACCCATCGAGATAATACGTTACACTAGAGAAGACATTTGAGACAAAAGTCTCTGCCATTTTTGCTAATTTTAAAATTAAGCCTGCACCGAGGCAGCGATACGTAATTGTGGTTCATTTGATCCCTTGCTATCTTCATTTCTTAATTTTGAGTTATGTAATTAATACAAATCATATTTATGGATTCATTCTATAAATCATACTTTTTGGAAACACGATTACTTAAAATTTTCTCTACAAACAAAAAATCCTAAGTTACATTTAAAAAACGAAATAAACCCTTAGTACTACTAGAATAATAAAAAAAACAACAAGTTTTCTATAACGTATACACATTAGATTTTTCAAATAGGTTTTTATTATACGAAGGAAATACTCAAATTCACGTACGTTGCGCCCATTTTAGTCAGAGCAACGATGCTTTGTCTCTATCCGCTTTAGTAATTCTTTCGGCCGTCGGAGACGGATGCTGTTGGCGTGCCTTACTTACGCACACATACGCGGCGTGCATAAAAAGCTCGGTGCGCCCTTAAGTGCGCTTCAGTGCTGGCAAGACTGGACTGCTAATCTAGAACTAATTATATCGTCTAAGCAAACGATCCAAACACGCAGCGCTAGACTACTTCTGAGGTATGGTTTCTCAATGTCAAAGACTATGAGCACACAGAACGGACATGGTGTTTTTTTTTTTTTTTTAACAAACAACGCTCTATATACTCGTGGTCCGTACCTACTCTTTTTAGATCTATCTTCATGTTACTACATATTACAATTTTACAAAATTCGTAGTCCATTACATCATTGACTTTAACACCATAACACTAACCAACATCTGTTGGTTAGTGTTATGGTGTTATATCTTAAAAACTAGGTGAGTCGATATGTCTATTTAAGTTTTTTTTTTTCCGCACTCACAAAACGATACCTATCAGGTGGTTGTCTAGGCCTTGCACCACGTACCGTATCGGTATTTTCAAATGTCAATGTATCAGTACTACTCTGTGAAGTGTTAGGCGAAGAAGAAGAGGATCCAAGCAGATCATCACATGGTAAATATGTATCCTCACTGTCATTTGTGCTGACACTTTCTTCTTGGAAATTCTCTGTATCCTCAGTACAATCATTCCCTGATCCCCCACTGGAACAAAAGACTCTTCAGATGTCTGATCTAAGACAGAGGTTTCTCTCACTTCTATGGTACTTTCTTTTGTAACATCCTCAATTATTACCACATCTCGGCTTGTTGTGATAATTCCAATTTGTGGATTGTAGATCCTATATCCTTTTACATCATCCGGATACCCGACAAGAATGCATTTTTTTGATTTCTTATCCCATTTTTGTCTCTTTTGTTTAGGCACATGCATCATAACTGTGCTACCAAATAACCTCACATGACTAACATCTGGTTTCACACCTGTCCACATTTCAAATGGGGTTTTTCCATTGAGAGACGATGCAACTGTTCTGTTTTGAAGCTGTGTGGGCTGCCTCAGCCCAAAAATTTTTCTTCAATCCAGCATCAAATAGAAGATATTTTGCTTTTTCTACAATGGTTCTGTTGAACCGCTCTGATAACTCATTTTGTTCAGGGGTTGTCACCTTCCTGAACGGTGAACAAATATTACTTAATTTACTACTAGCGCCATCTAACCATTTATCTACCATTAGGAGCAGAATAGAATATCTATCCGTTCTCAAAGAGATCTCAATACAATTGTGAACGCCTTGCTCGCTGAAGTAGTACATCAATGATCTGAGAGAGGTCGCCTATTCTTAAACCAAAAATCTGGTGATGTGTTGCAATAAGTAAAATAATATTTTCATATTAAGTATATCTTGCTAAATAAATAATAATAATATCTTAAAATAAATAACGAATTTTAATAGGTCTAAATTACAATAAAATAACTATAGGTCCATATATAGTAACTGACAGAACTGGCTTGTTACAGCTGTCAAGTGTCAACATGGCCACCGTTATAGTTTTTACTTCCGATTTTCTAATGCAGAAGCACGTTGTAATTTTAAATTAGTAAAATAAAAGTGAAGCCATTGGTGGATTCAATTCTAAACGGTCTAGTCACCACTAGCATTACCATATTTGGTAATGGATTACGGAGCAAACTTCCGGGGGTTGAGTGGCTAGGCGCCAAAACGGCAAACTAGCTTCACTTTACATGAGACCTCCAGAAGATAAACTTAACTGAGATCTTTACAATTTGTTGAGCTCAGACTTTATTATACCAGTTCTAAATAATTTAAACCTCAATCCAAGCTATAAGAAACCCCATTTAACGGGGTTCTTCCAGTACCGGGTTTCCAACTCCAGGCTTCCTGTACCAGGCTTCCACTACCAGGCCCAGTACCTAACGAGGCTGATCCCCTGACTCCGGCCGTCCCCTGAACTCCTGCGCAGACCGCTGCCAAACTCCACGTCTCTACAGCGCCTAGCTGGGACAGCCTACCGGCGCGGCAGTGTTGGAGCTGAGCCACTGCACGGCAGACCTGCTGCTGAGCATTAACTCAGTTGCTAGCGGACCGGAGATAAGTTCTCAAACAAGGAAGCTCGCTATTGCCACACCTGTCTGTAATCCACGACCCTTTTCTCTACCCAATATAATTCTAAATCTTTCCTTCTTGTTTTCTTTTATGCTCCCTTCTACCAACCGTAGGTAGGAAGGTGACATTGGCGCCCATACTAAATAGGATCAGACAGGTTGGTGTGGCAAACTTTCTTGGGTGTGGCTCTGCCACATATTTTCTGTACTCTCTAAACTGTATTTTATTGTGTTCTTCTTGTGTGTGTGTTAATTATAGGTTGGCAAGCCCTGTGTAGGCTCGGGGTACTATTTAGAATAGGCCTGCTGCAGAGCTGCATGTCGTAAGAGGCGACTAATAGCCAACGGGTAACACCCTCTGGCGGCATAGAACCAGCCATATCGTCTTCAACGAGAAATTTTAAATATTTTTTTTTTCTAAAATTAAATTTTAGTTTTTTTTTTAATATATTTTATCTTACACATATCTCCTTCTAATTTAATAACTTGCACTTAATATAATTGAATCTGTAAAACAGCTTATAAATAGCACACATACCATATTTCTATGTACCCACATTTTTTTCTGAAATATTTTGTACTTACTAACTAACCTTCATTGACCTTGTTTGACACTGTTGTCATTGGGTATAGGTCAAGTACATATTCACTCCAATAATCATGGGTCAACATATTAACTTTTTATCTTTGCAAAAAGCTGAATTAGCTTATGAAGTGGCACTACGTGGTGGGTCACATACTGAGTCTGTACAAGACTTGAGAAAACAGATAGTGAAATTATCCAAAGACATGCCTTCTGAGGATATTTTGGAGTCACACTTGGACCCTGAGGTTGATATAAGTGAACTCAAGGAGTCAATGACAAAAGCTAAAAACAACATTGCCCTCCTCAAAACTAAGTTTGAAAAAAATCTTTTTTTGAGAACAGAAGTTCTAATTAATCATATGAACCACAGGTTGATAAGGATAAGTGCGACCAATAGTGAAGATTTTAAGGCTGTGTCTTCTAAACTAAATGCTCTTAACAAAGACCTACAAATTTTAAAAACCATATTACCGACTTCACAACCTTCAACTAGTAGTCAATCTGAGACTCCTTTAGAGCAACCAGTGCTATCTGTTACTTGTGAAAGAAATTCAATTTTATCTGATATTCATAAACTTAAATTTAATGGAAAAACTTGCGTCCGTGCTTTCATACAAAAGGTGGAAGAATATGTGCAATCTAGACACATTTCTTATGAAAAAATTTTATCTTATGCTTATGACATGTTCACTGATGAGGCTCTCCATTGGTTCCGCTGTGTAAAAGACAATGTGAAATCATGGAGTGAATTAACTGTTTTGCTAAAATCAGACTTCAGCATCACTGACTATGATTACAGACTGTTGAATGAAATAAGGTCCCGTACACAGGGAGAGCGAGAAAATATAACCATATATATTGCAATAATGCACGGTATGTTCTCTCGGCTCGACAGACCCTTAACTGAAGAAGAAAAACTGGAAATTCTACTTCATAATATTAGGCCAACTTATGCTAGTACCTTAGCTGCCTCTCATGATGTACTAACTGTTGATGCTCTTAAAGCTATATGTAAAAATTTTGAAAGTATTCAGTCTCGTATGACACAATTTCATGAGCCTCCTCAATGCACTTCACAAACATTGGCTCCAGAATTTGCATATTCTAAAGCCAGTAGCTTCACCACACCCCAGTACCGGGCTAATAATAATTATAACTCTGCCTATAGTAAAAATAATAATAATAACTCGTACAACAAAAATAATAATAATAATTTTAAAAGGGTGGCTGTTGTCTCAGTACAAAGTAGATATGCTTTTGCTTGCCCTAGATGTAGGTCAAATTCACATGAGCTAAAACATTGCAAAGAACCTAAAACAATACTATGTTTTGGCTGTGGCAAAATGGATGTACGACGACCTGACTGCACTGTTTGCAATCGCAGTAATAATAATCTACCTAATAATAAAAAAAACTAGGCAATTTGGATTGCCGAGACGACACTAGTACTCTAACTTCTATACAGTCTGACTGGAAAGACTGGCTAAAAACTATTTCAAAATTTTTTTCTTGTTATTCTGTCTCGTCAATCCGGAATGAAAAACCTAATAGCTTACGGCCTTATGTAAAAATAAATATACTCTCTCACTCAATGGTAGGTCTCTTAGACACAGGTAGCAGCATTACAATTCTTGGTAATAATTCTCATAAAGAATTTCTTGACTCGGGATATCAACTTCACTCTTCCAGTCCTTTGCAACTTCTTGCAGCTGGAGGTCAAAACATGACCGCCCTAGGTTATATGACCCTACCTTTTACCTTTCAAAACAAGTGTCATGCCATGAACGTACATATCGTTCCTGAAGTTCAAAATGAACTTATACTTGGCATGGACTTTTGGAGAACTTTCGACCTCTTCCCGGGTCATCTTGAGGACATCATTCTTAGTCATACTGATGACTGCCAACTGGCTAACGTCTCCCTTGATGACAAGCATCTGCATGCTTATGAACATCTTTCTGTCACTCAAAGGGAAATCGCTGACAACATGATAGCTCAATTCAGAGATATCTCTTATGAAGAACGAGGTCTGGGTCGAACATCTCTCATCACACACACCATAGACACAGGTGATACCCCTCCAATTCGTCAGAGATACTATAGAATGTCTCCAGAGAAGCAAAGATTGTTGTGCGAACAATTAGACCAGATGCTTGCCGATGATGTTGTTGAACCCTGTGAAAGCCCTTGGTCTTCACCAGTACTATTGGTTCCTAAGAAGAATGGTGAGCTTCGTTTCTGCCTAGACAGTCGTAAACTAAATGCTGTCACCAAAAAGGATGCCTATAACCTTCCCTACATATCTGAGATTCTAGATAACCTCAGGGACGCTAAGTACCTGACCA
This sequence comes from Plagodis dolabraria, assembly GCA_963854805.1. Lineage (NCBI taxonomy): Eukaryota > Metazoa > Arthropoda > Insecta > Lepidoptera > Geometridae > Plagodis > Plagodis dolabraria. The sequence goes on along the minus strand of OY978453.1, from coordinate 31,406,016 downwards.
GCATCGACCTTTCCAAAAGTTTCTGGCAGACCTTGATAAGGCCAGAGGATCGTTGTAAAACGGCTTTCTATATACCGAGCCGCGGTACCTTTCAATGTAAATCTATGGCCTTCGGTTTAACCGGAGCCCCAGCTACACAGCAGAGGCTGGTAGATTCCCAGTTCTGCGGCCCTGAATTCGAAAACAAAACATTTGTCTTTGTCGATGATATCATTTTGGCCACTTCCTCCTTTGATTCACATATCACCCTACTCAAAAGGATTCATGAGAAACTGAAACATGCAGGTCTTACCATAAACTTCTCTAAAAGTCTATTTTTCAGAGAGAAATTGAAGTACTTGGGTTATGTAGTAGATTCTGACGGCCTACATGCCGATCCTGATAAGGTAGCACCCATAGTAAACTATCCCTGCCCTAAAAACAGGAAAGAAGTACGCAGATTCATTGGTACTGCCTCTTGGTACCGTAGGTTCATACCAAACTTCAGTTCCCTAGCAGCACCACTTAATAAACTTACTTCTCAAGGCAAGAATGCTCCTCCTTTTGTCTGGACAGAAGAAGCTAATGCAGCCTTCCTTAAACTCAAGGACTGCTTGATCTCCTCACCGGTACTATCTTGTCCGGATTATACTCAACCCTTCCAAGTCCACACAGATGCCAGTGACTACGGCGTGGGTGCCGTCCTGACTCAAATTATCGACGGTGATGAGAAAGTCATTGCTTATATGAGCAAGTCTCTATCAGCACAAGAGCGTAACTACAGCGCCACTGAGCGTGAGACGCTTGCTGTACTTATGGCTTTGGAACACTGGAGATGTTATCTCGATAACGGTCTCAAATTTCTGGTCTATACCGACCACGCCTCTCTCAAATGGTTCTTAAACCTTAGTAACCCTACTGGTCGATTGGCTAGGTGGGGGGTGCGTCTATCCGCATTTAACTTCGACATAAAATATAGGCGTGGCAAAGATAATGAAGTTCCAGATGCCCTTTCAAGAGCTGTGCCTGTAGCAGCAATTTCTGGTACCACCCAAACTCCTCTGGTAACATCTGACCCATGGTACTTGAACATTTTGAATGGTTGTAAAACTTCTCCTACATCTTATCTTAATTACAGAATAACTGATAATAAACTATACCGCTACATGAAATCACTTAACCCCTTGGCGCGAGAGTTCGAGTGGAAAGAGGTCGTTCCTAGCGAATCTAGGAAGGACATCATAATAAAATGCCATTCTGAACCCACAGCTGCACACTTAGGTGTTTTCAAAACCTATAGGCGTATAGCTCTCAGTTATTTCTGGCCAGGTATGATGAAGGATGTAACTAACTTTGTCAGTAACTGTGACACATGCATAGCTCATAAACATGCTAATCATACTACCTTAGGACTGATGGGCCGACCTAAGCAGTGCTCACGTCCATTTCAAATGATCAGCATGGATCTAGTAGGACCTTTGCCTACATCCACTAAACAAAATACTATGCTACTTGTTGTCACCTGTTGTTTCTCTAAATACTGTCTTTTATTCCCTATACGCCGAGCTACGGCGGAAGTCATTACTAGAATCATAGAGGAACGAGTATTTCTTGTGCATGGCGTTCCTACCACAATCCTAATGGACAATGGTAAACAATTTGTTAGCAATAAATTAAAAAACCTATTTTCTCAGTATAAAATACCTAATGTCCGCTATACTCCTAAATATACCCCTCAGGTAAATACAGTAGAACGCTACAATAAAACTATAATGGTAGCAGTCTCTACTTTTATAGAAAATGATCACAGAACTTGGGATTTAAACTTGCCAAAAATACAATTCGCACTTAACACAGCAGTCAGTGAGGTCACAGGTTACACACCCTCATTGCTAGTGTATGGTAGAGAATTAGTAACTTGCGGGTCCCACTACGTCGATCCCGACCTGACGGACGACATAATATTTGCTTCTAGAGACTCATATGCTGAAAACGTCGGAAAACTAAGGAAAATTTTTGACCAAGTCCAATCATCACTAATTAAATCTCATAACAAAAACTGTGGACCTTACAATCTTCGTCGTAAGGACCACGAATTTAATATTGGCGACATAGTATGGAAAAGGACTTATTATCAGAGTAATAAGGATAATAGGTTTTCTAAAAAACTTGCCCCTAAATACTTAAAATGTCGCATTAAAACTAAAATATCTCCTCTAGTATATGAATTAACTGACATACAAGGAAAAAACTTAGGCTCTTGGCACATAAAGGATTTTAAAATAAGTAAATACATATCCTAGTACTTACTTCACTTTTCTTAACATTTATTATATGCAAATCTTTCTACTGAATAACTTGTTGATAACCTAAAATTTATAAAAATTTCAAATAAAACCAAATTCATACTTTGAATAAATTTAATAAAGCTTTACGTATACAACCTTACAACTAAAATACAAATTCTGAATATCATAAATAACTAAATTATGGTAGGTAAATAAAACCAAACTCATAGAATGTTTTTATAGAATAGGAGAGATAACGTGCAGGCGTCTGACCTGATAGTAAGTGATCACCGTAGCCCACTTATAGAATAAACTGTTTTAATAAATTCTAATATAACCTTATCTTGATAGGAAAAATAAATCCTTATATAAAACTGATCAGGCGGCTCACCTGATAGTAAGTCATCACCTTAGCCCACTTATAGAATAAATTGTTTTAATAAATTCTAATATAACCTTAACTATATAGGATAAATAAATCCTTATATACTACTGATCTACTATGTAACAGTATCTTATATACTTCTGAAATTCAAATAACTTGTGATCTTTTCTTATATTGATCCTTGTTTATAGATATATCTTATATACAACTGTAATGGCATAAGATATATTATAACTTAACCCAAGTGCCTATAATGTACTACAAACTAAACATCTTAACTTATATACTAAATTAATTGTAACTTCCTTAAATACTCTTTGTCACTATCCAGTTTGAATGGAATAGTGTTGTAACATTGCTAAATTCATTCTTTCACATACCATATGGTAATTCTTCCATTGAGAGCGGTTGTTCAAACTCTTTAAATTAAGCCTTATTGTTCAGAGCGGTTGTTCAAACTCTTTAACTTAGCCTTATTGTCCTGAGCGGTACATAACTCAAAAAATAAGCCATTATGTATTTCCTTTTGATTAACTTCTATCTGTCATAATATTTTATTTAACTTAGGCAATCATGGAACCTATAATAAAATTAATTCCATGAATGCTTACTTTATGTACTTAAATTAACTATTGTTCTAGTGTGTTCTTTATACCTATAATGTAGCTAGGCTGTTTTTCAGCCCTACAATCTTCCATTTCTCCCAATATTGCTGTCAATAATCGTTTCTTGGGATGTCTGAATCCAAACGATGGGGAGGAATTCTAGGGAGTTCTTATATATGTATATGCACATCGCTATGGCGGCTAGACAATGTTAATACTTAAGACCATATGCTGGAGCTTCTATAGTGTATATATGTAACTCAAGTAATGTCTTAAGTGAGGTATTTTTCTTAGATCTGCTTGAGGCTAGTGAATTTTTTGTTTCTAGTAAAACAAAAAATTCTTCTCGCCGAAAGGGGATATGTCACCTTCCTGAACGGTGAACAAATATTACTTAATTTACTACTAGCGCCATCTAACCATTTATCTACCATTAGGAGCAGAATAGAATATCTATCCGTTCTCAAAGAGATCTCAATACAATTGTGAACGCCTTGCTCGCTGAAGTAGTACATCAATGATCCGAGAGAGGTCGCCTATTCTTAAACCAAAAATCTGGTGATGTGTTGCAATAAGTAAAATAATATTTTCATATTAAGTATATCTTGCTAAATAAATAATAATAATATCTTAAAATAAATAACGAATTTTAATAGGTCTAAATTACAATAAAATAACTATAGGTCCATATATAGTAACTGACAGAACTGTGTTGTTACAGCTGTCAAGTGTCAACATGGCCACCGTTATAGTTTTTACTTCCGATTTTCTAATGCAGAAGCACGTTGTAATTTTAAATTAGTAAAATAAAAGTGAAGCCATTGGTGGATTCAATTCTAAACGGTCTAGTCACCACTAGCATTACCATATTTGGTAATGGATTACGGAGCAAACTTCCGGGGGTTGAGTGGCTAGGCGCCAAAACGGCAAACTAGCTTCACTTTACATGAGACCTCCAGAAGATAAACTTAACTGAGATCTTTACAATTTGTTGAGCTCAGACTTTATTATACCAGTTCTAAATAATTTAAACCTCAATCCAAGCTATAAGAAACCCCATTTAACGGGGTTCTTCCAGTACCGGGTTTCCAACTCCAGGCTTCCTGTACCAGGCTTCCACTACCAGGCCCAGTACCTAACGAGGCTGATCCCCTGACTCCGGCCGTCCCCTGAACTCCTGCGCAGACCGCTGCCAAACTCCACGTCTCTACAGCGCCTAGCTGGGACAGCCTACCGGCGCGGCAGTGTTGGAGCTGAGCCACTGCACGGCAGACCTGCTGCTGAGCATTAACTCAGTTGCTAGCGGACCGGAGATAAGTTCTCAAACAAGGAAGCTCGCTATTGCCACACCTGTCTGTAATCCACGACCCTTTTCTCTACCCAATATAATTCTAAATCTTTCCTTCTTGTTTTCTTTTATGCTCCCTTCTACCAACCGTAGGTGGGTAGGTGACAGGGTATACGGATTGGTTTTACAATTCCGTGTTTTGTTAAAAACTCATCCATCTGCATATTACAGAACTCCTTGCCATTGTCACTGCGCAAAATCTTAATTCTTTTGTTGAGCTGATTCTCTATTTCAGATTTATATCTTTGAAAATACATTAGCACTTCAGTTTTGTTCTTCAAAAAATAAATGTAGATCATTCGGGTACAATCATCAACAAATAGAAGAAAATATTTTGACCCACCCATCGAACTGCTCTCCATTGGGCCACATAGATCAGTATGCACTGTGTGTAAATCTTCAGTACTTCTGTTGTTACCTTTTGGAAACGGTAGACGACTCTGTTTACCTTCACAGCATGTTATACAAGACAACTTTGATATATCTGTCTTACTGTCGAGTGTAAAGCCTTCCACTGCGTTCTGCATTCGGTTCAAATAGTTGCTATTTACGTGCCCAAGTCTGCGATGCCAGACTTCAGCTGACACCATTGCTGCAGTTGATGTACACTCTGGCATGTTCATCTTGTATACATCATTCACCAAACATGCTGTAGCCACCACATCTCCAATCCTATTGCGAATCTGACAACCATTAGCAGTAAATGATACACTGTAGCCCCGTGCAATCAATTGGCTCACAGACAGAAGGTTCGTAGTCAAACTAGGTACGCACATCACACCTTCTACAACAATATCATACACACACGATGACAACAACGTAGAAATCTGTACATCACCTGTACATGTGACTGGCACTGTTTCTTTGTTAGCTATCTCCTTAGTGTTTTGGTCACACGAAACATTCTTCATTCAGTTTCTATTAGCTGTCAAATGACAACTTGCGCCAGAGTCAACATACGAATCACTTTTATTAGGCTACCACGTGAACCCAGGACAACATTCAATCGACAGCGACGGTCGTTTTGCGTTTGTTTTTGTACTTTTAACAGTCCTGGTATTGATGATAAGTGAAAGCGATAATTATCTAGCACTTATTACGCGATAGTGTAATATTATATGGCATTAGTTTTGTACCTTTCTATCATTATTAAAAACCATTTTGGTAATTTAACCACATCACCCTCGTTGTATGTTCGGGCTCGTTATATGGTTTCTTACCTTTATCATAAGCATCTTATTTCATTTAGCTTCGGATCGAGTTCAGCAAGGATCTTAGTAGAACTAGCGCATTTATTGCCGTGCTAAACATCTCTTCCGCTAGGGTTTGTCTCGAGTTGTTTTTTCGGTTAGTGTTTAAGCCCTATTGAACTACACAGATTTTTTCGTTCCATTGTTTTTCATATTTGTTGTTTTTATATTAACCCTTATCTAGATAAGATCTTTTAAATGCGTGCGATGTGAAAAATTACCCATGATCACTTATTTATTATAAGGTCTGGAAATCTAAATATGTAAAACATAGCTTCTAAAACATATAACGCATTTAGTGCTTTGATATTTCACACTGGCTTAGTTAAAACAAATTTTGTGAAAGCCTCTACCATGACTAACATATGGCTATTGCCGCGCTTAGACCTAACAAAGGGTCCAAGATGATCAATAAGGACGAAAAGTGAAAAAGACTTCAACCTTTTCAATTGTAAGTGTCCCTCCTTGGCGAATGGCGTGTGAGTTTTTCTTTGCATATGGAAACTGTACGCATGCTTGAACGTACTTTTAACAAACCTTGACATTTTCGGGAACCAATAAGACTTTTTAATTCGTTCAAGCGTTTTCTGTACCCCAAAGTATCCAATATCATCGTGCTATATTTTACACAATTGCCATTTTGCACCTTTTGGAACTATTCATCGAATGCTGTTATTATTGCCAGTCATGCGCTTTTATATAAGGCATTTAGAAACACAGCACTCAACGCGTTTGACTTTTTACGTTCATTATTTCTTACATCTGACGATTTTTTTTTCAGGAAAAGTGCACTGATTGCGTTCATGACCTGTTTGTTTACATTTGTAGCACTTCACAATTTTCGAGCTTGACTTTGTCGTTTGTCCATTGTCTCTGTTTCCGCTAGTGTTGCCACTTCTTTTTTTCTTGAAACTTGCAATCGCACCGTTTCCTGTGGCGCTAGAATCGCCACTAGTATTTCCTTTTTCCATGTCCAATAGCTTCGTTTTAATGGCGTCCGCTGTTATTGCAACTGCACAATGCTCAATCGCCATGATCATTGGTGCATATTTTTCAGTTAATCCAGGCAATAAAAGCGATCCAACCCATTCGTCATTGATTTTGAAACCCGTACCACTCAATTTCTGACTTGTTTCTATAACTTGCGTCACATAGGAAGTCATTGAAGTACAATTTTTAAAACAAATTGAAATAAGCGCTCGCAGCAAACTAATTCTTCTGGTAAATCCCGAATCATCAAAGAGTTTCTTTAACTTCATCCCGTTCCTCGCTCCCGAATGGTTTCTACGTCTCGGCTATGTACGTACAGCGATGAGACGATCGTCAGCATCAACTTGGCTTTTGTCTTCGCGTCGTCTGCGGCTCCTATTGTTGAGGCTCCAGTCTCCGCCTTGAAGCAGTCTGACATGCTTTCTGTTACGTATCCGAACGTATATTTTGTATCTATGGTTTTTAGTTCTCTTTGCTGTTTATTGCTTTCGCCCGTCATGTCGATACATTAAAACTTAAATAAAAATATAGTCCCACCGGAATCCAGTGTTCTCTTTTTTAATCCAAACCTGCAAACCCACCATAACATGGTGTCAGAAGAACTCCAGAAGTCGCAGAAAGAAAATAAAGAAGTTTTATTAACAAGTCACAAAAATAATTTTCGAGAAACGTCGCCGCGTGGTCCCATCCTACAATGGCCGAAAATGCAAGTACAAATCGTCCCCTGCCGCCGAGTAATTTTAATCTCAACATCAATGCTTCAAATATGTCGCTGGCCTGGCGAAACTTTAAAGCCAGTCTTGGAATTAACATGATTGCCAACGGTTTGGAGAAGGAATCCGACTATAGAAAGGTCGCCATTTTGCTACAAACAATGGGCCCGGACGCTCTTCAGATATTTTACTCGTTCAACACGGACATGGAGAAGATCTCTTACAAGAATCTACTCGCCAAATTTGAAGATTATTTTACGCCACGTGTAAATATCTCAGTCGAAAGGCATAGGCTGTTCAACAGAAAACAAGGTCCAGATGAAGAAATAGAAACGTATGCCACCGATCTCAAGAACATAAGTATTCAATGCGATTTCGAAGGTCTCGCAGATGATATAGTCAAAGACATATTCTAATGGAACCTAAACTCGACATGCTCGTACATCAGAGAACGTATCCTGATCGAGAAACCAACTTCATTCGATGCAGCCGTCAGTCTCGCTAAAACAATAAGAAACACAAGGTTAGAAGCGCAAGCATTATCAAGCCAGGAAGTAAATGTTGTCAGTCATTCGCATCGCAGTCAAGGAAGGCACAGTCATCATGGAAATCACAGTCGTCAAAGAAGTCAAAGCCTTCAAGGAAGTTACAGTCATCAGTCTCAACGAGGTCAAAATCATCAGTCTCAAGAAAGTCAAAATCGTCGAACAAGCAAAGCATCGTCCAGTCAAGAACCTCAACAGTCTGCCAAGATCTGCTCAAGATGTGGTCAAGTTCACCGAACAAAATGTCCAGCCGTGGGTGTCATCTGTAACAACTGCCACAAGCCGAACCACTTTGCCAAATGTTGCCGCAGCAAACATGTGAGAGACATAGAAGAAGAAAGTAAGGGTGATCCATCAGATACTTATTTTTTAAATAGTCTTTTTATGAATGAGATTAATGTCAGTCAAAAAAGTGTCAGTGTCGTTTCGATAGCCGGCTAGAGTAGTCGCATACAGCGACGGCTCGATGCCTGACCCAGTTTTTTATACACGTGTTGAAATTATTGCGAAATGGCGCAATCAAAACGTTCGGACACTATCATCGTCCATGAAGCACTTGCTTTCATCCAGCAAAAACTGGATGTGATGGATGAAGTTAGCCTGGAGCAGATCTGTTCATCCCATTTTACGGAGGCTCAGATTCTAGAAGCCAAAAAAGTTCTTGCTGATACTGCTGTGACCAGTGTTCGTTTCACAGTACGACAAGGGGACGGCCGAAGAAAAAAGGATCTTTACGACATTTTCCGAGTATTTAAGGAGACTGACGAAGATAATCTGCCCACCTACGTAATAAAGGACCTCAATGTGATTCCAAGCATTAGTTTCGACCACGTTGATGCCAGTGCGCTCTTGAAGGACATCGTTATATTGAAGTCCAGTGTTACGGAAATTCGCTCTAAGCTGGAAATTTCAGAGCAGACAGTTGACCAGTTGAGAAAGGAAATGTGTGATTTGCGAAGTAAAACGTTTTCACAATCGCCTAGTCTGCAAAACGTAAACATACATCGAGGCGTCACTCGACAACAAATATCGTCACTCTGCAGTTCAGCGACAATATCGCCTACTGAATCACCGCGGGGTCAAAACCACGTAACTCGACCTGCACCTGACGTCACGCCATCGTCACAGCCTATGACGTCCACTCCGACTGCAACTATACGACCACCTACAACACGGCATCAGAAGAAGTCATACGCACAGGTTTCGAAAACATCTCAAACTGCTATAAAAACACAGAGACAGATTGAGGATGTACAGCGTGCTGTACCCCGTGCTGTTCAGGATGACAATGGGTTCACCCTTGTAAAAAAGAAGAGCCGTCAACCTCGGCAGAACCGCAATCATCGCGGCACAGCTATTGCTACGACCTTTACACTACGGGTCGTAGCACCGACCGTTAAAATATACCTTTCTCGACTGGACAAGGAGACAAAAGGGGAAGATATCCTGCGTTACGTCCGGGAGAGACTGAAGGGCCGGTGTGAGGAGCAAATCTCTCTGAGTTTGATGCGGTTGGAGCAGATTAGGGTCACGGACTTTAAGTCTTATACCCTTCAGGTCCCAGCAGCTCAATCCAAGATGTTCCTGACACCGGACTTTTGGCCTGCAGGGGTGGTATACCGGTTGTTCAGGGAAAGGAAGCAGAGTCAACCTGTTATGTAGTGTCACGGAAATATAAAATTTTTGATATATATATTTTAGATTAAGGTATTTATGTTCTATGGGTCCGTACATTTTTATTATGTCTGTTACCTGAAATAAAGATTTATTATTGTTATTATTATAAAAAACCCACATCATACAACTTTATCTATAAATAGTAAGAATGTAGACTTTTTACTGGACACAGGTGCAGATACTAACATTTTATCATTCAGTTCATACACAAAACTTAGTTTGCCATTGAGTAGTTTAGTGAAAAGTAGTCATAAACTCTCATCATTTAGTGGTGAAATATTACCTACAGTAGGTCAATGCATTCTCTCTGTCACCCATAACAACATAGCTTACAAATTCAATTTTCATTTTGTAGACATACCTTGTAGAAATATTATTGGTCGCAATAGTTGTGAAATTTTAAAATTAGTTAAAAGAGTCCATAATGTCCAATTTCATGAGTCAGTCAATGCATCACAGCTTGTTAAATACAAGGATCTCTTCTCTGGCATAGTTTGTCTTAAAGATTATGAATGTCATTTGTCAATAAAACCAGATACTATTCCTTCAGTTGATGCCTGCCGTAGAATTCCATTCAGTCTTTTGGAACAATTAAAAGAAGAAGTAGCTACGTTAGAAAAAGATCAAATTATAGTCAAAGTCGAGGAACCTACTGAACGGGTTAGTTCAATTGTTATCACATCTAAGAAAAACGGTAAGCTACGCCTTTGCATTGATCCAAGAAAACTAAATAAAGCTATTATGCGTCCTCATTACCAATTTCCAACGATAGACGAAATTAAATCCAGCCTCTGGTGCACAGTTTTTCACTACCCTTGATGCCAATAAAGGTTTTTATATACTCAAATTAGATGAAGCTTCTTCAAAGCTATGTACATTTATCACCCCTCAAAGCAGGTACCGCTTCTTAAGACTTCCCTTCGGGATAAATGCAGCCCCGGAACTGTTTCATTCCATTATGTCAAAGAAATTCTCTGACATCTCAGGAATTCAAATCATGATGGATGATTTTTTAATATATGGTAAAACAAAGGAAGAACATGATTTTAGGTTAAAACAAGTCTTAGAAAGAGCTAGGGAAATAGGAATAAAATTTAATAAAGAAAAGTCTAACATATATATGTAAAAGTGAAGTCAAGTACTTAGGACACATCTTTTCTAAAGATGGTGTGAGAGTTGATGAAAGCAAAGTCAAAGCCATTTGCAGTATGCGACTCCTACAAATGTCACAGAATTACAACGTTTCTTAGGTATGGTCACATACTTAGGCTCGTACATAGAGAATCTATCAGAAAAAACTTCCAATTTGAGAACACTTCTGTCTAAAGATAATGAATGGTCGTGGCAAGATAAACATAACCTAGAATTTAATATTTTAAAGGAATGTATAACTAAAGGCCCTGTCTTGACATACTATGATCAAAATAAACCAATTACACTATCAGTCGATTCATCTAAAGATGCCATGGGTGCAGTAATTTGTCACAACAAACACCCCATTGCATATGCTTCTGCTTCATTAAGCTTATGTCAACAGTCATACTCTCAGATTGAAAAAGAGCTGTTAGCCATCTTATTTGGTTGTACTAAGTTTCACCAATATATATATGGTCGCCATACTTTAGTTGAAACTGACCATAAACCAATAGTCTCACTGTATAAGAAACCAATTTATAACATTCCGCCTCGTCTACAAAGAATAATGCTGAGATTACAACCATATGACCTGAATGTAACTTACAAACCAGGCAAATATCTATATGTTGCTGATACTCTGTCTAGAGCAGCTTTACCAGAACAGTCATTACATGATCTTGATTCTGACCTAGATTTACATGTCAATTTAGTTATCAAATCACTGTCAGTCCTAATAAACTTAAATTAATTCAAGAACAGACTTCCCAAGACAAGGAATTGTCACTTTTAAGTAAATATTACATATCAGGATGGCCTGAACATAAAAAATCACTTTCAGACATCCTTAGAACATATTTTCCTTTGAAAACAGATAAACACATTATTGATGGTATTTTCTTTAAAAAAAACAATGTTATTATACCTGTAGCCATGAGAAATTACATATTGAAACAGATTCATGAAGGTCACCAGGGTATTCACAGTTGCCAAAGATTAGCTAGAAATTTAGTATACTGGCCCATTATGTACTCTGATATAGAAAAGTATGTTAATAATTGACATATCTGTCTCACCAACAGACGCAACAATTCCAAAGAGCCACTACCGCCTCATGAAGTAAAACCAATCCCTTGGAATAAAGTAGGTGTTGATCTATTCGATCTAAATTCAAACAAGTATGTTATAGTTGTTGATTATTTTTCTCAATACGTCGAGATTGTTAAGCTAGTAGGTGGTTCCACTAGTAAAATTGTCATAAGTCACCTAAAGTCTATTTTCTCGAGGCATGGAATTCCCAATACATTAATTTCAGATAATGGTCCCCCATTTAACTCTAAAGAGTTTCATAATTTTTCTTTAGATTGGCAAATCCAACATATTATATCAAGTCCATATCTTCCACGGTCTAATGGTCTTGTAGAAAGAACCATAGGCACGGTTAAGAACATATTAAAAAAATGTCTTACTGATAGTTCAGACCCTTATTTAGCATTATTAAAGTATAGAAATACACCAAAAGAAAGCATGTACTCACCTGCTCAATTACTTATGTCCAGGTCACTTAGAACTAAACTTCCAGCCTTAGAACAGACTCTGAAACCTAAAATACCTAACTACAGATCTGTAACTAATAAAACTCATATAAAAGATAACAAATCACAAATTTATTATAATCAACATACAAAACCATTGGCTCCATTAAACATAGGTGATAAAATTTACTTTAAGAAACAGCCTGATAGTATTTGGACACCTGGTACTATTTCAGACATAGGTCCACAGCCTAGATCATATTATAGTGTTGTTTCCCCAGAAGGTACTTTTTGCCGTAATCGTCAACACATCTTCAAACCAAAACATTGTCCCAATCCGTCCGCTCCATATAGAATTTCACTACAATCCCCGTCAGTTCAACTTGATACTAGTTCACCGCCGCCGTCTTCCAATTCACAGTCGTCACCCACATCAAACCATCAATCACCCCATACAGCTAGTCCCATCCAGCAACCTGAAACAATATCAAACACATTGCATACACAAACACCAAATAATAGTCATACAAACCGCTCAACAGTAACATATTCTTCTTTCGGCAGAGCTATCATTAAGCCCCGAAGATTCTGTTAGTCTTAAGTCTAGATTAAGTACTTCATATACTTAGTTTTAAACTATTATTTTTGTATTCATGTGAAACAAAAAATAATCATTGATTTATAACCTCATTTTGTTTGTTAGTAGCTGTCATTACTGTCAAGTCCATTTGCCAGACGTCACTGTCACAAAACGGTTAATTGCAAATGTCAGTCAAGTCAACTTGATAGACGTTCCGTTTCAATCATAGGTAAAAATTTATTTGTTAAGAAAATAAAGAAAAAAGTGTATACTTACCTTTGCGTACATGTCCCGTTTCATGCATTGTTTTCTTTTCTTTATTAAGGGAGATGTTACGTAGCCGAACGTATATTTTGTATCTATGGTTTGTAGTTCTCTTTGCTGTCTATTGCTTTCGCCCGTCATGTCGATAAAAATATAGTCCCACCGGAATCCAGTGTTCTCTTTTTTACTCCAAACCTGCCAACCCACCATAACACCTTCCAACACTAAAAAATTCTACGCGGCGAAAGCCCACTCACAATAGTTCTCGCGCCGAATAGTTTAGGCACACTCACTAGGTAGCTCGAAGTCATTTTCACACCGAATTACTTAACAGATAATATTTCTATCTGCGATCTTAGCTACAACTAGCATAAAATTCTATCGCGAAAAACTCAATTATCAACTTAATCCGTGAAAACGTGATGGCCCATAACCTATAATGAAACACGTAGTGAGGTTGACAAAGAACTTACTTTTATTTAATTATTCAAGAATTAGAACGTTTACAGATGCTTCAATAGATGGCGCTACTAGTAAATTAATGACTAACAAAATACTATGTTATTGTAGATATACATATATATATTCAAAACGTTGTTTTTTTTTTTTTTTTTTTTTTTTTTTTTATGTTATTGTGACGGTACAAGCTCGAGGACCACCTGATGTTAAGTGGTTTCCTCTGCCTATAACAGATGCATTTCGTCACAGGTGAAGAATTGCACTGCGCCCGTCACCTTGAGACATAGTTGTTATTTCTCATGTGCCTGTAATTTCACTGGCTCTCAAGGACTGCTGCCGGAACACACCGTTAGGTGCTTGGCGACAGATTTTCAACTTGAGGGTGGTCGCTAGCCAGGCGGGCATTCGCAAAAAGCCCTTCCACCATGCGGTGAAGCTCAAGCCCGCGGCGGGATTCGAACCATGGACCTGCTGCGCGGCAGTCCATAGCCAATGCCACTGAGCTATCACTGCTTCAATATTTGATTGGCTGAGAATGGCTAAGCAAACTTAGCAACGAGCGCTTCAAAAGTTATTTGATGTTGTGATCACAGTCCAGTGGTAAACAATATTCATGGACGGTCGTTAAGCACATTCATGCTTTGAACCTCACCACGAAGTTCAGTTTCATCGCTCGCACTGAGTTAGGATACTCGACTTTTTTTTTTTTTTTTTTTTTTTGACGCTGGGAAAAATGCGTTACGCATACCCCCCCATTGGGGGATGGGAGGGTTATGTGGGACTCCCCGGTAGAAGACCGGTATACCCACTAAACGACCCAGCGGCATTCCAGCATCGTCTGTGTATGGAGGAGGACTGGGAGACTGGCAGAGCCTTTACGTCCAGTCCTCCGCCGACGACCGCCCGCTTTACAGCGGGGCCTACACGCCCCTCCCTACGGGAGGGGCTCGGGAATGACCAGGAATGCGTGGCCATTCCCGCCCGACGGAGGTGGTGAGCATGTGCAATGCGAGAGAAGACGCCCCCGCGCCTGTCTCTCGCTACTCACCACCGGGAGGGGGAAGGTGATTATTCAATCGCCTTCTCCCACCCCTTCGACGTCTGCGCAGTGGCGCAGCAAGGGGGTCTTCCTCCCTTGCGCGCTCTGCCGCCTCCTTTTCAGAAATAACTACTTCGCAAAAGGAGGCGACCGCTGTCCAGGCCTCCTCACCCCCCAACATGGCATTGACCACGCTAGGATACTCGACTGGCTCGACCACCCTCAACTAGACAACTGTTACCAAACATCCAAAGGCAGTTATTTACAGTCATCAAGATCTAGAAATTCCACGTTAAGCATGTTAACACCATTAACCATAGTAACACACCATTAGGTGGTCAAAAGCTAGCCCATCAAAAGTATAAATATAGAAATATTATCGGTAAACCTCCGATAAAAAAACACCCAAAAAAATATTATCATCACGCTTTTTGACACAAAAACGTTGTTGGTACATAAATCAGGTTTAAGTAAATACACACAACACGTGTCGCGAACGCGATTATAAAATATCTAAAATATTAAAAACCTTAAATTAAAAGTACAAAATCGATTAAATGGGAAATAAAATGAATACTTCCGCTACAAATTAAAACGTCAAATGACGGTAGGTAGTACTATGGGTGGGGGGACAAGATGGCGGCTGTCAGTGCCCTTACAGCCAGCAAGATACACAGTCGAAGTGTGGTAGCCGGGTAAAACGTGCATAACTTTGGAGCTCTTGTAAGTCAAACTTTATCATAATATAGCTTAGTGATAAATATGTAATTACCAATGCAAAGGTGATATGAAATGATTCTGGTGGTAAGGGACGGCTATATGGGGAAGATGAGGAGGCCGTTTTATTAGGGCAAAAGCCCTATTATATGACATTTCAAATCAGCTTGGCATAGATATATATATATTGTGTACATTTCCCTCTAATAATATAGCGAAGCAGAATGTTATATCTCCATATATTTGCGCTTTCGCAACACGGTGGAGATGCTGGGATATGAAACCCGGCGGGGGAAAGATTTCTATAAAAAGAAATCGTGTTTATTTTCTCTAAAAAATATTACGTGCTAGTTTCAGAAAGACAAAACTTTCGAGGCTAATTTCTCAAAAAGAAATAGTGTTAATTCTCTCAAAAAATACCACGTGTTAGCTTACAGAAAGACAAAACTTTCGAAGCTGATTTCTCAAAAAGAAATAACGTGGTAATTTTTCAAAAGAGAAAGCGAGTATATTGAGACTTCTAAAAAAGAATCCTCAATTTTAAAACGAGCTGAGTGTAAAATATATTTATGGTATATTTTGAAATACGAATGTCAATTGATAAGATTTCAAGTAAAGAAATCGGAATTATGAACACGTCTTCAAAAAAGAAAACGTAGATAAAGGTACCTATATAGTGTGCATGTTGGTCAAAATAGTGACATCGAGCTAAATTTAAATTAGCCGCCAACAATGCATTCAAATTTCCCGCTCCCACTGACGGTAAAACAGGGCAGTGTGAAAGGAAAGTAATGGATCCGCATTGGTGCCTTAGATGGCGCTATTACAAAATCTTTGATCATATAGTCAAAAGAAAATTTTGTAAAATGGTCGATGTATTGTGGAAGGAATATGAAAAAATTCCTAGATGTAAATATATGCTTATTTTAATAGCTGTTGTGCGCAAAACGGCACAGACACTTTTAATTTGTTGCATATCGATCGGAAGTTATTCAAAGACTCGATGAGGTTCATGGCGGTAAACAGTTCTGCCAACATTACGTAAATATATTACGTTCTTTATCACATAGAATAAATAGAACATTATGACAATAATGTTAATGAGGGGTACGAAAAAGATGAGCTATTGACTATTTTATAGTATCCCATTCAAATGGATCGCATGAATCGAAACGTTTGATACCGCGCCTGTCTAATTTACGTATGTTGCTTCACCTGCTATATATTATTAATTTTTTACTACTTCCTTTATGTGCTTCACTCGGTCACTAGAGGAATATTTTTTTATTCTGCGAATTAATTAAATCTTCTTATTAAAGTCTTCAAAAGCATGTGTTACATTTCAAAATTTAACAAAAACGGTGTAATAGCAAATGTAGAGTGGAATCCAGTACCACCGGTGAGTAATTTTTGCTAAATACGAGTACACTGTATAGGAAACCGAAGACGCCTCGCCGGCCATTTTGCTAAACTACAAATTTGCAATCGCGTTTTCGATGAAACAAAGGGTCATTGTTCATTGATTTTCATAAAAAATTCGTTATTTCATATGATTGAGCTACCTAAAAGCTATAAGTTCTAAATTTTATCGGTACAAAGGCAAGCACATGTCGTTATGGCGTCATGTGAACCCCCTACAGGCAAAGGTTACTGGGTACCTCGTGTGTGATGTCCATATTACGATTCACAAATTATTATATAAATACGAGTATAACCCATTAGTAGCTGTACTTATAGAGTTAAGCTTTTATGAATGTACATTCATAGAAAAGCCTAGTATGCTATCTGATAATTATCAAATGCCTAACTTACTATAGAGGGCCGGCGAGAGCTACTTGATATTTTCATATTCTAAAAGGGATGTACATATTTGTTTTTCTGTGAGATACGATTTAGTTTGTACAACCGGATTTCATTTCTGCAGTATTCGGCATAAGATGGAGAATCCTGCGAGTCACGCTTCAGTGTATAGGGTTAACCTGATTAGAGATCAATTAGAAACATTAGCAAATCAATGCCGGACATTCACTCGGGATAATCACTGTCCAATTAAAATTAATATATTTAGGAAAAAATTACAAACATATATAAAAGAAATTACTAATTTCTTTACGATCCATGATTCCGAAGAGGTAGTTAAACATTTAACCGAATTCCAACTGGAATGCGAGGATTTGTTGGCTGAACTAGAGCTGTTTTCGTCATCTCAGTGCTCTCGTGGGCCGGAACAGAAAGCAAGTAAGCTTCCAACACTTGAGCTCACCAAGTTTGATGGGGACGTATTGCGATGGCAAGAATTTCATGATACATTTTGTTCAAACATTGACAGTAGGGATTTGAGTGATGTCGACAAGATGCTATATTTGAAATCTGTTCTTGAGGGGAAAGCTAAAGAAGTTATAGAGGGTATTCAAGCAACAAACCTAAATTATCAGATAGCACTCAAAGCACTAAGAGACCGCTATGGTAATAAATCAATTCTAATCGACTCCCACTACAATGCCTTATACAGTATAAAAACTTGCAGTCAGGACATTAATGAATGCAGAAGGACTTACAATGAAATAGAACGGCACCTTAGAGTACTTAATGCTCTAGGTGAGGATACATCCGGCAACCACCTACGGACTGTTATATTGAGTAAACTGCCCGAGAATTTTAAGTATGAACTTAACCTTCGCCTCAAAGAAGATGAGAGAACAGTAGGTAATATACGGTCACATTTGGAGCTACTCATCCGTGCTAATGAAATGTCTCATCGTGTTATGCCAGTTGAGCAATTTACCACCGAAGCTTTAATATCTGCGACTACCACTTCAAAGCCTTCTAGCGCTAATCGCTACATACCCAAGAAAGACCAATTTATCAAGAAAAGGAAAATTGAGGTAAATCGGGAATCTTCAAAAAAGAAAAGAACCCTAATGCCATGTATATTCTGTCAGGAATTGCATTACAATGAAGAATGTACTCTCTCTTTAGGCAGCAGAAAAGAGAAACTCAAGGATAAAAGGAAATGCTTCATCTGTTTAAGGGAGGGACATTTTTCAAAAGCCTGTAAAAGTAAAAGGCGATGCTTCCACTGCAAGAAGAATGACCATAATAGAGCGCTTTGTGATAAGTTAAAACAGAATAAAAGGAACCCTACTACTACCCTGGTTAGTCATAATACTAGTTTACAAACTGCAATAATTTCAGCTCAAGGTTATGAAAAGGATAATTTTATAAAATGTCGTGCACTTTTTGATTCTGGTAGTCAGAGATCATATATAACTTGTAGTAAAGCCAAACAATTGAAACTTCAGAGCGTAGAAGAAAATTGTTTAATAATTTACACTTTTGGTTCGAATAAACCAAAAGAAATGATTAGTCCTTTGGTTAATTTAAATTTGCTTACAAAATCAGGTATTTGTAAAAATATTGAAGTTAATGTTATACCTTTAATTACAGAACGAGTAGGCGACAGCTATTCTTTGAAGTCATTAGTTAAATCAATACAAGAAAAATTCAAAAATAAAGTAGTTTTGGCAGATGATTACTCGATGGGTACTCAGATAGATCTTTTGATCGGTAATGATTTTTATTTTCATTTTGTACATAGTGAAAAGATACAAGTAAACAAACACCTGTTCATAATTAATTCAGAGTTTGGGTGGCTAACTGCTGGAAGGTACCGACCTGATGAATCAAGTGCACTCACAATGAGTGTAGTAACTTATTCCCAAGAAGCTGTTCATGCCTTAAGCAACAATTTTTCTACACTGGACTTACCACTTAAAGAGAGTATTGTTAATCAGATATGGGAAATTGAAGCTCTTGGAATCACGGATTCACCAAAATCAAAGCGAGATGAGGAAGCTATCGAAAACTTCAACCATACTATTCAGATGAGAGATAGTAGATATTATGTCACATGGCCTTGGATTGAATTCCCACCAGATCTACCTACAAACTATTATTTAGCATTAGGAAGACTTAAAAGTTTAATAAAAAGGTTGCATCAGAAATCAATACAAGAGTATGACAGCATCCTGAATGAACAAATAATAAATGATATTGTTGAAGTAGTACCAACACTGGAACCAGTTCACCAAACATATCCACCTATTCATTATATTCCGCATCACATAGTTCATCAAGCTGGTAAAAATGGTCGTATTGTGTATGATGCTTCAGCAAAAATTAAAGGACACCACAGCTTAAATGAATGTCTTTATAAGGGACCATTGATGTTGGAAGACCTTACTGCGTTGTTGATAAATTTCAGGATACACAAAGTAGGCATTACAGCAGATATTGAAAAAGCTTTCTTGCAAATAGGTCTTCAGGAAAATGATAGAGATGTTACACGTTTTCTTTGGCTTAAAGACACTAAGCGTGAGGTCACACCAGATAATATTATTCATATGAGATTTTCTAGGGTTCCGTTTGGAATAATATCTAGCCCATTTCTATTGACTGCCACCATTAGGTATCACATAACTAAAAGGAATCCTGATCTACTACGGCTGATAGCAGACAAGTGCTATGCAGACAATTTGGTTTCTGGTGCAAAATCTACGGAAGAAGCTTATGAGCTCTTTGTGAAGACCAGAGACGTATTTGATGAGCTTTCAATGAACATAAGGGATTGGTTATCCAATGATACTGAACTCATGAAGAAATTACCATCTGAACTGAAATCAAAAGACATTGATCAATGTAAGGTCCTTGGTATGCTGTGGAATACTGTGGAAGATTCACTGCAGCTCAAATATAATTCTACTGGAGAAGCAAATATTGCCATACGTACCAAAAGAGATGTACTTCGGATCCTTGGTTCAGTTTATGACCCATGTGGATTAGTCTCTCCGATATTAATGCCAATCAAGCTCTTTCTGCAAGATTTATGGAGACAGAAAATAAAATGGGATGCATTATTATCTGAAGATATGATACAACTTTGGAAAATAGCTTCAGAAGGATTGAAAGAGATTCCTAAAATTAAGATACCCCGTTATATTTGTCTCACAGGAAGCAGGTTCGAACTGCATTGTTTCACTGATGCCGCAGAAAAGGCATATGTAGCTGTTGTTTATTTACGAGATATTCAAACAAAGTCAGTGTACTTTGTCATGTCAAAAAGTAGAATAGCACCACTAAAGGAGAAAGAACATCTAAAGATCCCCAAGCTAGAACTTCTTGGTGTTTTAATTGGTGCCCGCTTAATGAAATACATAAATAAATCATTGCAACTGTCAATTAGTAGACCGGTACTATGGACTGACAGTCAAATTGTATTAAGCTGGATAAAAAGTAATAAGCTGCTCTCTCCTTTTGTTTCTAGAAGAATTAATGAAATAAAGCAAAATAAAGAAATAGAATTTCGATATGTGCCCTCTAAGGATAACCCAGCTGACATAGGAACTAGACCTGATACAGTGCCTCTATTACAAACCATATGGTTATGTGGGCCATCATTTTTGAAAGAAGACGAATCGGAATGGCCTGGGCAAACTGCCACAGATAGCACTTTCTTTGCTGGGGAGGTCCTTACTCTCGTAGGTGAACATGATGTATGTAATGGCGAGGGAGGTTATAATCAAGAAGAGGAAGTTCAGGAAATGGAACCCGCTTGTGATGAAGAGTCTGCCATCATAAGGGACATGCAGAAGCATTATTTCCCTAGGGAATATACTGGAAAGACAACCGATGTTTCCAGATCTTTACAGCTATATAAAGACGAGAAAGGGCTATTAAGATGTAAAGGAAGATTCCAAAATGCAGAATGGTCACAGGAACAGAAATTTCCAATATTGTAACCAAAAGATGCAAAGTTCACTCATTCAACAATAAAGAAAATTCATGAAACAAATTATCATGTAGGAGTCTCTCATACATTAGCTCTGCTAAGGAAAAGGTTTTGGATACCTAAGGGCAGATCG
The DNA here is from genome assembly GCA_963854805.1 of Plagodis dolabraria. Taxonomy (NCBI): domain Eukaryota; kingdom Metazoa; phylum Arthropoda; class Insecta; order Lepidoptera; family Geometridae; genus Plagodis; species Plagodis dolabraria. Next base: position 31,384,587 of record OY978453.1, on the reverse strand, counting down.
ACAGTACAAAAGGTCATCAGAAAGTGTAGACAGTGTCATAAGTATGCAGGGGGACCTTTCAAACTACCACCGATGCCACCCTTACCCGAAGAAAGGGTGACATGTTGTCCAGCATTTTCTTATACAGGCACAGATTATATGGGTCCTTTGAAGATATCATCGAGAGAGAAACGTTGGATTTGTGTGCTGACATGCTTATCATCAAGAGCTCTACATATGGAAGTTGTGCATAATCTTACGGCGGAAGAATTTAACCTAGCTATTAGAAGATTTGTTGCTGTGAGAGGACTGCCTTTGTTAATAACATCTGACAATGCTACACAGATGAAGTTGATGGCTGATGTTATGACTAGCGATCAATGCATTGAGAACCAAGTAAAATGGCGATTTATTCCTGAACTAGCCCCCTGGTTTGGTGGCTTTTATGAACGGCTAATGAGTCTGATAAAGCATTGTATGAAGAGGACACTAGAAAAACATCTTCTTAATGATCAGCAGCTGTTAACAACAGTAAAGGAAATAGAGGCGGTTCTAAATACACGACCACTGACATATGTAGCGGATGAAGTTGAACATTTATTTATTTATTTATTTATTTATTTATTTATTATTAAAACAATACATCTATCCTTACAGGTTATGTCCTAATACAATAGAGTAGTTATCAATACACGATTTCATCAATATATAATTACAGGTTTAGACAGAGGACTTAGAATAACAAAAATAGTACATTGTAGCCCTTACGAACTCGCTCTGTGAACAGTTAAATATATCAATGTTTTCCGCCACCCGATTAAGGGCTCGTATAGTGGTAGTCAGTGGTGCTTTGTTGAGCAGGTTAGTTTTTCCGCGAGGTACTTCGAACAAAGGTGGCTGCCTGCGCCGTTCCACGTACTCATCTGGCACGCTCAGCCTCATCATTTCTAAGATGGTCGGATTGGTTGTGATACCCCGGAACACCTTAACCACATACACCGAAAGCGCCACATCTCTTCTTATTTCCAACTTGTTGTAACCAACCATGCCCAAAACGAACAAAGTTGGATACATCAAGGGATAGAACGGGTAGACGCCATATCTCTTCCAGTACAAGTATCTAGTGAACTTGTTCTGAATGCGCTCTAACATTAGACTATATTTAGCTTCATAAGGAGCCCATACCGAAGCCGCGCTCTCCAGCTGGCTTCTGACTAGAGACTCGTACATAGCTGTTAGGGCCTTATAGTTCTTAAAACCGTTCGCTCGGCGTAAAATAAAACCTAGATTTCTATACGCCTTTTTGCAAACATTAATTATGTGTACTCTAAACCTCAACTCTGAATCTAAATGAACCCCAAGATCCCTCACTGATTCCACTCGCTTCAACTGCGTTTCTCCAATCTTGTAGTTGTATTTGAGTGGTGCAGTTGCTCTACTGAATGTTATTATGGAACATTTTTCAACGTTAAACTGCAATTTGTTCAACTGACACCACTGGGCTACATTATCCACGTCTTTTTGAAGACGTATACAGTCTCCCTCCTCTTTTATTGATAATATCAATTTTAGATCGTCCGCAAATAATAGACATCTGGCTTCTGTGATGACTTCCGGCAGGTCGTTGATCATTACTAAAAATTCTAGCGGCCCCAAATTACTACCTTGGCTTACTCCTGTCCTCGTGAAATACGGTTCCGATTTGTATCCCGCGTACTCAACATACTGTTGCCTGTCTTTCATGTAGCTCGCGAAAAACTGCAGCAGTTTGGTTGTGCAGCCGATCGTCGCCAACTTTGTAAGTAGGATGTCATTGTCGACTAGGTCGAATGCTTTTTTGAAATCGAAGTAGGCGACGTCGACTTGAACCCCTGAGTCTACATTCGGGATCATGTAAGCCATGGAGTTAAGGAGATTGCTGGTTGTGCTGCGAGCCGGTCGAAACCCGTGCTGAGCGTCTGAGAGATGGGCCGACATTTGTTGCTGCATACTGTGCTGCATTGCCGACTCGAACACTTTTGCTGGAGTAGAAAGTATCGCTACGGGTCTGAATTCGCTTATCTCGGTGCCGGCAACACTTTTAGGTATTGGTATCACCCGGGTAACCCTCCATCGTTCGGGGAAATATGACTCCTCCAGACAGATGTTAAATAAATGTCTGAGTGGCTCAACCAAGACTCGATGACAGTCCCTCATAACAAATACTGGAATACCATCTGGACCCGCAGATTGTTTGGGTTTCAGCCTTGTGAGTGCCTCCCGCACTTCTGCTTCCGTGAGCCGTGGAACGTGGACGCGCGCGCTTCCAGGACGGCTCGCTGCCTCAGCCTCGCCCACGCTCAAGGATGCGGTAGCTGTGCCATAAACCGAATGAAAAAACTTAGCGAATGCATCCGCACATTCTGGATCTGAAAGTGTGCTTCCATCTTTGGTAATTTTTTTTCTATCTACCGCACCCCGTTTTGCTCTAATGTAATCCCAGAATGATTTTGGGTCCTCTGCTAGCCGGCTCTGCACTCGCTCCAGGTGATGATCATGCGCTGTGCTTATCATTTCCTTGATCATAGCTCTCCATTCTGAGAAAACCTGGTAGTCTTCTTTCGACCCACTTTTCTTATACATTTTATGCATCCTCGCCTTACTTTTAATTCCCCGAATGATATCTGCCGTATACCACCTCGGGTAACTATATCTTGACTTTACTGTTACAGTCCTTTTCTCAGGTACACACGCATTCAGTATATCATTTATGGTGGTATAGAAACAATCCAAAGCTTCCTCTGGCTCCTTGATCAGATATAGAGCGCTCCAATCAGTGGCTGCTATTGATGAGTACAAAGCATGGTAATTCGCTTTATAAAAATTCCAGCTATGCTGTGTGGTCGGCTGAACCAACGGAGGCTGCCTGGAGGCGGATTCTGATGGCGCGGCAATATGCTGGTGCACTGTTACTGCAAGTGGCGGGTGCTGTCTATCTATTCCCACAAGCGCCTCGTCAGCTTCGCATACCTGCACCTCATGCATCTCTAATGATACCAATACTAAATCCAACACCCTATCATTGACATTTCTCACTTCATTCTTCTGAGCGAATTCGCAAAAGGCTACAAAACATTCAAAATAGTTAATAACGTTGTCATTACACGAATATAAATTAAAATCTCCTATAACTATACTGGACTTATAATTTATACACCATTTTTCAATTATTCGAAATAAAATCATATAATCATTTTCTGTACTATCAGGTGGAATATATACAACACAACAAAAAAATAAAAACTTGTTTTTAAAAAACACTGTCGCGCCTACTAATTCGAAGGCACAGTCGTCAATGTTAACTCCATCCGGGATCTTCACTCTTCGTACCTCAAGTCGGTGCGACGCTGCTAGGAACACACCACCCTGCTTCCGCCCATCCGCTCTGTCACATCTTAAGATTTGGTATCCTGGAGGTACTATCTCTGCATCATGTATGGAATCTATACAACCAGTCTCTGTGATTGCAAATAGTTCCGCGCCTGAGGATTCAATGCTACTGTAAATTTGATCTAACTTTGTTCGCAAGCCTCTTGCATTTTGATAGTATATCTCTATGGTACTATTTTTCTTCAATTGCCCTATTTGTCTGTCTCCGAAACCAGAACCACTCTCCAAACTCTGAATTTACCGGCCAAACTTCTGGCTGGCACAGTATCTCATAATCTCTGGACGGTACAGTGATAATAAAAGAGGCATAATCCCGTTCAGTCTTATGCCTGATCTTGTTAATCTTTGCCTTGACTTCCGGGCCACATACACTCTTTACGTGAGCCATTAAACTATCCACCGACGTTCCTAGAGCCAATCGCCATACATGAAGATTTTTCTTCACTTCCATTGCTTGAATTTCCATATTATTAGAGTTTAAGCCTTTCTTCACAACTTTTTGTTGTAAATTCTCTCTTCCTCTAACGTTTGTATACTTGCTACGCTCCTCTAATCTAATAGATTCCGACCTGCTTGTTTCTTGAATGTCTCTTTGGGATCCGTCGTTAGTTCCTTTAGTCGTTAACGATTTGGTGCTATCTGTACTTATCGCGATCCCGGCCCTGATGTTCTTTTTATTGCGAACCGTGATCCATTCATCTTCCTCGGGTATTGGTGAGTCTAGTTGTGCGGGCATAGTATCTGCATTTGACATTTTTGACATTGTTGTCAGAACTTGTCGCATGTTCTTCTGGTTTTCTTTTTGCGTATTTTTATGCTTCGGGCATGGTATCGATGTTGATTTGCAACTTGCTTGCTTCTCAATTCCTACTATCATACCTCTTTGAGACTGTGTCCGGCCACTGGGGGTCACTTGTATGTCTGATGTAGAGGGAATTTCCTTAGCAGACTCGATAGGAGTCGATGGTTTAGGTTGTGGCGTAGATATATTGGAAACTGATGTATCTATGGGTTTAATTGTATTTAATTTCGTCTCTAAAGCAATTATTCGTCCGTTCAACTTATCAATGTGATCCATCAAAACTATGAAATTGTCGTTCATCTTTGTAGAAACCTGCTGTTCTACAATATTACTTACAGAATACTGCATGCGTTCAAGAAGTGCCTCTGTGCTCTTCTGCAGTTCCACTTGAATAATATTACGGACTACCGAAGTCGACATATTTATTTCCTGTGTTGTTTGAGGATTGGAAGGAGTGTGGTGAATACTGGTATGCTCAATATCATCTGCACAGAAATCCCTACTATCCGTAATACCCAGCCTCTTCCTATGGGTCACATTTGCATCACGAGTCCTCTTGCAAGAACCCACTGGAGTCAGGCTATTATCACCACCTTTTTTTGAAGCACATGAGCATTCTGGACAGATCCAAATTTTGCGATCTTCTGCAGTAAGCTTTTTTCCGCCGGTACATAAGGCATGGTATACCTTATCACAGTCGTTCCTTGTGCATTGTAAAAATACATCCTCTTCGTAGATTGTGCTTCGACAAGCAACACAGTTCATGATGTGGAAAATTTTAGCACGCAAAGCAGTAGTGCAAGTGCAGTGTGTCTAATAGTGATTTTCCTTATTATATCTGAATATGACGCCAATGTCTCACGTTAAAAGTAAAATAAAATCTTTTTACTTACTTAGCAGCTGGTATCTGAACACACTTAACATTTAGTACTATCAATACGGATTGTCAATATCGTCAATATTCTTGCTTGTCTCTGGTCAATACAATACTTCTGTGTGATCTGTGGTTTCTACTGTAGCCCGTTATCTGTGGCTTTACCTAAGTTTATCCAATCAGCTGAGTCCACTCAGAATTTCAAGTAGTAAGACAAAAAAATATTGCCGTTTAATGTTTAAAAGTTATGTAAGTAAACAAAGTGTGGTATTTTGATTTCTCACCAAGTGTATTTATCCAATTCACCTCACTGTTTTTGGGGCCTGAATGTATCCACCAATATTCACTGTTTCTAACCTAACTTATTCACTGATTTAGGGTTTGTTATAAACGTTTCTTTCTAGTTTTATGAATATTTTTCAAGAGCTCGTGAAATGTACGTGTTCACGAAACCAGCCGCGGGGGGGGGGGAACATGTACTCTCTCCGATTGATTTCCTACGTGTCGGAGGCCCAGTTGTTACTGAAAGCTCTGAACGGCAGATATTAGGACCATGTACTAGCACAAAGGAAAACCTGATCCAGGGATGGAAGATGGGTCAAAAAATCATCCAAGAGTTCTCAAAAATGTTTATTGGACAATACCTACCATACCTGAGACAAAGGAGCTCGCTTCATAAGGAGCCTCGTGTAGCATGCAATAGAGAACCAAAAGTAGGTGAAATAGTACAGATAAAAAGTGACAGCAGTAACCGAGCCAATTGGAAAGTTGGTAGGATTACTCAACTGATTAGGAGTGGCGATGGTCATATTAGAGTAGCCAAGGTCCGTACTGATAATGGACATATACTGACGCGGTCAATAGCTCACTTGTATCCCCTCGAACTTGATAATGAGTACTTAGAAGATCACGAAAGATCTGAGCCCCCAGTAATTGATAAAACCTCAGAGTCCATATTAGTAGATGATAAAACGTCTAAGTCCCCAGCAAAGGAGACAGCCTCATTAGTAGACAATAAAATGTCTAAGTCCCCATTAAAGGAGACGCGGTCTCGACCACAAAGAAAAGCTGCTATAAAAGCAAATAAATTATTAAAAGAGTTAACAAAGCAACTTCTGGCAAGACAGTAATATGTTTCGCCGGCGGGTGTGTCGCGAACGCGATTATAAAATATCTAAAATATTAAAAACCTTAAATTAAAAGTACAAAATCGATTAAATGGGAAATAAAATGAATACTTCCGCTACAAATTAAAACGTCAAATGACGGTAGGTAGTACTATGGGTGGGGGGACAAGATGGCGGCTGTCAGTGCCCTTACAGCCAGCAAGATACACAGTCGAAGTGTGGTAGCCGGGTAAAACGTGCATAACTTTGGAGCTCTTGTAAGTCAAACTTTATCATAATATAGCTTAGTGATAAATATGTAATTACCAATGCAAAGGTGATATGAAATGATTCTGGTGGTAAGGGACGGCTATATGGGGAAGATGAGGAGGCCGTTTTATTAGGGCAAAAGCCCTATTATATGACATTTCAAATCAGCTTGGCATAGATATATATATATTGTGTACATTTCCCTCTCATAATATAGCGAAGCAGAATGTTATATCTCCATATATTTGCGCTTTCGCAACAACACGATAATCGTATTTGAAATGTAGCTTATCTGATATCGTTATCAGGTCATCAATCCAACTGACGCGAGTATGAACTGCGCGGGATTTCGTATCGTTATTTTTAATTCGGAATGATTACGGAACCTTTATCGAGTTAATCGTTAGATAATGACTTAAGCGAGTACAGTTACCCACAAATTATTTTTTATATAAACACGTGATAACATAGGCTGGGTGAAAAATAGATAGTTACCTTACTGAAATAATAGACTAGACAACATGATGGGAGCATGTTTTTTTGCTTCACATGTATCGGGCACCATGCTCCAGCTAAAATTCTTTATTTATCTGAGTTTTTGATCATTACTGCGTTGAGGCAGTACGAGTATAAATCTGAGAAGGTGTTTCAGTGATAATAATCATCAAGGCGTCCACTTGCTAAAGTTATCGACCATACCTGGAACATTATTTATTTTGAGGGTTCCGTACCCAAAGGGTAAAAACGGGACCCTATTACTGAGACTTTGCTGTCCGTCCGTCCGTCCGTCCGTCCGTCTGTCACCTGGGTGTATCTCAAGAACGGTGATAGTACACAGGTACAGGACTAGTGACACTTGAAATTTTCACAGATGATGTATTTCTATTGCCGTTATAACAACAAATACTAAAAATAAAATAAAATGAATATTTCAGGGGGGCTACCATACAACAAACTTGATTTTTTGATTTATTAGCATTTTCTATACTTTCGCAAAATTTATACTATTGTAACATTCCATACATTTTGTAGCACATAATATAAAAATTGAAACACCTCGCATTTAGTAGCAAATCATACACTTTTTATTTGGTATTACGAATCATTAGTAGTTTATTTACTATTCTAGCTCATTTTAGTGTCAGTATGATAATATATACTATTGTACAGTCAAGTACAGTCACTTTACTTCAATTTCCATACTCTTTATTTTATATCTTATCAACCTTCTTACACGCTGTCTCAAGTGCTCTCTATGATAGATTTTAAATCAAAATTATGACAAAGATTTGATTAACTATCATTGATGTCAATGTTGTTGAATCCTGAAGCTAGATAACTCTGATGATGGAAAATATTAAGTTTATTTTAATGAGTAATGGTAGAAAAGTGTTATGGAAAGATGGTTACCGCTATAACAAAATTAAAACAAATAAAGGTGGAACTGAAATATGGCGATGCTCCGGTTATATGTGCAGTGGCTCTATTACTTGGTGTGTAACTGATGGGACAGTTACAAGGGAGGGAGATTACCAATGTATCCCAAATATGTCTCAATACAAACTGGAAGTAATTATGGAAGGCCTAAAAAAAGCCGTCTGTGATGATTATCGTCCTATTCCAAAAGTGTTTGACGAATTCATGAGGAGTTACAGATCTGACCCCAAATATGATGACGTTATACCATCCTTCGAGGCAGTAAAAGATACTCTATATCGCATTAGAAAAACATATTACAGGGTTCACCGTTGCACATTTAAACAACTTCAAGATGTTATCATTCCACAAAGACTAGCTCAAGACTTTTTGTTATTCATGGACGGAGCTTCTGATAAAATTATTGCTTTTTGTAGCATGGAAGCACGACATTCTATGGCAAACATTTCTCATTATTTCGGCGATGGGACGTTCAAAGCCGTTCCCAAACCATTTTCACAATTATATACCATCCACGGGAATATCGGAAGCGATGGTAGCTGCACTAAGATCATCCCTCTCATCTTCGCCTTATTGCCGGATAAACAACAAGCTACCTACATCAGATTTTTTCATTTGGTCAAACAACATTTACCTAATATGACACCATCAATTTTTCAGTCAGATTACGAACTTGCAGCTATGAATGCATTTGTAACGGTATATCCAGCTGCCGATATCAAAGGGTGTCATTTTCATTTCGCTCAGGCCCTTCGCCGAAAGGCTAAGAAAATGAAGATCACTGAAGTTGGAAATGGTGAACAAATTTTATCCTTGTTTACAGCGTTGGCTCACCTCCCAGTGACACATATACCTGAAGCATTTTTGACAATAGAGTTTGAAGTTAAAGAAAACACCGCAATATGGGATGAATTTATCAACTATTTTGTCAAACAATGGATGAAACACGATATTTTGTCAGTTATCAGCTGCTATGGGAATAGACACCGAACTATTAACGCATGTGAGGGTTGGCACAACCGCATTAACAGGACAGTTGGAAGGGGCCGTCCTAGTTTATATTTTTTAATATCATGTCTACGCAAAGAAAGCATTGATTTTGATTTTCGTATCCGGCAAAATAACATATACGTAACCTTCAACAGAAAACGCCAGAAGAAAATGAAAATCATTGATGAGCGGCTGACGAAAATAACGAATGATTATTTAGAGAATTCCATCACACTAAAAGAATGCTTGGAACGGCTTAGTAAAGTGAAATTCACGTTATAACGTGAATTTCACTAACTTAGGTACTATTACAAAAATTAAGAAGTAATGTTCGGTTAGTAATAAGTATTACAAGGAATTTAAGTTTTAAAAGTTTTGCGTGATTGTACTTTTAGTAGAAAAAGTGATACATTCTACGATAGTAATTACAGTTTTTGTCTAAACGCTAGCAAATGTACTGTTAATAAAAAAAGTTGATATTTTGATAAAGTGTATGATTTGCTATTAAATGCGGGGTAATATTATTTTTATATTATGTTCTACAAAATGTATGGAATGTTACAATAGTATAAATTTTGCGAAAGTATAGAAAATGCTAATAAATCGATTTTTTACCGTTTCTTGTTCGATATTAATAACAGGTAGACGCTTTCTTGCAAGATTAGTACAGATAATATATAAAAAGTTACAGATAATGGTACGGAATCCTTCGTGCGCGAGTCCCAGACGCACTTGGCCGGTTTTATTTATTTATTTGCTGTTTTGTTAAACTATTGGTTAAAAACATACAAGGATAAATTATAATAATGACCTAAGTCATAATTATATTGTCTGATATGCACACGTTTTATAGGCATATTATACAGCTTTCATTAAAATATTGCTAACTAAATATAACTTTTCTAGAAGTAATCACGATTGGTGGTTTTATTTTCATTTCAAGTACATATTATATATTACAGTAGATATTAATGTTTTAATATGTGGCTATAAAAACGTACGTAATAGGTTTAAATCACTAAACATGACTTTAACATCTAATCTTTACTGAAGAACATAATTAATGAACATTTAATGAATCATTGAAAATTATAATAATGTCAAGATCACCAAGAGCAGCATTTAATTCATTGTAGTAGGCACGAGATATTCGTTGTGTGGGGCAATTGTGACCCAAGTTATTTTAACATCAGTGGAAAATGTAAGAGATTTCATATTTTGGATAGTGGTAAGGAACATTCAAGAAGATGTCAGCCAGAAGAGATGAACAGTCAGTTGATCCATGGATAGCCTTAAGAAATGAAAGATCCCGAATTTTACATCTGTCATGCCATTATTGCATTTGGAGAAATGTAAATGATTCTCATATGGACTTCTGTGCGACTTCCGTGCAGGCCTAGAGAATGCCGTTGGATATATTATATTTCATATTTCATTTATTGACCTTATAACATTGTATGTTATATTAGGTAAGTAAAATTTACAGTTATACAAAATCTAGGTAAAATAATTATTATAATCAATAGCTTAACTAAATTGAGATGTCCAAGAAAAATGATAAGCAATATAAATAAAAATAAATGTCAGAAAATTGTGATAATTCAATAATAACAAAATAAACATTTAAAATCCGTCTTTGTTTGATCTCATTATAGCCTAAGCAGTCAGATGAACAGGTAATTTTATCTAATTATTTTTACTGGAATGAATTTTGCGTTAGACGCATGTCCATGAATTCTTTTAAAGAATATAATGGATGTGATTCAAAAAAAGATTTCATTTTCTTTTTAAACTCAAGATTGTTAAGTTTCGTTATGGTCAAGGGTAGTTTATTAAATATAGATATTTTATTGTGGACGCCTTGTTTTTTTACCTTTATTAGTCTAGTTTTCGGCATAAATATTTTTTCTTTAATTCGCAAATTAAAAAATCGAGTATAATATTTTATACGTAGTAAATTTATTGCATGCAAAAGATTCCACGCCACGCATGTTATACATATTTATTATTTATGACAGTATCGATGTAGGTACGTAATTATTTAAAATTAGTTTATCTTCCTTTGATGAGAGTCGGAACTGGCACCCAAAAGGAAAAATACCAGAATGAGGACAGAAGCATCTTCTGAAGAACTGCAATCTTACACTGCAATCCTCACACTCCTGACAAACTAACTCGATTAAAAAACAAACCCACAAACCCACCTAGTAGGGATGGCTGTGTTCATATAGTAAGTATGTTTATTTGTATTAATGATTAGGTGGCTTTTTTGTGGTGCTGTAGTTTCCTTCAGCACTATTTAGAGTGTGAGAGGCGTATGCGATAGGAAGGTCTTTTCCTATTTCGCCTTGCGAGAGGATGCAGCCTAAAGCGTAATTTGATGCATCAGTAGTAAGGATGAATTCCTTGGAAAAATCAGGGTATTGTAGGATAGGAGCATTAGTTAATAAGGATTTGAGTGTCTCAAACGCTTGCGTTTGAGCATCAGACCAGATGAATACAGCGTCTTTCTTTAGAAGAGAAGTTAAAGGTTTTGTAATTTTCGAAAAGTCTTTAATGAATTTTCGATAATAGCCGATGAGGCCGAGGAAGGCTTAAGTAATTTTAGGTGTATATATTTTATGCCTGCCTGTACGTATGACGTCACAAGGTCCGCCCGAACCAGCACTGGGTTTTTCCTTGAATATACAAAGTTCAAGAAAAAACCCAGCGCTAGTTTTGGTGCTGATAGGCACATTACGTCATCACGCAACATTGCAAATATTACTTATACCTATTCTTTTGTTTATAATCATAATCATAATTTTTATTGCATCATATGAGTTTACAATTATTGGTCTTACAAATTTTATGTTATACAGTGACATATGACCCTGGAAGGGTGTAGCAATATAGAGAGAGAGAGAACTGACCGATCTATTTTATTTATGCCTTTATGTTATTTATATAATTAATAATTAAAGAATTCGTTTAAGTCATAAAAACATTTATCTATTAAGAACGTTTTCAATTTTTTTTAAGATAAATTTTCATTTTGTATTGATTTTATGTCCTCTGGAATTTTATTATAAATTTTTATCGACATAAGAAACGGTCCCGTTTTGTACATCGTTAAGGCTCGGAAATTACGAAATAGTGCCAACATGATATGGAAAATCTCATAAACCAGGTACCGGATGGTACTGCAATTTAAATACACGATACTCAAGGATATAAGTAATACTTTCATCGATTTCAAAACATGTTTACTACTACCTACCTTTTTCAGCCAGATTTTAGTGTATTAAAATTTTTTTTTTTTTTTCTAAAATATTGTTTTTTTAAGTACAATAAATTTCATTGATTATTTTTATTCAAAAAAAGCACAGTTCATGCGTACTGAGCCTGTTTACAAAATGTCACATACGCCCTTTCATTCCGAGAAGCGTTAACATCATGTCGCACTATTTACTCCAGCGAACTACGTATATTGCTATCATCCTCGCTCATATCGCGGTCAGCCGCGTCGTGCGTCGGACCTGCGTCACTTTTCTCGGCGATCTCAATTAAAATAAAAAATGGGTAAAATTAGAAATAAACGCTTTGGGAGAGCAAAAAAGATGTATAAAAATCGTCAAAAACGCATGATGGACATAATAAGGAAAGCATCTATGGCTTCCTTTCTCCATGTATGTATATATATCTTATATTAATGAAATTATCATGTGATTGTGAACCCTAACGCAATATGAAAAACACTTCAAACATTTTACAAGACGTAGGTACAACTTTAGCTACCTAAAATAATTATTATAAGCAATATTCAGAATTTTTCGTAATGAATGTGTCGTAATTATTTTAGATGGATCATGATTAATTTATACAGTTTCTGACAATAAGGCACAAAGGTTATGTACATAATTTTCGACTAACCAATCGTCGTTCAAATAGCGCATAGTAAGTAACATCGCTTCGCATTTGAGAGGCACGTGGATCGAATCCAGCGTAAAGAGATTCTTTTTGGTCAAATTTTAATTTTACGACATAATTCTTAATAATACAATAATAATTTTACGTATGTACGTGGACAAATATAATGTGTCTGACAGTAAGGCATAAACGATATGTGTGTAATTTTCGACACTTTTGTCAATGACTGTATAGTGTGTAACTACTGAAGTCGAATCAGAAGATCGAGTACCGTGGATCGAATCTCACATACCTAGATTCTTTTTGGTGACTCTTTTATTTGTATTACTATTTATTTGATACGTATTATATTTACGTATAATTCAGTTTTCTGACGCGTATTCAATTTACGATTACAATGCTTGCAAATTTATTAGGTATCTCGAGTTTCCATGTTTTTATATAATTAGAGAGTTTAGTATATCTAATGAACGTGAACATTAAATAGGTACTACCTAATCTAGCTACCTGAACACGTTTTTTCATAGATCTCGGAAAAGTATGTCTTTTATCTTGGATGGACACGAGTCAATGGAAACAATGGAAAGGTAAGAAAAACATGAACATGTTGAAATTATACCTAGGTACATACTTACTTTACATAGCGTAATAGTAACAGTAGAACAACATTAACAATTTACTACAAAGCTATGTTGAGTAAACACCGTCCTTCTGTCCACTACTATAGAAAACACAAACTTTCATACATGGAAAGTTATTGAAATATTCATGGTATTATCGAGTACGTAATATATTAGTACATATAAATTAGTAATAAAAAGATGGTCGTAAACGTTTGATCCGATAGAGATAGTGAAATTCTGAAATGAAAACTTAATACAAAAAGAAGAATCCTAAGCTTCTGCTTTAGAATGAGACTTTCCATGGTTTTCTTGAATAGCATAAGAATTAAGAACTGACTAAAAGAAAATGAAATAATTAGCACCATACCAATACTTACGTAAGAACATCGAGTAAGGTGCATTATAGGGGACTTAACTATAACGCCCTTAATAACCAAAGTGTAGCGGATATACTACCAAAGAGAGTATTCCCCAGGACGTTTTGGTGTTAAGGGGCGGCCGGTAATTCAACAAAAGTTAAAATTATACACATTATAGCCATTATGTTTTAAAATGTTACATCTTCTGTGTTGTATAAACAACATATGGTAGCCGTATGAACAACCCCATATATTGTAGGATAGGAGGATGCTTCTTGGTTATTGATACTATCCCATAACTTACTTACCAATAAAATTCTTACCCCTGGTTTCTGAAACGCAAATCAGCGACAAATTATTTTAAATGCTTGTTAATCCATTGTCAAACGCAGATTGGGTTGCTAAAAACTTCATGTGACTGTTTGTCAACACTAATGTCAAATCTCCAATTAATCGACAATTATTTCAATTTTGGGTTTCTGAAAAGCTTTTCGGTACGTTAACGGTTTGTCAAACTGACTAATTCTAATTGCCCAAAATCGACCAATTATTCTAAGATAAACGTCTTGGTATCGTAAAAATATATAAAAATAGTTTTAAGCATTCCTACCTACAACGTTTACTCTAATAACTGATAAGATAGAACAAGAACAGAATTATATCAAGTATGATTACTCTAAAAACACATATTGCTATTTTTCATACCGAAGGTACTGGGTAGCACTTCACCACTATCTCACCTGATGTTAAGTGACGATGCCATCGATGATGCAGCTCGCTTACCCTGAAGATACCTATTCACTCCTGTTTAGAAGACCCCCCCGTAATTAACCAGAAACACAGACTCAGGCAGAGTGTTCCATTCCCTAGCGGTGTGTATGATGAGCGAGTATAGAACAAGTGTCCGATTATAGAACTACGTAAATATATTACTAAAGACTACGTGATTATAGTGTTGCTGCTCATTTGTTACTCAATAGGGTGCTATAACATAACCATAGCAGCCATTAAACAAACCGCAGCAGGGTAGATTGTAATACCAACAAAAGCATTTCCAAGATAGGTAGGTTATGGACCTTCCAAACCCCAACCCTCTTTGAGAATGATTTGGGATTAATTTCATGTCAAAACAGAGGAGACAACGCTATGTGTTAAAAAAAGACAGAACACTAGAGAATGAATGAATTTGAACGACATTTTCAAATTTCATGTTATCATAGATAAACAAGCATTTTAATCAGGTGTTCTGTAATTTTTCATTAATATGCGTTCCAGAAACCCGTTGAAAGTTAGCGGATTGTTAATTGTGATGGCTTGTTAGATGAATTGGTTTTTGACACGCGTACCGAAAACCGGCGATTAATATCGGACACCAAAAATATTATTTGAAAATCAATAAAAGTTTGTTATTTTTCTAGTATAGAAAATGGAGGAGAAGAACGACGCATTGTTGATATACACTATTACACAAAGAGTCTATTAAGACAAATCTCGAAACATTCACCTTTCAATTATTTTTTGATTAATATGCAGGGTTATTGGTAAAATGCTAAATCCAGGGAAACCCGGACGGATGGCAGCCCTACTCTCATAGAATGTCCGATTTTAAGTCGCACTCCGGTGCATCTTCGCAACATAATCTACCTATACAAGTACATACATCAAGTGACGGCACGGGTGTCGTTTACAAACATAAACGTATCTTTCGTAATCTTTGACAAATACAGTTAATAACAGTAATACCACGGTTTTATAATCGATATGTAATATTGTGGTATTACGTATGAATAGTAATACAAAGTAATAAATTTTCAATCAAAATCTAAATCTTTCTCCTTGGGTGATTTCAATAATGGTATTATTTTGTTAGAAGTTTTGTTGTTCCACCCATCTACACAATAGCATCCACGAGATATATTCATTATTATTAACAAATTGAAACAATTTTTTTTTTTTTTTTTTTATATTATTTATTAATTTATTAATTTATTTTATTCAATTAGTACCGCTTTCACGAATTACACTAATGATAATGTAAAATTTTAGAGAATTATATAAAATTAATGTCAAAAATGATAATTATTAGAGAATTATATAAAATTAATGTCAAAAAAATATAAATATGTCAAGAAAATAAAATTATCAAAATTGAGACACAGAAATCACAAAAATAATAGTACTATATACAAATGTCAATGATAAAGAAAAATAATGGTTTTTATACAATACCTAATTGCTATGTCAAGACCTACCTAAATATACTAGATTGTTTCTGTGATGCGACAGACTCACAGTAATGTAAACAATCTTTCATTACAATGTTCCACTCGCCCGCTAGCACATCACAATCGAGTTGACCTTCGAGTAGAGCATTAAGTGCAGCAAGGGATCGCGGTATCGGGGAGGCCGCATGACCCACCGTTCTACAGCGTGGTACAGCAAACAATT
Organism: Plagodis dolabraria; assembly: GCA_963854805.1. Classification (NCBI taxonomy): domain Eukaryota; kingdom Metazoa; phylum Arthropoda; class Insecta; order Lepidoptera; family Geometridae; genus Plagodis; species Plagodis dolabraria. Next base: position 31,368,361 of record OY978453.1, on the reverse strand, counting down.
TATGTTTCCTAGCCCGAAGATAGTTGTCGGGAGTATAGAGGCGGCATAACTGCTCGCTGAGCTCCGGTACATCAACCTTACCGCGCAAGATTTTACACATAATTCTCAGTTGGTCATGCGCTCTCCTTACTTCCAACGAATTGTATCCCAGACAACCGTGTAAGAATTCGGTGGGATACATGTACGGGTAGTACCCATACCTACGCTTATAGAGGTATCTCAAAAAGGCCTTCTGAACTTTCTCCAGCATTAAGGTATAGCAGCTCTCATGCGGATGCCATACACAAGCGCTGGATTCTAGTTTGCTTCGTACCAGGGTACTGAATATGAGCTTAATCACACCAATATCATTAAAATCCCGGGAATTCCGTAGCACGAATCCAAGCCGTTGGTAAGCCTCTTTAGCGACCGTAGCGATATGGCTATTAAATGTCAATTGACGATCAAATGTGACTCCTAGATCTTTTACTAATTCATTACTCGAAATGACGTCTTGACCCAATTTATATTGAAATTGGAAAGGATAATGCATTCTGCCAAATGTCATCTGGGAGCATTTAGAAAGATTAAATTCCATTCCATTTTTGATACTCCATTGATAGATCATATCAACGTCTCTTTGCAATTTTAAACAGTCATCAAATGAACTAATCTCCATGTATAACTTTAGGTCATCCGCATATAGGAGACATTTCGCGTACTTTAGAACCTTAGGAAGGTCATTTATCATTATCGCAAAGAAAAAAGGGCCAAGCGTCGATCCTTGACTCACTCCTGAAAGCGAGGAAACAGAGAAAGCCTGGAGTGAAACCTATAGCGCTGAACTTTGCCAACAGTATGTCGTTATTGATTCTGTCGAATGCTTTCCGATAATCAAAATAGAGTACGTCTACTTGTTTCCCACGATCGAGACTGGAAGATATATAGTCCACCAACGTCAATAAATTAGTGTTTACTGATCGTTTCTTTCTGAATCCGTGTTGTTCATCACATAAAAACGGTTCAACCTGCCTATACATTTTTTTATGAAGCACGTGCTCAAAAACCTTCGCTACGGTCGGTAATATGGCTATTGGACGGTATTCCTCTACCGATATTCTATTTGAAGTTTTAGGAATAGGACAGATACGCGAAAGTTTCCATTGAGATGGGTAGACTCCCTTCCGTAGAGCAAGGTTATACAAGTAGCAGAGAGGGTAGCTCAGTAATTCCTTTCCGTCCTTCAAAAACCACGGAGATATGCAGTCTGGCCCAATTGAGCCACTGGCTTTCAAACTTTGGATTCCTTCTACTACATCCCAAGGAGATATCTGTGGTATGCAAATAACATTACTCGAAGTTGATAAATCCCTAGCAGAGGTGCTTGCCGCATCTAGTTTTGGCACATCTTCGAGAAAAACACTTGAAAAAAATTTTGCAAAAGCCTCAGAAGCTTGTATTCCGCTGAAAGTGTCCCCCTTGTATTCAACGGTTGGTTGAAATCCTCCCTTTGATCGAAGAGATGAAATATGGCGCCAAAATTCCCGAGGGTTTTCCCTAATACTGTTCTCAATATCCACCACATACGAATCGTAGGCACTTGAGACACGATTTTTTAGCTGAGACCTTAAACTGGAAAATAATTCATAAGACTCCTCGGAACAAGTACGTTTCCAGTTACGATGAAGCTCAAGTTTTAGTTTGATATCATCGATAATATCCTTACTAAACCAAACCGGATACCGCGATCCCACTACTCTATCGCGACATTTTTTAGGAGTACAGGCATCGAAAATTTCATAAATACGGTCGTAGAAAAAGTTTGTGCACTGAGACACATCGTCAAGTAAATAAAATTCATCCCACGATACATTAGTCATCATCTCACACAGCTGAGAGTAATTGCACTTTTTAAAATTCCAGTCAAGGCTAGGATTGATGTTACTTGGTTCAATTCGGTCCGAATGACGAGAACTAGAGATCTTTACAATAACTTCAAGAGGCGGGTGGTGCAAGTCAATTTTAACTATATTGGCAGCGGTTTCAACATTTACATGTGTATCTGAGCACAAACGAATCAATACCACATCTAACATTCTACCATTAACATTTGGAATGTTGTTGTTCTCACACAAGTTACAAAAAGACATAAAATATAAATAATAGTTATTTATGCTCAATGAAGCCGTGTAAAGGTTTAAATCACCCAAAATTAACACAATCCCTTTTAAGTCGTTAATAAAGCCTTCAACCTTAGAGAACCATGTCATATAAAAATCGTCCGTAGCGTTTGATTTTATGTAAACAACGCACACATACACTTTACGGCCGTGCCATTCGAAACTAGCCCATAAATCTTCTCCTCCTCCGGCTGATTCCAGTTCAGTGTGGCGCCGTAGCACAATCGGTGCGCGAGCGCACAACATCGCGCCGCCACATGGCGTAGTGCGATCTCTACGTAATATACTCCAGTCTCCGCTGATTACCTCGGTGTCTGCTACGGATGTATCCAAATAAGTCTCTGTAGCCGCCACTAAGTTATGTTCTAATAATAACAGATTATTTCGCCACTCAGAGAGCTTACTTTTCAAACCGCGTACATTTTGATAGTACGCAAGCAAGTTTGTGCTACGTTTCCGCTTATGTTTTGTTATGAGAGGCTTGTTCACGAAAGGGCCGGGGGCTACACTGAGGCCTGGCATTTGAGTCAGCATTTGAGTGAGTAGGCGACCTTCTATAATTGACCCACGCTTTGATCCGGGCATTTATTGGCCATACTTCGATCGAGAAACATCTATCATAGTAAGCAGCCGGCACTCCTATTTTATATGACTTGTAGTCTCCCTTGGCAGCGAGTTCTTCGACTGTGCAGGTTCCATTTGGACATAGCTGACCCAGATATAGACGCACCTCTTCAATTCCAGACGCCATATTCCATAAATGAATGTATTTACGCAATTCAACAGCTTTCAGCGTCGTAACTGACGGCCCCGCTGCTCCGCAAAGTGAAGTAAGGCGCCGATTTTTGTTCTTTTTTACCTCAGTCCACTCCTGAACCTCATTTACAGTGTCAGCCGTTAACTTTGCTTGCTGGACATTTTCCAATGACTTATTAGGTTGACTACTCGGTTGAGACTTGGTTTTTGAAGATTGTCCAGCCTTAATTCTTTGGTGTTTCTTCAACAGCACATGATTGGTTGTTTTTATTGCAGAATCAGTTTCAGTAGGCTGGCGCGGCGTCCCCTGTGCCAGCGGCGATGAAGATGGTGGACTATTTATCGCCCTAACTGGTAATTGCTGAGGTTCCAGATTCCGGGTCGGGGCCCTTGCAAAAATATTGCGTGGTTCCGTACCAATATTACACTGCCTGTCTTTAGAAATGCGATCAAAATTGTTGAACATTTTGTCCGTTTGATTCACATACTTTTCCAACCTAGTCTCGTAGCTTTCTATGAGGGATATAGATTGAGAAAGCTTTTTCTCATAGTCAGCAATATACATTAGTGACAGGCTGAGTTTATTTTCATAATCAGCTATTAAGTTGTTGGAATGAGTAATCTGTTCTCTCATTGACTTCACTTCCTGGCGTAGCTCACAAATCTCATAGGCTAGACCTAGTGTGCTATTTATACTATCTTCGTTTTGCGCCTGAATATGTACCATTTTCTGCCGGACAGTTACGTTACAATCACGATGCTTTTTAGAAACGCCTACCGGGGTCGAGCTGTTGTCTCCACCTTTCTTAGTAACACATAGGCATTCGGGGCAGACCCAGCCTGCAGCAGCAATTTCGGTTAAATTACTCTCCCCAGTACACAAAAGATGGTAATATTTACTACATCCCATTATTGTGCAGCGCAAGTATTGGTCTTTTTCTACCGTTATTTTACTGAGGCACGCTGAGCAATTCATATTTACGGCGGTAACCACTTTTGCGCAAAGGTAAACAAATAAATACGCACAGCTGATGGAGTGATAAGCGCGCGAGGCAAGTCTGCCGGGCACTGGGGCAAAAAAAAAATATGGGTGACAAACAAGCAGACGGCCCGCCTGATGGTAAACGTAACCGCCGCCTATGGACATCTGCAACACTAGATGCGCTGCCGATGCGTTGCCTGCCCAGAGAGGAATTTGTAAATCCCCTTTTTAAAATGGTCCATGTCGTAGCCTCGCGGAAAGACCTCCGGAGGTAGGTCGTTCCACATCCCACAAGTACGCGGAAGAAAGGAGCGACAAAAGCGAACAGTGTGTGATGTATTCTCGAAAGAATAAAGTTAAACTGTTCTTCACGGCAAGCTCGGTTCAGTCCCTTAGTATATACCCCATTGGTGCATACGAACTATAGTGCAAACGCGTACCTGGTGCGAGTGAGTAGAAGCTTCAATGCAGCGGATAAACGATTAGATATAGACTTATTCTGTTCAAGCATCCCATCGGTGAGGCGGCGGCTAAACAGCGAGTTTTTTGCTTAAAATGTTCTTTTTTTTAGTATTACGACTTTTGCTTTCTTTTTTCTAATTTGTCATTTTTTTTTTTTTTACCTTGTAAACAAATTCGAGAGTAACGTTTGTCTTATGTGGACAAACTTGTTTGTTCTAATTATTTAATAATTAAGTGATCATGGTCAAAATAATTCTATAATATTGTTATACGTGTTGTCCTATAATTGGCCCTATGTTTCTAAAAATGTTTATTTAAAATTGTTAACAGGCTGTTGGATGACCAATAAATAAATAAATAAAAATAAATAAATGTCCATACTTGCTGGATGTGGGGATGGGACTTTTGACGGTGTCGAGATGTGCGGTGGTAAAATTTCGACGCAGGAATAAGGTTAAAAAGCTCGTCGGAACATTCCCCAAAAAACACTCGGTAAAAAACACATAGGGAACCTACATCTCTGCGGAGACTGAGTGGATCCAGCCTGTCGGAGAGCTTAGGATCGTCGACTATTCTAGCGGCTCGTCGCTGTAGGGAGTCAAGAGGCTGAAGCTGGTATTCAGGTGCGCCATTCCAAAGGTGGGAGCAGTACTCTACGTGGGGCCGCACTTGTGCTTTGTAGAGTAAAAGCCGCTGACTAGGTGTAAAGTTCCGCTTCGCCTTGTTAAGCACACCGAGCTTCATTGAAGCGAGTTTCGCTTTAGCCTGCAAATGACCCCTAAACTGAACCTCGCTAGAAATGCTGATACCAAGGATCTCCATGCTCTTAGAGATGTTCAGGGGAATGTCCTGAAAGTGCGGAGTGATGGCAAAAGGAGCTTTTTTTGCTGAGAACGCGCAGACTTGTGTCTTAGTGGGATTGAATTTAACGAGGTTAAAATTTCCCCACTCCGATATTCTGGCAAGGGAATGTTCAATCTCCGACACAAGTCTGTTTCTGCTTTCCAACACCTCAGAGTGCGGGGCACTAACACGACCAGAGTACTGTGCGCTGACCGTACTATCATCCGCATAGCAATGAATGTCACCGATTCGTAACATGTCGTTGATATGCAGGATGAATAGCGTAGGCGACAACACAGAACCCTGGAGGACTCCAGCATTGATGGGCATGGCATCTGAACAAGATCCGTCCACAACGACTTTAATAGCTCGCCCGGAAAGAAAGCTGGATATCCATGTGCAAAGCCCCGAGGATATGCCATATGATGGTAGTTTGGAAAGAATCGCCCTGTGCCACACCCGATCGAAGGCCTTGGAGATGTCTAAGCTTACCGCCAACGCTTCTCCTCTACTCTCAACAGCTTCGGCCCACCGATGCGTAAGATAACCTAAAGCTAAAAGATCACCGGTTGATCGGCCTTGACGAAATCCATATTGTCGATCGCTGATCAACCGGTGTTCCTCCAGGTATCCAAGAAGCTGGGAGTTTATAACTCGTTCCATAACTTTGGAGAGCAGAGAGGTTATTGCAATGGGCCGGTAGTTAGACGGGTCCGTGCGATCGCCTTTCTTAGGGATCGGGTGAACAAGAGCTACCTTCCACGATGATGGCACACAGCCCGAAGTGTAGGAGAACAGAAACAGGCGCGTTAAAACCGGGGACAACTCTGGTGCGCACTTTTTTAAAACAACAGCCGGGATACCGTCCGGCCCGCTCGACTTTCGCACATCAAGGGATAGGAGTTCTTTCCGTACTGCTCTCTGAAAGATGCGTACATCCGGCATGGAACTCTCGCACTGCGGTATAACTGGCGGTGCCGCATCCCCATCGTCGAGAGTCGAGTTCGAGGCAAAGAGAATGCCAAGGAGATCTGCTTTCTCTTTTGCGCTGTGGGCCAAACTGTCATCCGGCTTACGAAGTGCTGGAAGTGATGATTGGCAGAAGTTCCCCTCGGCAGCTTTGGCAAGTGACCAGAACTTCTTACCGCCTGAAGGGAAGCTCATCAACTTGTCACCAATCCTGTTCACATGAAGCTTTTTGGCTTCGGCTACTTCCCTCTTGCAAGACCTTGAAGCAGCGTTCAGCTTCTTTTTTAAAACGGGGCACTTAGGATCCTGCGATGCAAGCGCCGTAGCCCAAGCCTTATAAGCGTCAAGCTTACACTTGGAAGCTACTGCACAGGGCTTATTAAACCAGGGGCGACTTCTACCGCCAACGCGCACTGCAGAGTTCGGAATATAACATTCCATGCCCTGCAGCACAACGTCTGCGACGGAGTCGGCGCAAGCATCGAGATCGCAGGTCGAGAAGCAGAGCTGCCTCCAGGGGTAAGAGGAATAAAACTCTCGTAACCCATCCCAATCGGCTGACCCGTAGTGCCATACGGTGCGTTTCCCAGGTGGAGGGGGACGGATGCGGCTTAGGGTTGGCACCTCGGAGCGTACCAGGCAATGGTCGGACCCACCTAAAGGTGCCTCGATGGAGACCTGATATCCGTCCGGATTGGAGGTCAGCAGAAGGTCCAGCAATGAGGGAGTGTGGCTGTCAATGTCGGGAACTCTGGTCGGTCCTGACACCATTTGAGAGAGTCCATAAGCCGTAGCGAGGTCATAAGCAGCACACCCCGCATGGTCAGTCTTGGACGATCCCAACCACTCGGAGTGGTGGCTATTAAAGTCGCCAAGAATGATCAATTCTGCAGAAACGTATTGCTCAAGAACCTTATCAGCCCCTGAAGCCACACAATCGAACAGGCGAGTAGTCTCCCGGTCTCCGCTATGGGACCTATAAAGACAGGCGTAGATCCGCGTTTGACCACCATAGTCTACGCGAGTCCATAGTAGCGACAGGTCCTTATCCTCCAGGCCTTTAAGACGGCGGCAACAAATATCTTCTCGCACATACAAGCATACCCCAGCACGAGGCAAGAACTTATGCTCAAGCGTGTAGCCAGGGTATGAGAGGTAGGATGCGTCCAAATATATACGTCCATTTGTACCTACCTACTACATTCTCCATGTGATTATTTGTTAGTGAAATCTTAATATTCTTAATATGACTTGTAGTAATGACACGAGCAGTTACCCTTGATTGTTAGCGGAACCAAGACAGGATCTGAATGAACTATGCTACTTGATAAAAAAAAAACAAAAATTGGAACCGACTCCAACACCCAAAAGTGTGAAATAACTTGTTCAAGTCGGTACCAGGATAGTTCAAAAGTACCTGTTATCACAATATTGTGCACGTGGTACTAGTGTTGGACTTCGACAAGTTAATTCACACTTTTAGGTGATGATCTCATTTCCATTTTTATTTTAAAAAAAACACTTCTTTTATGACCCTTGCTACTTACGGGATCGATTTTCATTCATTGTCAACGACTATATCATCAAGATAAGTAAATATTTTTCAGTTATTGGAGTGTATGTCAAAAACGGCTTGACCGATTTTGATGAAATTTAACTGGATCCAAACAACAAGTTTCAGCTTTCAAACAATAAAAGATTTTTTTAAATCGATTCACCCAGTCAAATGTTCTGAGGTAACAAACATATAAGAAAAAACAGACGAATTAAGAACCTCCTCCTTTTTTTGAAGTCAGTTAAAAATACCCAATAGTATAACCCGCTATTTGTATTTTGATCAGGGGTAAAAAAGTTTTTTTATGATTTTCTGTGTAAATTTTACACAATATACTTGTTTTTGTATTAAATAAACCATCTTTTGTGTAACAGCTTACGCCTTGCATCAAAGTAGATACATAGTTCATGTTCATCAAAACCATAGTTCATGTTCATTAAAAATGAACATACACAAAAACTGCAAAAATCAAGCAAGTTGGTAATAATCAAGACTAAACTTGTACTACTGTAGGTATGGTAAATTTATTAACTGTGTCACACTATGATATTTACAGCATACAATCAACTAATGGTTGGTATCATGTATGCGCACTAGATGGCGCTTCAGCACACATCACATTCACGTGAATGCCGGGGGCGGCTCCTGCGTAGACGCGGGCGTCCGTCCACAATGCTCGCTCTGCCGACTGACGCGAAGAACTCGTTTAACAGGTTTGCTACTTGGCTTGGGTTCGACGTTAATTTATTATGGATCTCTAATTGAATATAATTTTTTGTTTTCCTTATATTTTTATTAGTGCGCTGTTTAATAATTTTCCACATTGTTTTTGTTTTATTTTGTGATTTTTTCATTTCATTGATAAATTGATTTCGTTTTGATTTGATGATTACTTTTTTTAAATTTTTTGTGTATTTCTTATAATGCTAATGATTGGGTTTTTACAAAATGTAACTAGAGATTTTAGTAGTCGTTTATTTTTACATGATAATTTTATTCCTTGGGTTAACCAAGAATATTTTTTATTTGATTTTATTTTTATATAAATTTTAGGTATACATTTATTGAGAAGTTCTAAAAGTGTATTATAGAAGTTGTTATAGTTTTCATTTACTGATTTTTCAGGATTGATCACATGTGTCCAATTAATATTTTTTAGCGCATTTTTGAACAAATTTGCGCTTTGTGTATTAAACAATCTTTTTTCGGTTTCCCATAATTATATGGAGCTTCCCCTATTAAGGGGAAGCTTTTAAATTTGAGCAGGTTGTTATTTTTAGAAGTACACTTTTATGATCTGAAAGCCCGTAGTCGTAAACACTAGAACAAATTATAGTTTTATTTAAATTACCAAATAGTAAGTCTAAGCATGTTGCGGTGGTATCTGTTACACGTGTAGGTTTAGTAATGTATTGTTCGAAATTGTACTCTAGCATAGTATTTAATAGCGTTCGAGATTCCTTATTGTTTATTAGTATGTTTATGTTAAAGTCACCTCCTATAATTACATTCATTGAATGGTACTTATTACTAATTAGTTCTAGCACTTTTTTTAATTGACAATAAAATAATTCGGTCTCTCTCCTATTCCAATATATAACAATTAGTACTAAATTAATTTTTGTGATTGAAATTGAACATATTTCTATTACGTATTCAATTGACATGTCTATAATATCCTTTCGCTCGGTGTATTCGATATCGTCTCTCAGTAGTATGCATGTTCCGCCTCCAGTGCGATTCACTCTGCAGAAGGCAGACGCGACGTTGTATCCTTTATAGTTAATTAGTTCTAGCTTCTCAGGAGATAACCAAGTTTCTGTTAAGCATAGGGCATGATAAATGGGCGTGTCTTCCAAGAAGGCCTCGAGCAAGGACAATTTATTCCATAGACTCTGCATATTTTGAAACAAAATATGTATATCTTCTTTAGTGACGAAATGTACGCTGGTTTGGTGCGGGTAGTTGTGTTATGGTGGAATATAAAACTGATTCAGTGTTTGTAGTATTTAAAGTGCTTCTATTAGTGCTGTGATTGTGAGTTATGGAATCAATGGAACTATTTCTCTGCAGATGCTGCGTTGATAGCATGTCATGATTATTGAGGTAAGATTTAGTTACTTTTCCGTCAATGATAAGCTTATTATTTCTTATAATAGCATGTTTACCATTTTTTCTAGCTAAACGTAATTCGTCTTGGAGGATTTTCCTTTGTTGTAGGGCTTCATTGTCAAGGAATTCGGATATAAATAAACCAGTATTTTTGAAGAAACGACCATTTTGTAATAAATATTTTGTCATTTTTTTGCTCAAAAGTTCTATGACAATCGGACGTCGCGAATTTTTTGAGCCGATTCTTTTTATTTCTTCGATGTATCCAGTAATGTCTACATTTAATATATCCTGGAAGATATTTCTTATTCTACAGGTTAACTCATGCTCGGTTTCTTCTACTGTTCTTTCTGTAAGGCCGTATAATACTATTTTTTTTGAATTATTTTCCTCTTTGCTGTTTTTCGGTATAAACATTTTGCTTATTTTGTCCTGCATTTGTTTTATTTCGTTTTGTAACATACTCTTTTCTAAGTTTATTTCTTCTATGTTTTTTGTCAGTGCAATGATACGTATATTCAATTCCGCCTGCTCGTTGATTATATCATCCGTTTTCTTTGTGAGATCTGTAGTGTTATTATCCTATTGCATTATATTTCCAATAAGAATTATCTAGTCGGTGGTGAGAACGCCTAAATAAACAGGCGAGTAAAGCATACTATTTAGATAGCACCTCAAACCTAGGTAAATCTGGGAGATGTATTGAAATATAAATAAACCGAAGCCTCTTAAATGTTTTGTTTGCGGAATGTACGTATGAAAGACCAAACCTGGTATGTTTTGATTAGTTAGGAATATTGAGAGAATGTCACGGCAAAGATATTCTAACGTTTTGAATGTGAAGAATGGTCTGAGATCCCACAAGCGCCTGATAAAAATGCGATGGAATAGTCGCCTCGAAAATATATTGCTCGCGAAAAGTAAATAATAAAATCAAAATGTTTAATAATAAAGTCCTGCTTTTCCCGGCATTCTGGAAGCTGGAAAAGATCACGAGGCGATCTCTCAATAACCCATGATTACCCCTAATATATAATTATTGCATGTCTAACAGATTATTGACCATTTGAGAACAATAACAAGTTTTGTCAATGAACTTGGAAACAGTCTCTGGTTTTCAAGATATTTCCTTTTTACCGTCCAGGCTCATTATGAAATTATATTTAACACCTGTTCCTGGTCAGGTAACAATATAAATTAATTTAAGAATAATCCTCGTTTAAAAGTCGTAGTCATTTGAAAAGCTGGGTCGACCACATGATGATAATTGTCAAAATTGCAAGGGCTATTGTATATGAAAATTGAATAGATTAGTATTGGCATTTTCCTCTTTTGAATTGTATACTCAGATTAGGCTTTAGAATTTAATATTACAAAGAATACTCAATAATAAAGTGAGGTTATGAAAAAAGAAAAGAGGTAGCACATGCGAGCAAGCGAGAAGGAAGATCAAACTAACGGGTGTTACCCTGCCTCCCGCAAGCTGGTATATATACCCCTCATCCGCCGATGACAAGGAGAGACCTCGTTACTTCTTGCACGAATGTACGTGCGTATACACATTTCGCGTTCCAGAAATTAAGTGCCAAGTCAAGGCATATTGAAGATTAATATTCATTACAAATAATATACGAGGAAAATTTAAGAGGCGTTGAGGAAACGTGTGCCGTTGGCGCCACACAGCTTCCTTCGCTGAACTTTGAGGAACGGACGCTGCTCACCAAAATGGCCGCCACGAGGCGACACGAATCCATGAGGAATTAAACGGAGCAAAAGAGAACATATTTTTGGGAAACAACGAACGGCATGTATAAAGGACGGGACCTCCCTTCGTCATAACCTAAGGTACCAAAATAATCAAATTTAGACCCCCATGTGCGCGACAAACTTCCGTATTTTCCCCGCGCGTAGTAGTAAGCAGCAGTGCTCGGCTTAAAAGGACTATAGAGTTAGACATTGTAATTTTTGGTATAATAAATAATATTTTTGTAAAGTGTAAAGATTGTTTCCATCAGCCATGCCCCCTAGCGAAGCATTCCTCTCGAATAGGTACTAGCCACCATCAGCACAAAGACGGCCTGGTCACAAGGTCTTCACATGCTGCCCGCTGACTATCCAGGACACCTTATTATAATAAATATTTGTCGTAAGTATCGCTTAATTCACTCCACGAACCACACGATACGACAGATCTTGCAATATTTTATCCGTGGTTTGTTTAATTTCATCATGTATGGTAATTTTTATTTCGCTCAGTATGGATATCTTATTTTCGTTTAATTTTTGTCTAACAGAAGACTTATTTGTTCGATCATTAAATCGTTTGTGTTTGGGGAAATTATTGTAGAAATCGATTCGGAATGTGCTTGGGTGCGATCTGTAATGTTTTGATCATCACATACGGAGTCATCTATTGACATTGTAGTCTCATTCAAGGTGGCTGGTTGCTGCCTTCTTACGGGTGTATTATCGTTCTTGTTGCACCTGGTTACATTGTCACAGGAAGGGCAACGCCAGGATTTCTTAGGCTCAAACATATTGTTAAGATAATAGGCTGAAGTGATGTTTAAACACGCATAGTGGTAATTTGTGGAGCAGCCGGTGCATTTTAATATTTCTGTAGTATGGTCAATAGTGCAATTACATGCTGAACAATTCATACTCACTGTTTATTAGTCCAAAATTTTTGGGAATATCCAAACTTATCACAAAATAACTGATATAAACAAATATATTTTAATTAAACAGCGTAGCGCGTATAAAATACGTTCACTCTACATCGAGGGTACCCTCTCTCCCTCTTAAATTTATTTAATATTAGTTTATAACTATGTATAAGTTTGTGTGTTGTCAGAAATTAACCTTTTTTTATTATTTTCATATCATCGGTTAAAAGAAAGATTAGGCAAGCTCCGCTACGAGCACTTCAGTTTGTGATGGTAAAGTCGCGAGAGTATTTTTAATCTATTTGCATTCTAATGTTATATTGCAATTGTTTCTGTATAAAACAGTTCAGCAAGATCGTGCTCAAAATGTTGCAGAATTTTTATCCACTTTGGAAAGTATACCTATACTACAGAAAATTTCTACATGCAAAAAACCCATATTTGTTTGTAATTAATAAAAAATTTAATATATTAAGTATAATTTAATATATCAGTGACGCGCGCGCATCCAACCGTGGCGGGCGCCTTTTTACGTGAGTTCCGCACTCCGTTGTTGCGAGTCAAAATGACTACTGTGATAAAATGTTCCCAGTGTAATATAGTTGTAGATGAACTTTTGTGTTATCTACAAAACAAGATATCGATAGTAGATGAAGAAACTTTAGTGAGAATTTGCACCACATCGTTTACCAGTGACGAAATTAAAAACTCGAAGTCGTTATTATTTGATTCTATCCCCACTAGTAGAATCAAGATAAATCGCAAGAATAAAGGGAAGGAAGACCGGGACTTAAACGACATGATCAACCTACTTAAATCGACGGAAAAAGAGGAGATTCCCTTATTTTTGGCCCGTGAGCTGGAAAAATTGCCGCCAATTTTATTTGACCATCTGGACTGCAGTAAATTATTGAAGGATATGTTGAAGATGAAGAACGAGTTAGATATTATAAAGTCGAACTATGTTACCCGAGATCATCTGACCGAGTGCAAGAACGAAATAATGCATAGTGTGAAATATGACGCGTTCCGTTAATCGCAGACGAAAACATAAACCTACGGAGAGGAGCATGTTTTTGTGATACTGGCCCCAGGGACCTATCACACATAAACAATTCGACGCTAAATGATTCGATAGATAACGACAGGAACAATCCAGAGCCGGCATTAAAGGCAGTTCAAAATAATTGTGAATCATTTTTTACGCCGTCGGTTAATGAGGGTAGTGAGCGGCGTGTGAGCGTGAGCGTACCGTGCGCACCCGAGCTGGGGCCAGTTGAGCCGATGACATCACCGCAGCCACCAACAGAGCGCCCTCGCCGGCCGACCGAGCAGATGCCTACTGAGCCTATGCGCCGTATAACAAATGCAGTGGGCGATCCTGCGATTGAGGTCAACGGAATTGATGAAGGATGGCAAATAGTGGCGAAGCGCAGAAGGCCGCAGTATAGGTATAACGGGACAGCCGGTATCGCCAGAGATAGTGAATGCAGGTTTAAGGCTGCAGAAACAAAAATTCCTATCTTCATAACGAAAATACATAAAGATACGACGATAGCTGATATCGTAGACTATGTATATAAGAAAACAAAAGAAACAATAACACTACAGAAAATTATATTTAAGCAAGAAAAAGACCACAACGCATATAAGTTTTTTGTGTCTGAGCTGAAATTACCGTTATTTCTGGATAACAAATTGTGGCCACAGGGCATATTATTTAGAAGATTTATAAATTTCAAAATAAGTCACTCGAACAAACGTAGGTTTGTTTCGGCCGGACAAGACACTATAAGGTAGTATGGATAATTGTGAGTTATTCAACTTCGTTAGTTTCAACTGTAGGAACGTAAAGAACTCGGTTGATGAGATAAGGCTGCTATGCCGTACGTCACACATTATCGCACTGCAGGAGCACTGGCTACTGCCGCACGACATCGACTTCCTGAGCAGCATAGACGACGGGTTCGCGTATACAGGCGCCTCGGCGGTGGACACTTCGGAGGGCATGCTGCGGGGCCGTCCCTACGGAGGAGTTGCGTTACTGTGGCGAAAGAGCGTTTTTCAGTGTGTCTCGGTTGTGCAGTGTGATAACGAAAGAATTTGTGCTATAAAAGTGAACGTTGGTCAAAGGTCATTCTTAGTGATGAGTGTGTACATGCCGACGGATGCGACGAGGAATCTAACGGAATTCACGGATTGCCTCGGCGCACTGAGCGCGCTGGTTAGTAACGAAGGCGTCGAGTGTGTTTACATGCTCGGGGACTTCAACGCGCACCCCGGTGAGCCATTCTCTGATTAGCTTTTGTAGTGATATGAAATGGTCATGTGCGGATTTAGATCGACTCGGCTTATCCTCTAATACGTACGTATTAAACTTAAACACCCGTATGTCACTCAGATAACTGTACAGTTATCTGAGTGACATACGGGTGTTTAAGTTGGCTAGATCACTGTGTGGTTACTGAGTCGGCATCTTTGACAGTGCAGAATGTTTATATTGATTATAATGTCGTGTGTTCCGACCATTGGCCTTTAATAATACAATGTAAACTAGATGTAATCATTCCGAAAATATTGTACGCTGATGTTAACCGCTTTAATTGCAAAGTAAAATGGGGTGATAGGAACCCAGCTCAAATTGAACTTTATAGTAAGCTATGCCATGAAAAGTTAAGGCTGATAGATTTTCCCTCTCAATTAAGCTCCTGTTGTAACAATTATTGTGATGAATCTGATCACCGACATACTATTGATAATATGTACAAAAATATTATTGAGGCTTTGTCTAGCGCCGCCATTAATAGTAGTGATGTGTTGGAAACTAAGAAAAGAAAGAAGAGACCTGTTGTAGGTTGGAACAAGCACGTCCGTGAGGCTCACAGGCAGGCCAGGTACAAGTTTTATTTATGGGTTTCGAGCGGTAAACCGAGGCAGGGCCGTGCGTGGAACGAAATGCGTGAAGCTCGGAAAGTATTTAAGGCTCGTTTGAGGTGGTGCCTCAATAATACAGAGCAAATCAAAATGGACATTCTCGCTTCACAACATGCTAAGCGTGACTTCGGTAGCTTCTGGAAGAACACTAATAAACTAAATCATAAGCCGGGCTTGCCTGTCTGTGTCAGTGGACTCAGTGATCAGACTCATATTGCTAACATGTTTAAAGAATATTTTACCATGAGATCGCCTTTGGGGCCATCACAGTCGTTCAGTGTAAACGAATCTTGCGGGCACGAGATTAACACACATTTTAAGGCTAAGGACGTTAAAAAAGCCATAACATCGATGTCGCGAGGCAAGTCCCCTGGCCATGACAGCCTAAGCATTGAACATCTGAAGTACGCTGGTGCTCACTTGCACCGAGTTCTTGCAATGTTCTATTCGTTATGTATCGTGCATTCATACTTACCAGAGGAGATGATGAAGACTGTGGTGGTACCAATTGTGAAAAATAAGACAGGGGATTTAAGCGACCATACTGGTTACAGGCCTATTTCCCTAGCCACAGTCTTGGCAAAAGTGCTTGACAGTTTGCTTAACACTGAGCTCGATAAATACCTAAACATACATGATAACCAATTCGGTTTTAAATCAGGTCAGTCGACGGAATCTGCTATCTTGTGTTTGAAGCAGACTGTCAAGTACTACACGGACCGCAGTACTCCTGTATATGCCGTATTTCTTGACCTTTCGAAGGCATTTGACCTGGTTTGCTATGACATCCTGTGGCAAAAACTAACCGACATATCCATGCCTGTAGAACTAATACAAATCTTTAAATACTGGTATTCAAACCAGGTCAATGTCGTTCGATGGTCAGAGGCGCTGTCGGAGCCGTACAAGTTGGAGTGTGGAGTGAGGCAGGGAGGGTTGACGTCTCCGAAACTATTCAACTTGTACGTCAACGGCCTCATAGAGCAACTCAGCGGAACTCGTGTCGGCTGCCATATTGATGACGTCTGCATCAACAATATCAGCTATGCGGACGACATGGTTCTGCTGAGTGCGTCGGTCTGTGGTTTGAGGGAGTTGTTGGCGGTATGTGAAGAGTATGTGCGATCTCATGGTTTGGTCTATAACGCGAAGAAGACCGAATACATGGTATTTCGAGCCAGGGGAGGCAAATGTCTGGATAGCGTACCATCCATTAAACTGAACGGTACCGCTATTAACAGGGTTGAACAGTTTAAGTATCTCGGGCATATTGTGACCGCTGGCTTGAAAGACGATGAAGATATTGAGAGGGAGCGGAGGGCGTTGTCTGTTAGGGCTAATATGATAGCCCGCAGGTTTGCTCGGTGCTCGAGGGACGTCATAATAACTCTTTTCAAGGCATTTTGTACGTCCTTCTACACTTGCGCCCTGTGGGTGTTATATACGCAAAAACAGTACAGCGCTCTCCGTGTGCAATATAATAATGCTTTTAGGGTGGTGATGGGGTTGCCTCGGAGATGTAGCGCATCGGGGATGTTTGCAGATTGGTGCGTCGACTGCTTTTACGCCACCATGCGCAAGCGATGCACATCCCTGGTGCGCAGGATTCGGGCCAGCCCTAGCAGCATCCTAAAAGTATTCTCCGACAGATTTGACTGCCAGTACATTAATCATTGTCACAGGATTCATGTACTGGTTAATGATATGTATTGTAAAATGTTTTAGTAATAATGTATTCATATTATTTAATTTTTATATGCAATAATTTTATAATAATAATTGATGATTGATTTGACTTGATTTTTATATGCAATAATTTTATAATAATAACGAATGATAATTTTAATCAGGTAATTTATATGACTACTATAACATATTATATGACTTGAAAAAATAGTTGCAATAAATGATTTGAATTTGAATTTGAATTAAGATATTTTATTGAATTCTAAAAATAAGACTGATCTTTTTATTATTGTTTAAGTTATTTAATTTGAAATTTCTATTCTGAGAGCCCATAAGGATAACAGACACTTCCAGCTACCTTATGGACGATATATTATGCTCAAACTGTAAGACCAAAGGAAAGTCAATATAAGGTGTTAGACCCTATCATGAGGGCCTTGCGATAAAATTTGAGAGAAACGGGGAGGTATGAAATAGAACATAACCAGTTGGCTAGAAATATTCGGTAGGTACCAATATAGAAGCTAAGCTTGGCATTACAAGTTTTTCTCACTGTGACCCGAATGACATTTATAATAGTTTATTTTCTTTAGTAAATACCGTATAAAAGTTTGTCCAAAAATAAAGAATCAAATAAACGGAAAGTTGAAGTTCGGTGATTGGGCAAGTAGAGGTATTCGAATAAGCAGAGATTATTTGTTTAATCTGTATCGCAGGAAAAATTTAACATCTTGCAAGCAGTTTCATGATAATGTTAGGAACTATTCAAAAGTGTTATGGACTGGTTAAAGACTGTTTGCTTGTGTGTTTATTAGAGACAAAATTAAATAAAATCATTTGGAAGACTTTGAATACTTAGACTGATAAAATTAAACCTAGAGTTTCAACATAGGTCTTTACCATTGATAAAAATCAAATCTCTGATCCAATACAAGTGGCAAATATACTTGATTTTTTTGTTACAACCCCTAGAAGTCACTGCAATTAGAGATATATTTCTATCTTACTTGTTCTGAGTAAAGTATTCGAAAGAAAATGTATCAAGAAATTTCTATTCCACTTAAGTGAGCATAGTATATTGAATGAGAATCAGTTTGGTTTCACAAAGAGCAGATCCACAACAGATGCAGGTGTTCAATTGAAGTTACATAGGTATACTTCAAGCCTGGGGGACCCCCCACAGTGCTTACGTCCTCGTCGTGCCCCCTGGAAACGACCCAGTTCTGACCACCGTAACGGAGTGGCAGACTGGGCTCGGCTAAAGTGCACTGTGCATCGTAGAATTCATAGCGGCTTCTCTACGATACTGGCGGAGGCAAAGATGCCTAAACCAGCGCGGGACGCCTCCGGGCGTTTCTTAAAAGGCCCTTCTCAGGGCCAACCAAAAGGCCCTTCTCAGGGCCATGCTGACGATCTTGCGTCAGCGTCGGAAGCTAGTCGCGCACCATCCGTGGCTAGCGTATCTAGAGCGGGCGAGTTTTCGGACTCCGACAACGAGTCGGTTACGTCTGGGTTCGTTGCTTCGTTGGCGAAAGCAGAAGGCCGCAAGCAGGCGCAGAAGCGGGCCTTCTTAAGGGCTGAGTCTTGCTCCTCGGACTCCACGACGAGTAAGCCCAAAAAGACCAAGGCTAAAAAGCCAGTCATCGCGGACACCCACGACGTGGGTCTCGTTGACGCTCAACGCCAGCTGAACCTGGCTCGGCGTGCACAGGTCCTGCAGGACTTTGAAGAGAAGGTCGCCGCTAAGGAGCAGCAGGCACGCACCGCGCGGGCCAAGTCCGGATACGGTGCGTCCACCGTTCTATACTCAGACCAATCCGTGGTTGAGCTGGAGCGCATGGCACAGGAGGACGAGAAGGAAATAGTTGAGGTGGCGTCTAAGTCCTCCAACCTAAAGGGGACCTTTCAAAAGTCCTTGAAGTGCAGGGCCGCGAGTATGAGTGGCATAATACGCGAGCTGGTGCAACGCACCGCTACGGAAGAGACACGGCTTCTGCAGGCGAAAGTTGACCGCCTGCAGTCGGAGATCAGTCACCTACACCAAAAGCTGTCTGAAGCCACGGCCCGGCCAAGTCAGGTCGACTCTAGACCAGCGGTTGAGGGCTCCTCCTCTTCCAACCTAGAGGATGTCATCCGCAAGGTTGTCATGGAGGAAAGGGCCTTCACGAGAGCATGCATCGCCGGCATCGAAGATAGGCTCTTACCTGAGAGGCGCATCCGTCCGCCACTTGCAGCGGACAAGAGGCTGAACGAGCCGGGGCCATCCTCCCAAAAAGAGAACACCCTACTACCTTCCTCCACCCCATCCAACCAACCTTGGACGGAAGTGGTTAGGAAGGGGAAGGGCAAGGCCAAGACAAAGGCGGCCACCTCCCCTGCCACCCCCGCGAACACCCTTCCCTGCCCGTCCCAGGTGACCGGCAAGGGAAAGGGGAAGGGGAAAGGTAAAAAGTCGGCCCCGGAGCCCGCCTCTGCTGCTCATGCAGTAAAGAGGGCCCCCGCCGGTGGAAGGAAACCTAAGCCACTAGTTCCCCCCAAGACCGCTGCCGTTGTGGTGACGCTCACTGTGGAGGCAGCGGAGTGAGGGGAGACGTACGAGTCCGTACTGAAGCGGGCCCGTGCCAATGCTAACCCCACCCAACTGGGGATTGGAGAAGTCGTGCCGTCGGACCCAAGCCGGGGCTCGGATCTTCGAGTTCCCGGGGGCTGAAGGCGGTGCCAACGCAGACCTCTTTGCAACCAAGCTAAAAGAGGTCATCGCGGACGCGGCTAAAGTCGTCAGGCCCGTAAAGTCTGCGACCTTGGAGGTGACCGATCTGGACGATTCGGTCACCAAAGAGGAGGTGGTGGCAGCGGTCGCAGCAATTGGGGGCTGCGACGTCGCAGCGGTGCAAGGTCGAGGTATCCGGCCTGGTCGCGGCGGCATGGGTACCATCCGCCTTGAGAGCCCAGTCGCCGCGGCTAGGACCGCCCTCGCCAAGGGACGGCTGTCGGTAGGCTTTAGCTCCTGCAGAGTCCGAGCGCTTGAAGATCAGCCTCTGCGTTGCTTCAAGTGCTTCGGAATCGGGCACACCCGGGTACTCTGCCCGTCCGAGGTTGACAGAGCGAACAGCTGCTACCGCTGCGGTAAAGAGGGGCACAAATCCGCCTCCTGCACGGTCACCACGCCGCGCTGCGCGGTTTGTGCTGCCAGCGGCCGCCCGGCGGACCACGTCATGAAGGGGAGGAACTGCAATCCTCCCCCTAAGAAGGGCAAAGTACAGGCGCTGACCCGGCCTGCCGTGGCTACCGCCGTCCCTGAAACGGGAACCCCGGCGGCTGATGAGGAGGGTGCGATGTCCGATTGATGGATAGGGTTGAGCATCGCATCCTCCAGGCGAACATCAACCACTGTAAAGCAGCCCAGGACCTGCTGATGCAGTCCGTGGCTGAGTGGTTGGTGGACGTGGCGGTGGTTGCCGAGCCATACTCGATCCCTAGCCGTTGGCTGGGTGATCGGGATGGCTTGGTGGCAATGGTGTCGCGGTCTTCCACAGACTCC
This sequence comes from Plagodis dolabraria, assembly GCA_963854805.1. Classification (NCBI taxonomy): domain Eukaryota; kingdom Metazoa; phylum Arthropoda; class Insecta; order Lepidoptera; family Geometridae; genus Plagodis; species Plagodis dolabraria. Next base: position 31,347,696 of record OY978453.1, on the reverse strand, counting down.
TCTCCTCTCTCGCTCTTAGAGAGGGGACCGGGATATGTGGCCGCCACGTGGGGAGATATAGCCTTCGTGGGCGTATATTTCTCCCCAAACCGCCCTCTTTCGGACTTCGAGAACTTCCTCGAAATCCTCACTGCTGTTGTCAGTAGGGCGGCACCGCGTCAGGTCGCCGTTTTGGGTGACCTTAACGCCAAGTCGGTGGTCTGGGATAACCCGGCCACCTCCTGTAATGTCCGAGGTCGCGCCGTTGAATTCTGGGCGGCCTCGTCTGGTGTGTCCCTCTTAAACAGAGGGATGGTCCAAACGTGTGTGCGGCAACGGGGAGGGTCAGTGGTGGACGTCTCGTTCGCCACCCCCGTGCTAGCCGCCCGCGTCTTGAACTGGCGGGTGGAGATGGTGGAGACCTTGTCGGACCACCGATATGTGCGGTTTGACATCTCCACCCAGAGCCCCCGGAGGATGGTCCCTTTGGGCCGTTCTCCCTTTCCACGGTGGGCTCTCACCCACCTGGACCGTGAGGCGGCCATGGAGGCAGCGTTCTTTCAGGACTGGCTCGCGCCGCCTGTCGAAGTCCTGGATGTGAACACGGCAGCGGTTGAGCTCAGAAAGTCCATGACCAAAGTGTGTAACGCCAGCATGCCTCGGTCTCGCCGCCCACCTCCCCGTCGCGCCGTTTATTGGTGGTCGGAGGATTTAGCGGGGCTCCGGGCCGCTTGTGTGGTAGCAAGGAGGGCCTACACGCGGAGTCGTCGGCGCAGACAACGAGATGAGGTCAACGAGGACCTTCTCTACGCCTCTTACGTAGAGGCAAAGAGGGTCCTCAAGTCGGCAATGGGCGCCGCCGATGACGCGGCGAGAGCGGAGATGCTAGAGGGCCTGGACAGGGACCCGTATGGGAGACCATACAAAGCGGCGCAGAACAAACTGCGCCCCTTTGGTCCCCCGCTGACGGAGACGCTCGAGCCAACATTGCTGGATGGGGTGGTCCGGTCCCTGTTTCCGTCTGGGTCCAACTTTGCCCCACCAGCAATGGACCCCCCCCGCGGGGGGCAGCCCCAATGGGAGAGGAGGAGGAGGAGGCCCCTCCAAACACGCAGGCGGAATTCGAAGGGGAGGTTCTCCGTCTCCGCGCCAAGAGAACGGCCCCTGGGCCCGACGGCGTCCCCGCACGGGTGGTAGCCATCACCGCCGTCCAAATGGACGAGAGGTTTCGGGACCTATTCAGCGCGTGTTTCACGTCTGGGAGGTTCCCGAAACCTTGGAAGGAGGGGCAGTTGTGCCTTCTCCGCAAGAAGGGACGCCCGGTGGACTCCCCTTCGGCATACCGGCCTATCGTTCTGCTCGATGAGGTCGGTAAACTGTTCGAGGGGATCGTCGCCAACAGGCTCAATGACCACATGCGGAAGGTTGGGCCGGAACTGTCGGACGCCCAATTCGGCTTTCGAAAGGGGCGTTCGACTGTAGACGCGTTGGCCCGACTCAAGAGCCAGGTGCGGGAGGCTGTGGAGGCAGGGGATGGGGTTTTGGCTGTGTCATTTGACATAGCCAACGCCTTCAACTCCGTCCCCCACTCGACAATTTTGGAGGCACTCCGCTACCACGGAGTGCCTCAGTACCTGCGAAGTCTCCTAGCCGACTATCTGGGGGACCGAGCTGTCCTCTTCGTGAACCGCACTGTCCATCTTTGCCGGTACGACGCGGGATCCGGTGTTCCACAGGGGTCAGTCCTGGGACCGCTCCTGTGGAACATTGGATTCGATTGGCTCCTGCGGGTAACTCTTCTCCGTGGCACGAGTGTCATCTGCTATGCAGATGACACTCTTCTCACGCACGGGGAAGGGACCTAAGAGAGGCGGCAAGTTTGGCCTCTGCCGGTGGATCCCTGGTTGCGGGAAGGATCCGCCGACTAGGTCTGAAGGTGGCGCTGCCAAAGACCGAGGCCGTGTTTTTCCACGGGCCTAGGCAGCGCATTCCTCCTGATGCCCACATTGTCGTAGAGGGCGTCAGGATTGAGGTGAAGGCCCAGATGAAATATCTGGGCCTAGTACTCGACAGCAGGTGGCGTTTCGGGCCGCACTTTAGCGGGCTGTCGGCGCGCTTACTAAAGGTCGCGGGCGCCCTCTCGTGGCTCCTCCCAAATATAGGGGGGCCCAAAGGACAATGCCGGCGCTTGTATGCCGGCATCCTGAAAAGCATGGCCCTTTACGGGGCTCCTGTCTGGGCTGACTCCCTCCAAAGGAGGGTGTTGGCGCTTTGCATTGCGCTATCGGAGCTGGTAACTTTGAGATGGAGATTTCAGAGATAAATGCAAGTCTTCTTATGAACTTCGGTTTATTAAAATTATAACATTAAATTACATGTTCACACAGTCAGCAATAGGAAGGGAAGAGAATGACACTTGACATAACATTAGTGAGGGGAAAAATCCATTACTTCATAGTGTGGGGAAATAGTCCTACCACAGACAATTTCACATCTAAACATGCCCCCAGGCGTTGGAAGCTAAGCTTTCAACCAAAAGATTCAAACAATGGACAAATCTTGCTGAAAGATCTTCGGATGATTCCAGTAGATGTCTTGACATCGGCAACTCGGGAGATCCCATCAGTACCCGGATAAACGGCAACGATACGACCCAGTCTCCATTTAAGTGGTGGTAAATTATCTTCTTTTACAACAACTAAGGTACCAATCTTCAAAGAATCATGATTAGATCGCCATTTCACACGTTGTTGCAACTCTCCAATATATTCTTTACTCCATCTCCTCCAGAAATGTTGTCTTAGTTGTTCTATCCTTTGGTATCGGTTCAAATGAGTGGTAGAAGAGTTCTGGAGGTTTGGTGATGGTAGAGAGACTAGTGGTCGTCCAATTAAAAAATGTCCGGGTGTAAGGGGCAGGAAGTCGTTAGGGTCCGAAGAAAGTGAAGAGAGTGGGCGCGAATTCAGTATCCCCTCAATCTGAGTCAAAACAGTGTTAAGCTCTTCATAACTTAAATGACAATTAGCCAATACCCTATTTAAATGAAACTTAATTGACTTGACTCCTGCTTCCCAAAGAGATCCAAAATGCGGTGAATGAGGTGGTATAAAATGAAAGTTAATGCCGTCATTGGCCGCACTATCAGAAAGAGAGCTGCAATTGTTCTTTATAAATTTACCAAGTTCGTTGGAAGCACCAACAAAGGCTGTGCCATTATCGGAGTATAAATCGCGAGGTTTACCTCTGCGAGATATAAATCTACGCAACGCTGACATGAAATTGTTACTTGTTAAGTCACCTACAAGTTCCGTGTGAATACACTTAGTACTAAAGCAAATAAAAATAGCAATATACACTTTGGTCATCCTACAGCCACGTCCTTGACGACTGGCACATAAAATAGGACCTGCATAGTCAACACCTACACATTCAAACGGATATCCGCCAGGCATCACGCGTGCCTGAGGTAAATTTCCCATTAGAGGTTGTAGAGTTTTTCCCTTCAAGCGTGTACAACGGACACATTGATGGTAGGTAACCTTTGCCAGGTTACGACCTCCTATTGGCCAATAACTTTCCCTAATGGTGGCCAATAGTAATTGTGGGCCGGCATGCATAAGCCGAATATGCTCATACTTAAACAATAGCTTCGCAAATTTATGAGTGGACTGTATTAGAATGGGAAACTTTTTATCATAATCGAATGATGAATTGCCTAAACGTCCGCCAATACGGATCAATTTATGTTCATCTAAGAAAACGTTCAGTTTAGATAGACAACTTTTTCTTGGAATATGTTTATCATTGAGTAAAATATCATATTCAGGAAATGAACTCTGTTGAGAAAGTCTAATTATTAAAATTAAAGCATTTTGCAATTCATCAGTTGTAATAAAATCTTTGTTAACCTTTTGCCTTTTGCAAAGACTTACAAACTTAAACATGTAAGCTACTGCACGTTGTAGTCTCAAATAATTCGAAAACCGGTCGAAATCAATTAAATTACTAGTAACAATTGTTGAAATGAGTAATGAAACTTCGTTAAGTAATTCAGGTAACGTGTCTACTTCTGGCTTATCTGGATAAGATGGCCATTGTGATTTGTCGAAGCTGAGAAAAGGAGGACCTGACCACCACAAATCAAGAGAATGAATGTCAGTGCTACTAACACCTCGTGATATTAAATCGGCTGGATTGAGATTCGTGGGTACGTGCCTAAATTTGCAGTTGCTTGTCTGTTCCAAAATCTCTCCAACACGGTTTCTCACAAATGGCTGAAGTTTATTTGGTAGCATTTTTAACCATCCAAGAACAATAGTTGAGTCAGTCCAGAAAGTGGTTTCTCTCACCATAGCACGAATAGAGCTTATAACCTTTTGATATAAACGTACGCCTACCAAAGCTCCACATAATTCAAGCCTCGGAATTGTCATGGGTTTTATGGGGGCAACCCTACTTTTGGCCATGAATAAACGCACCGAAATTTCACCACTTGAGTTAGTGCTACGAACGTACAAACACGCTCCATATGCGCTTAAAGAAGAATCCGAAAATATGTGAAAATCCAGAATGTTATATGAATCACAAAGAATGAGCCTAGGAATACGCAAATTATTTAACTTGGGAAGGCATACTAATATTTCACTCCATGTTCTGGCTATGTCTGGTGGTAGCTGATCATCCCAGAACAACTTGAACAGCCACAACTTTTGCATCAGAATTTTGATTAATATAACACACGGAGCCAATAAACCCATTGGGTCAAAAATCCTGCCTATCATGGAAAGTATTCCACGTTTGGTACTTTCTGTGGCAGACGAACAATCGATGGAGAAGTAGAGCTCATCAGAAGATGTTAACCAGCCTAGTCCTAAAGTTTTATTTTGTTCATTACCAATATTCAAGTCAACAGACAAATTCTTAGGATTTTTTAATATATCAGATGAAACTAACTCTGAACAATTTGATTTCCATTTTCGTAATGGCATGCCAGCCGAAGCCAACACGCTTGTAACCTTTTCTTTAATGCTTAAAGCATCCGAGATACGACTATCGCCGGTAAGAAGATCATCTACATACATGTCATGTAGAATAATTTCAGATATCTTTCTGTCATTGCACTCAATGCCTAATTGCTTAACACATCTGGTCGCTAGAAACGGAGCACTGGCCGTGCCATAGGTTACAGTATTCAGTTGGTAGCACTTAATGGGTTGTGAAGGGTGCTCACGCCAAATGATCTGTTGAAGGTGCCTATCTGCGGGGTGTACAATGACTTGTCGATACATTTTTTCCACATCTGCGGCAAGAACATACTTATGTAACCTAAACCTTAGTAGTATCGATAAAAGGTCATCTTGAACTACTGGGCCTACCAATTGTAAATCATTAAACGAAACTCCTGAAGAACTTGGGCTACTAGCGTTAAAGACAGTTCTTAATTTTGTCGTTGTGCTCTGTTCACGAATGACTCCATGATGAGGTATGAAATATGGTGACAGAGTTGACTTTATTGGACACTCAGACATATGACCCAGTGAAATGTATTCTGACATGAAATTAACATACATTTTATGAAATTCAGGTTCTCGATTAAACCTCCGTTCTAAAGATGTGAAGCAACGCTTTGCTCGAGTTAATGAGTCACCTAACAATTCAGGTGCTTGCTTGAGAGGTATTCTTACACAAAAACGTCCATCTTCTAATCGAGTGGTATTATCAATAAAATGTTGTTCACATAGTTTTTCATCTTTAGAGTAAGATGACTTAGGATTAATTTCCTCAACTTCCCAAAACCGGGCCAACATATTTTGACTGTTGTCAAATTCAAGGTCACTTTGGACCAAGTTACATTGAGTAAAATTGCATATCAGCGGAGACAGTACATTTTCATTGTTAATGGGGCCAGAAACTAACCAACCCAAACGAGTTTCCCATAGTATGGGTTTCCTGTCTCCAAGTGTAACCTTTTGTGATCCTAAAAGATCCCAGAATACATTGCTACCTATCACCAAGTCCACGTCAGATGGCTTATAAAAATAAGGATCTGCTAACTTCAAGTCGGAAGGTATGTCAAGGTTACCTACATTTACTCTCCTGCAAGGAATCTCATCTGTTATTGCAGGTAAAACATAGCATAATAACTCACGCCTATAATTTTCATTCAATGATATCATCTTTATGCGACAGATCTTTGATGTCCTGGTCTTTGTTTTATTAATACCATATATTGGTTTATCAACATCTATAAAAGGTAAATCTAAAATCTGACATAGCTTTTCTGACATTATGCAGGATGTGCTAGCACAATCAAGTAAAGTACGAACAGTGTGCTCATTTCCGTGCCTATCCAGTACCTTAACTAAAGCAGTAGAGAGAAGTACATCCTGTTCTGGTTCCAAAGGGGCATTCATGCATGAAGTCAATGTCACATCTGTGGATTCCTGTACCTCAGAAAGAGCAGCAGGTACATGCTTAGTTTCAGTACATGCTACATTATTTGCAGACTTTTGAAAGTTTGAAGCATGAATTAAAGTGTTGTGCTTACGCTTACAAATTTTACAACCAGACCTTTTGCACCGGTTGGCATAATGACCAGGACAAAGACAATTGAAACATACTTTAAAATGACCAAGCAAGTTATATCTCTCCTTAACACTTAGCCCACGAAATTGTGAACAATTATACAGTGGGTGTGAACCATTACACTTAGGGCATGACCTGACTGATTGCAGATTGCCTACTTCTGAATCCGATGAAGTATTAGCTACTGAAACCATTGTTTTTACCTTAAAGTTTGAGGTTACATTCTGGTTGCTCTTACCACACCGAGACATTTCCAAAGTTTCAAGCAAGTCAGCTCTGTTTCTCAAGAATTGAAGAAAATAACTTAATTTTATTTTCTCATTTTTATCTAACTTACCCTTACACTCTTCCCATTCACGAAATGTCTTCTGATCAAGTTTCAGAGTGACAATGTGAATCAAAAGCGTGTCCCAATTAAAAGTGGGTTCACCAAGAGATTCTAAAGCTCGTACATTTTTGTTAAATTGATCTATCAAGCGCTTAATACTAGCTGATGTTTCCATTTTGATTGTATCAATATTGAACAATGAGGTGACATGGTTTTGTATTAACATTCGTTTATTATCAAAACGCTCACATAATAACCGCCATGCGACTAAATAATTCTTCGCAGAAAATTCTATTGATTGGATAACCACCAAAGCTGTGCCTTCAAGAGAGGCCCGCAAGTAATGAAACTTATTAATATCATCAATTTCCTCGTTTGAATGTATAAGGCTGACATAGGTATCATGAAACTCAAGCCACTTTTCATATGACCCATTGTATTTTGGCAGTGAAATTGTAGGTAACTTAACAAATTGATGAGTTCGAGAAGCATTTTCACTACAAACAGTAGCATTCTTTGAGTTGCTGTGTTGTGACAACAACTCTTGACCACTAGCAAATATTTTAAAATATGTTGATTCAAATTCATTGCGTTCAGCGATTTGCAGATCCACATCACTGACAATACACTCCAATTTCAATTGAACTTCATCATATTGTTGATATAAACTTTCAATTTTACCTAACCGCAACTGCAGCTCACTTACCTGAAGTGGGGTCAATGACCCATCTAGTTCATGAAGGTCATTGAGGAAATTTGAAAATGCTGTAAGTCTACCTTTATAACTTGCACGTCGCTTAATTAATTCTTTTTCCTCTTTGGCATCAGACATTTTGAATACTTGGGAAACAAGAAATCACCTGAAATTGATACAATAATTATGTATATATACCTATACTTAGGTCCTGCAGGAAACTACCTACTTAATTACATAACACTCATAAGTGGTACAATTTACATGAGATAAATCAAGAATTTGAAAGTCTCAATCATATAGAGAACAACTGTTAACTCAACAAAACTAGTATGTATAATTCCATAGACATAGGTTAAAATTACCAAACATTTGAATGTCTAAGTCATAAAGAGGACATCTGTTAACTCAATACAACTAGTGTGTATATTTCAATAGACATTGGTAGAAATTACCTAACATTTGCATGTCTAGGTCATGGGGAGAACACTGTTAACTCGATACAACTAGTATGTATATTACCTAGTACAAACATAATTCAGCATCTTGATTGCATAATACAGAATCTACTAATTTATTATAACCAGTATGTATCTTGAAAGTTTCATGCACATTAGATCTAATTCACTGAATTACATGCAAACATATGTCAGATGTACTACTCTAAAACATATTATGTACTAAAACTGACATGAATTTCAATCTTTGTTACATTTAGATACCTACTTGATGATAAGATGCATACTGGCACAATTACATTGACATAATCACTTGAATTCTGTTACTGTTAAATACATGGGTAGGTACTGGCATTATAATATAACATGTTATGTAAGTACTTACATTATAATTAGTAAAAACTTTAACAAAACTTGAAAATTATTGGCATTTTAACATGTCGATTATCTTGATTTAACTTACTTACATGAGTACCTACCTAACCACTGTTTTAACTCACACTAAAAGGATACCGAATTCTGCTTCTTGACCCATTATGTACTCGCTGACATCCGAAGTTAAATGTTGAAGATTTAGTACATTAGTTTACTTGACGCCATTGCATGGCGATGCATTGCATCGATGCACTTGCTGCTAGGCTAATCTTGAAAATCCGTCCCCATCTCGTCATGTATTTGGCTCGAAGACGACCATGATGGCGCTTTGCATTGCGCTATCGGAGCTGGTAACTTTGAGATGGAGATTTCAGAGATAAATGCAAGTCTTCTTATGAACTTCGGTTTATTAAAATTATAACATTAAATTACATGTTCACACAGTCAGCAATAGGAAGGGAAGAGAATGACACTTGACATAACATTAGTGAGGGGAAAAATCCATTACTTCATAGTGTGGGGAAATAGTCCTACCACAGACAATTTCACATCTAAACAGAGGGAGAATGCCACTGCACTTCGTAGGCCCCAAGCGGCCATTGCACTGCGGGTGGCAAGAGGCTACCGATCCATAAGTTTCGCAGCGGCGTGCGCCCTGGCGGGCACCCCTCCTTGGGAACTCGAGGCGGGAGTGCTCGCCAGAGTGTACGAATGGGCGGCGGGGCGTAGGGCGCTCGGGGAACGCCTCGCCCCGGAGGTGCGGAAGATGGTAAGGTGTGAGGCGAGGGACGCGGTTGTCCAACATTGGATGGAGGACCTCGCCACCGCCACTTTTGGCCGCCGTACGTTGGACGCTCTTGGGCCAGTCCTGCAAGACTGGCTCGAGCGGTCCCACGGTTTCCTCTCATTCCGTCTAGTGCAGGTGTTATCCGGGCATGGATGCTTCGGATCATACCTGCACCGGATCGGAAGGGAGGAAACACCGGCGTGCCACCATTGTGGCGCAGCGGACGATACGGCGCAGCACACCCTCGAGGTGTGTCCGTCATGGTCCGAGCTGCGCCGCAGCTTGGTCGCTGCAGTCGGGCCGGACCTCTCGCTCCCCAGCGTAGTCAACGTCATGTTGGAGGGCGAGGGGGCCTGGGCAGCGGTCGCCTCCTTTTGCGAAGACGTAATGTCCTAAAAGGAGGCGGCAGAACGCGCAAGGGAGGTAGACCCTCTTGCTGCGCCACTGCGTAGACGCAGAAGGGGTGGGAGAAGGCGACTGAACCTTCCCCCTCCCGGTGGTGAGTAGCGAGAGACAGGTGCGGGGGTTCCTTCTCTCGCATTGCACGTGCTCACCACCTCCGTTGGGCGGGAATGGCCGAGCATTCCTGGTCATTCCCGGGCCCCTCCTGTCGGGAGGGGCGTGTAGGCCCCGCTGTAAAGGCGGGTGGTCGTCGGCGAGGGACTGGACGTAAAGGCTCTGCCAGTCTCCCAGTCCTTCTCCAAACAGACGATGCCGGAATGCCGCTGGGTTGTTTAGTGGGTATACCGGTCTTCTACCGGGGAGTCCCACATACCCCCTCCATCCCCCGATGGGGGGGCATGCGTAATGCATTTTTCCCAGCGTCAAAAAAAAAAAAAAAAAGTTATACTTCAAGCCTGGGAGAGTTCACATGATGCTATTGCCGTACATTGTGATTTTTCCAAGGCATTCGAATGTGTAGAGCACTGCACTCTGATTCGTAAGCCTTTACACTATGGTATTCGTGGAAAAGCTCTGAATCTTAAAGAGTCATATCTGTCAGACAGGCTACAGAAGGTTCGATAATACCATAAATACCGGGAGCGATACTCCTATTAGGCAGTACAATGTAGCATATTTCAATATTTATATATGTTGTTGCCTTCGTAAGAGCGTCGTAGACACCCTAATGATTTGACTTTGACTTTGATACAAGGCTGATTTTCAGTTCACATATATAAGGTGGATATTAATTTATCAACAATACTGCGGGGGATGGTGTAGAATCGATAACTGAATGTGTTCCACTCATTTTTAATTTTCACATACACAAAAAGTCCGTACTATTGCTTAAGCTGTGGCACGTTGGCTTTGGCAATAATAGCAAGGACAACCACGGTCTACAAAGTACGAACACGGTGTATCTACTCTATTCACACACACGCACGTTTGCTACGCGAAGTCAATGAACTGCTATACTAGGCACAATAGACGGCTGTCTATTGTGCACTATTGGGCACAATAGACGGCTGTCTATTGTGCCTAGTACAGCAATAGGTACACAAAACAGCTGTTTTGTGTACCTATTCTGCCTAGTCGGTCTTTGGAGGCTTGCGACAAAAGAACGCGAGACGCGGTAGCGGTTTAACACAATACGGCATACCTTAGTAGCTGCAACACAATACAGTACGTACCTACGTAAACTTGAAATTAAAAATAATGTAGGTAAGTAACATTTTTTATCATTTAGAAGAGTTTAATCGATTGGCGATTATGCAAAGCATTCGGCTGTCTAGCTAGATTGGCCGGTAGGCGTTCGTCAGAATAGGTACGTGAAACAGCTGTTTTGCCCTAGTGATAGCGTCTAATTGACTTCGGGTAGCGTTCGTACGTGTAAGAATGGAGTAAACCGCGGTTCTCGCTCTCATAATAAAAGGCAACGCGCCACGCTTAGAAAATAGATAAACTGATTTTTGGTATGTGAAAACTAAAAATGAGTGGAACACATTCAGTTATCGATTCTACACCATCCCCCGCAGTATTGTTGATGAGTTAATATCTACCTTATATACATATGGAGATATCCATTAATATTCGGAATTATTTGCTATTTGCTTGTAAAGGTATTTTTTTACTTACATATAAGAAAATAAACGGTCAAATGCGTGTCGAGCCACGCACAATGTAGGGTTCCGTAGAAGCCCATTATCATAATATAGAACGATTCTGTAGTACTTTATTCTCATCCACTTTGTTCCTGCTAAATCTAAAAAGTAAGAGTACGATTGCCGTCAAGTTATTATTACAATTTGTAATTCGAAAATTAAACAAAATTCGTTTTTGAATTCTTTAGGTAGATACTCGAATGAAAACGTAACGATAGCGCGATTCAGAAACCATTGGTACATTGTAAGAATTTGAATGTCATTTAATTTATTTGATGTAGCATAAATAATTATGTATGTTCTTATATCGTAATATCAACAGATACATCAACTCTTCCTCTGTCTCTCAGATACATCAAGACCATAAAAGATCAGGGCAGCTGCGTGTCTTAGAACTACAAATTAATGCTGTTAAAGCCAGAATTGGTCGAAAACCTATAAGTAAGTAAAAATATTATGATATCTCAACAATAGAAGCACTGTTAGCTCAGTGGCTTTGGGTATGGACTGCCGCGTAGCAGGTCCATGGTTCGAATCCCGCCGCTGGCTTGAGCTTCACCTTGCATGGTGGAAGGGCATTTTTGCGAATGCCCGCCTGGCTAGCGACCACCCTCAAGTTGAAAATCTGTCTGTGTCGTGTGTTCCTGCAGTTGTCCTTGAGAGCCAGTAAATCTAGGTTAGCCTGAACTACATCTTCGACTACATCATCACTTACCATCAGGTGAGATACCTAGTGGTCAAAGGCAAAACTATCAGGCATAAAAAAAAAAAACAATAATCTTATTGCAAGAAATGAAGATTCCTGCTAAGAAAATGTCGCGTATTATAAAACAAGACCTGAAGCTCGGTGCTTATCGTCGATATACAGTACATGCCCTAGATCAATCTTTACAATTAAATAGAGTGCCTTCCGTTGCGATACGCAAGTGAAGGGCACAGAAATATTCTCTTTACCGATGAAAAAAATTACAATCTACATCTACACTTAATATTATAAGGAGGAAAGATTTGTACCTATTTTTGTATGTTTGTATGTTTGTAATGAATAGGCTCAAAAAGTACTTGGCCGATTTAAAAAATTTTTTCACCAATAGAATGCTACATTCTTCCAATTTGACATAGGCTACATTTCATTTTGAAAAAAATTAGGAATCCTTGGTAAAATTTGAACAATGTAACCGAAGGTGTAGAAAAATGAGTCTTAAAATGTCTTTCGTCGAATGCGCTGCCGAAACTATTAGCGATAGAACAAAATAATGTACAACAATATTGAAGAACATCATAATGTCTACAAAAAACTCCGCGGTAGCATATGTCCAACTATTGTAGTTATGTCACTACAACAACTTTTTTCATTTTAAACATTAATGAAAATGCTAACCAAATCCAAACCATGCTATTTATGTGTTTATATTAATCCGTATCCAAATAAATTATTTTATGGTCAAGACCATTTAACTACCTATAAAATAGTTTTTAAATTATTTAAATTGGACTTTCCATTCAAAAGATATTACGAATTAAAAAATTCAAACAGTAAACAAAACCGCCATAGCGCCGTGGCCGTTGTTTGCGATGCAAGTAAACAAAACCGCCATAGCGCCGTGGCCGTTGTTTGCGATGCAGTCTGAAAAGCGCGCCGGGCATCGCGGTGAGCGGGGTGGAGGGGGCACTGAAATACAGGAGTGGGGCGTGCACGTCTGTTAGATAGGTAGCCGCGCGGCTCAGTCGCGCGGTCGGCTCCTCACGCAGCGGACGCTACCGATATTGAACATTTAGATTTTTCCATAGAACACATTTCAGATAGAGCACATTTTCTTTCTATCGATTAGGAGTTATTTTCAAAACTGCGGATAAATTACTTGATTAAACCTTGACAGTTTATTTTTATAGCAGTGTCACACTCTTTTTAAAGCACCTATTTAAGTATTGTATGTATTTTTTTATGAAAACTTCTATTCAATAAACTGTTCATATTAAAATCAAATTAATTCTTATATATTTTGCTTGAAAACCAAAACTTTCAAACAATTATGCCTAAAAAAAAAAGGTCCCAATTATCTCAACATAGCTCCCAAGCGAGATTAGCAAAGATTCGGCGTGTTGGAGAATCATCTTCAGAATATTCTGATCGACTCGAAAGTCAAAGAGAATATGCATCACAATCACGGGCCAGAGAATCTAGCGCCGAACGCTCGCAGCGACTTGCTGAGAATAGAGAGCGAACCTCGCAAGCTCGCGCAAGGGAAAGTAGCGCCGATCGTTCGATTCGTCTTGCAAATCAAAATGTCAGATCGTCAGAGGTTCGCGAAAGACAGTCGAGCGCAGAACGCGCGCAACGCCTTGACGAAAATCGAACAAGAATTTCGCAAACACGGGCAAGAGAGTGCAGTGTCGAACGCTCACTTCGCCTTGCAGAACAAAATGAACGATCTTCTCAGATCTACGAACGAGAGTCGAGCTCCGAACGTTCACAACGCCTTGCTGGAAACAGAGATAGAGACTCGCGGGCACGTGCCAGAGAATCTAGCATCGAACGCTCACAGCGGCTTGCTGGACTGAGAGCCAGAAACTCACAGGCACGTGCCCGAGAGTCTAGCGGTGGCCGCTCGCAACGACTTACGGCACAGAGAGAGAGACAACGTGCAGTAGCAATTAGAAGGCGTGATTGGATTTCACAATTATAACCTGCATTTCAACCTTTGTAGATAATGATCATCGATCATGGGATACGTATATTCCTAGTGTGCAATTCGCTATCAACAATTCAGTAAACGAAGCTACAGGATTTACGCCATCCTTTCTTGTCTTCGGACGAGAGCTTGTACCTTGTGGCTCTCATTACACGGACATTGACTTAGGTGATAAGGTTTTATTTTTACCTCGAGACGTGTACGCTGAAAACCTTGGGTGTATGAGTTCTATCTTCGACCAGGTTCAGAAGTCTCTTTATCACGCTCATACTAAGAACACCGCTAACTACAATTTACGCAGAAAGACTTATGAATTTAATATAGGAGATACGGTTTATAAACGCGCGTATGTCCTGAGTGATAAAGATAAGTTCTTTAGTAAAAAGTTAGCTCCGAAATATATCAAGTGCAAAGTTGTCGAGAAACGCTCGCCACTTGTTTACGTATTAGAGGACATGTCGGGTAAGAACTTAGGCACTTGGCATATTAAAGACCTAAAGATTGTAGGTCAAAAATCTTAGTTAAGTATCCATTGCCGACCGTGTCCATTTTTATCTTTTAAACATTTTTTACAAAAGTCATAAGTCGATTCTTATGGCCTATGACTTGCAGTATGATAGGACGAGTCTTACAATTTTCATATTGTTTGATTTTTTTAGTTTGTTTGTTTTGAAGTATGCAGGTGAAGTATGAAAGAGTGTGCGCCAGGTAATTGTAAGAAATTGATACGTGCTTAGACTTTGCGGATTTTAATTTTAAATTAAAATCCTTATGAGGGACCGGCGGGTAATGTAACGAAATGTTACATGTATATTTTTAATCTTTAAACTATCGTACTTAATAATTATTAACCAACAAAATATATATACAACTTATTAATAATATTTAAAATCTTCTTAAATAAAATATATACAATCATTTAAATATTACTTCGAATCGTTAGGTGAAGGTGAAACCATCTTAATCATGTAAACGTTCCTTAACGTGTAAACGTGCCTTAGGAGCGCGGAGCGGGGAGACGCATGCGACGGTTATTCAAAGCGGTGCTCGCCAGTCGTTACTAGGCTGAACCGACGGCTAGTCCACGCCACTTTGCGTCAACCCGTGCGCTCTAGCCGGTTGCGAGGCGGATTTATTACTAGTGAAAACATCTGGATCGTAATAGTGATAGATTGTATCTACTGTTTGACATTGTAACAAATCTCTTTAAAGTGTTTCTCGCGATAGGGTAAGTTTTGAATAGCACACAAAACACAACTCGCGATTGCTAAAAATCATATATGTTGTTAAATCCTTATTCATTCATTTCAGCTTTACTGTTTTTATTCTATTTCATTAGCAGACATAATTATTACATTTCATTCCGTATAAAATTTCATCACCCATATTTTTAACTACCTCTCATTTTTTAAGAATGATTTTGCATTTTTATATAAACAATAACATTATTTCTTTTTCCTTTGCTTTGTGCCTTAAAACTAAAATGTAAATTCCGTTCTGATAGTTGTTTACCACCACGGCAAAACTACTACGTAAGTACCTACCTATTTCTTTGTGACACCGTGGTGGGCTATTGGAACGGGACCTATAAATTACCGAATGTGAAATATTTGATTTTACGCATTCCAGAAACACATCTTAAGGTTGAACCACGACCTCATAAATTTTATGTGCCCGCTTATAACTTTATTCTTATTGCCTTACAAATTTTAACTTCCTTAAATTTCTAATATTCAGTTTAACTTCCTTTTTTTTTAATCACTTCATTCATTATCTGTAATAGCTTCATTCATTCCTTTAAATTTGCGTAACATTTTTACAAAAAGTATTGTACTAAATTATATATTTTATTATATCATACTGTATCATAGTACCTTAGTTTCATTTCTTCTACTATCACGTTAGGTAGGTTAGAAACTAAGTGTTCCTATAGCGGTACAATATTCTGTAATTAAGATAAGATGTAGGAGAAGTTTTACAACCATTAAAAATATTTAGGTACCATGTGTCAGACGTTATTAGAGGAGTCTGGGTGGTACCAGAGATTGCTGCTATAGGTACAGCTCTAGAAAGGGCATCTGGAACTTCGTTGTCCTTGCCACGCCTGTACTTTACTTCAAAGTTGAAAGCTGATAGACGCACTCCCCACCTAGCCAATCGACCAGTCGGGTTGCTAAGATTTAAGAACCATTTTAGGGAAGCGTGGTCAGTATAGACTAGAAATTTGAGACCGTTATCAAGATAACATCTCCAGTGTTCCAGAGCCATAAGTACGGCAAGAGTTTCACGCTCAGTGGCGCTGTAGTTACGCTCTTGTGCGGACAGTGATTTGCTCATATAAGCAATGACCTTCTCATCACCATTTATAACCTGAGTCAGGACGGCACCCACGCCGTAGTCACTAGCATCTGTATGGACTTGGAAGGGTTGAGTGTAATCCGGACAAGATAGTACTGGTGAGGAGACCAAGCAGTCCTTGAGCTTTAGGAAAGCTGCATTAGCTTCTTCTGTCCAGACAAAAGGAGGAGCATTCTTGCCTTGAGAAGTAAGTTTATTGAGTGGTGCTGCTAGGGAACTGAAGTTAGGTATGAACCTACGGTACCAAGAGGCAGTACCGATGAATCTGCGTACTTCTTTCCTGTTTGTGGGGCAGGGGTAGTTTACTATAGGGGCTACCTTATCAGGGTCGGCATGTAGGCCGTTAGAATCTACTACATAACCCAAGTACTTCAATTTCTCTCTAAAAAATTGACTTTTTGTGAAGTTTATGGTAAGACCTGCCGGTTTCAGTTTTTCAAGAATCCTTTTGAGCAGGTTGATGTGTGAGTCAAAGGAAGATGTTGCTAAAATTATATCATCTATGAAGACAAAGGCTTTGTTTTCAAATTCTGGGCCGCAGAACAGGGAATCTACTAGCCTCTGCTGCGTAGCTGGGGTTCCGGTCAAACCGAAGGCCATCGATTTATATTGGAAGGTACCGCGGCTTGGAATATAGAAAGCCGTTTTGCAGCGATCCTCTGGTCTTATTAAAGTCTGCCAGAAACTCTTGGAAAGGTCGATGCTGGTCAGGTACTTAGCATCCCCGAGGTTATCCAGAATCTCAGATATATAGGGAAGGTTATAGGCATCCTTTTTGGTGACAGCATTGAGTTTGCGACTGTCTAGGCAGAAACGAAGCTCACCATTCTTCTTGGGAACCAAGAGTACAGGAGAGGACCAGGGGCTTTCACATGGTTCAACCACATCATCGGCAAGCATCTGATCTAACTGTTCGCACAACAGTCTTTGCTTCTCTGGAGACATTCTATAATACCTCTGACGAATTGGAGGGGTATCACCTGTGTCTATGGTGTGTGTGATGAGAGATGTTCGACCCAGACCCCGTTCTTCATAAGAGATATCTCTGAATTGAGCTATCATGTTGTCAGCGATTTCCCTTTGAGTGACAGAAAGATGTTCATAAGCATGCAGATGCTTGTCATCAAGGGAGACGTTAGCCAGTTGGCAATCATCAGTGCTACTAAGGATGATGTCCTCAAGATGACCCGGGAAGAGGTCGAAAGTTCTCCAAAAGTCCATGCCTAGTATAAGTTCATTTTGAACTTCAGGGACAATGTGTACGTTAATGGCATGACACTTGTTTTGGAAGGTAAAAGGTAGGGTCATATAACCTAGGGCGGTCATGTTTTGACCTCCAGCTGCAAGAAGTTGCAAAGGACTGGAAGAGTGAAGTCGGTAACCCGAGTCAAGAATTTTTTTATGCGAATAATTACCAAGAATTGTTATACTACTACCGGTGTCTAAGAGACCTATTATTGGGTGAGATAGCACACTTATATTTACATAAGGGCGTAAGCTATTAAGTTTTTCATTTTGGATTGACGAGACAGAATAACAAGAAAAAAATTTAGAAATAGTTTTCAGCCAGTCTTTCCAGTCAGACTGTCTGGTAGATATAGAACTTGAATCATCTCGGCAATCCAAATTGCCTAGTTTTTTGAGTTTAAATTTTCATGGTTATTAGTGCGATTGCAAACTGTGCAGTCAGGTCGGCGTACATCCTTCTTGCCACAGCCAAAACACAATATTGTTTTTGGTTCTTTGCAATACCTAAGTTCATGAGAGTTTGACCTACATCTAGGACAAGAAAAAGAATATCGACTCTGCACTGTGACAGCAGCCACTCTATTATAATTTTTGAAGTTATTATTATTTTTATTGTTGAAAGAATTATAGTTACTATTATTTTTATTGTTAAAAGAGTTATAATTATTATTACTGCGATACTGGGGTGTAGTGGAGCTGCTAGCTTTGGAATATGCAAATTCCGGAGCAAGAGTTTGTGAAGTACATTGGGGAGGTTCGTGAAATTGTGTCAAACGCGACTGAATATTTTCAAAATTTTTGCAAATTGCCTTAAGAGCATCTACAGTTTTTATTTCAGGAGAAGCAGCTAATGTACTAGCATAAGTTGGCCTGATATTATGGAGGAGAATTTCAAGTTTTTCTTCTTCAGATAAGGGTCTGTCAAGTCGAGAGAACATACCATGCATAATTGCATCATAAATGGTAATATTTTCCCGCTCACCCTGTGTACGGGACCTTATTTCACTCAACAACCTATAATCATAATCAGTGATGCTGAAGTCTGATTTCAGTAGAATAGTAAGTTCTTGCCATGATTTCACACTGTCTCTCACACAACGGAACCAATGTAGAGCCTCATCGGTGAACATGTCATATGAGTATGTTAAAATTTTTTCATATGAAATGTGTCTAGAGTGCACATATTCCTCAACTTTTTGTATGAAGGCCCGGACACAAGTTTTGCCATTAAATTTTAATTTATGTATTTCTGAGAAAATAGTATTTCTCTCACATGTTACAGATACAACTGGTTGCTCTAAAGGAGTCTCAGATTGGTTACTAGTAGAAGGTTGTGAGGTTGGCATTGCTGGCTTTAATATTTGTAGGTCTTTGTTAAGAGAATTTAATTTTGAAGAGATGGCCCTATAATCTTCACCATTGGTCGCACTTATTCTTATCAACCTATGAAACATATGGTTCATCAAAACTTCTGTTCTTAGGAACAGATTTTTCTCAAATTTAGTTTTAAGGAGTGTTATGTTATTTTTAGCTTTAGATAATGACTCCCTAAGTTCAGTGATATCGACCTCAGGGTCTAAGTGTGACTCTAAAATGTCTTCTGAAGGCATTTCCTTGGCTAATTTCACAATCTGTTTTCTTAGGTCTTGGACAGAGTCGGTATGTGACCCACCGCGGAGAGCCACTTCATAAGCAAGTTCTGCTTTTTGCAGAGACAAAAAGTTTATAGATTGAGACATAATTTTTATAGTGAGAAAAGATTCGTTTAGGAGTGAGTGATAGTTCTGTGATCTATACCTATTACACCAACAAGGTCAAATAAAAGTTATACAGAAAAAATATTTTCCGATGGAAAAATGTAGGTAGATAAATATTAAGTGTGATAATTTTAAGTTGATTTCAGATTTAAAAATGAGATAGAACAATTTATAAGCAGATATTAGATATAATGAAGTTAAGTTAAGATATTAAAATATGATTTAAGATCATCCATATAACCAAAGAAAAAAAACGAAAAGTGACAAATTTAAAGCAAAAAAACTGTTGATTATATGGTGCTTTGAAGAAGCAACGGGTGGTTTTATACCCCCGGAGGGTGTTACCCGTGTCTTTCAGTCGCCTTTTACGACATGCAGAACTACAGCTGTCTTATTCGAAGAACCCCGAGAACAGCACAGGGCCGTACACAACTTATAATTAACACACAGAAGAACACAAAAATAAAAACAGTATACACAAAATAAAATGGCAGAGCCACACCCGAGAAAGCCTGCCACGCTAAACCTGTCTGTTCTGCTAGTATGGGCGCCAATGTCACCTTCCTACCTAGCAGTAGATAGTAGGGGGCATAAAAGAAAACAGAATAAGAGGTTTAGAGATATATTAAGAACGTTTAGAAGGGTAGATATAGCAAGTATGAGAAGGGTCGTGGATTACAGACAGGTGGCGTGTGGTAGACTTCCTTTTTGAAGGACTTATCTCCGGTAAGTGAAGAGTAGCACGTGCTCAGCAGCAGGCGCTGTGATGCACTCCGCTCGTGGTCAGCCTGAGAGCCGCGCCGGTAGGTCGTCCCAGCCAGATGCTGTAGAGACGGGTCCGTGGAACCGTAGAGTGGCAGCGGTCGATAAGGAAGTTGCTGGCCTTGTAGCTTGCAGAAGCTAGCGGGTTAGAAGTGAAGCCGGAGATCAGCCTCCTACTGGAACCCTGGAATCCACATGGCTCCGGTTAAATTAGGTCCAGTGTGACGTTGAGCTGGTGGGTCCACTGTCCCTGCCACTGAGCATTTGGGGACGAGCAGAGAGCCTTTGGATGTGGCCCACCAACAAACATGAGGTTGCCTGAAGGGCTAGGTTGCCTGAAGGGCTAGATAAAAAAAAACACAATGACATTACAAAATTACAAAAGTTGAAGATAATATGAACAGATAAAAAGGAGAAAAGGTTAGGTACAAAAAGGTTACAATGCATTAGGAGCTTGAAGAGCATTCCTAGCATATAGTTGTCACATGGTTGAGTGCACTGGTTGTTAAAATTAGGTTACATACCAGAAGTATTTGCAATCCAGTTTACACATGTTCATACATTGTGGCGGCTTTAAGAGCTTACTCACTGATTACAAGCACATGGTAAATGTAATAAAGTTCAGAAACTAATAGGAACAGATATAGAAGTATTTAGCACTGTTAATTTACACAATGGCGTTGCCAATTTAAGGTTAGATTAACACAGTATTATGGCTAGATCACAGAATACATCTTATAATCTATCACTCACCCTAGAACGGGGTAGAAAATGTGAAAGCTTTTGTATTAAATTATAGTGAAGAGAATTTAGTAACTTTTTCTTTAGTTCTTCACGGTCCGGTTGTCTCGTCACAAGTGACGAAGCACTCTCTCATTGAAGACACCTTGAGTCTACCGGAAGTTTGGTCCTCAAAGCATTACCTAATAAGGTAATCTTCGCTGCTAAATCGTTTATGATGATCAGAGCCAATCGGAGGCTTTATTATTTTGAAATTTTTGCTAAACAGCCGGAAGTTTTGAGCTCTGGCTTAAGTCTGAAGTTCGCTCATCTTTGCACCGTCGTGAAGTTTGGACGGTACGTACATATTTATTATTGCGACCTCTATAGGTTTAGTGAAGAACTAAATGATTCTAGCCACGATCGGTACTACAGTGAGGTGTGTAGACAGTGTGATAGCAAACAGTCATTCATACCATTTAGTACGCTGCGGCTTGAGCAGATGGCGCTGCTCTTCAATTCTAAGTCATTTTATTCTAATAATTTTTATAATTTATTGTACCTGGCCTTAGCCAGGTTACAGTACATCGGAGGCAGTGTGGAGATTGTTAGAGTTTCCTATTCACGATCGACACCCCACCGTTGTACACTTGGCTGTACACTTAGAAAATGGGCAACGGGTATATTTTTCAGCTGAAAATATACAACGTGTAATTGAAAATCCACCAAAAACGACTCTCACAGGGTTTTTTGACCTGTGTCGCAGTGATGAATTTGCCAAAACGTTACTCTATGATGAGGTCCCTCATTATTACACATGGGCCAATAACAAATTCTCAAGAAGGAAACGCGGCCAAGACGTAGTCGGTCATCCCGGTGTAAAAAAAGATGCGGCGTTGGGCCGAGTGTACAGCGTCCATCCTTCTCAATCCGAGTGCTTTTATCTCAGGATATTACTTCACCATGTGCGTGGCCCGACATCGTTCCAAGACTTAAAAACCGTTGATGGCATTGTTAAAGAAACATACCAAGCTGCTTGCAGAGATTTAGGTTTACTAGAAAATGACAACCAATGGGAGATGACTTTGAGAGAAGCTTCGGTTTCTGACTGCCCGTTAAAGTTGAGAGAGCTGTTTGTGGTCATTTTATTATTTTGTTTCCCCTCTGAACCTCTCAAATTATGGGACACTTTCAAAGACGATTTGTGTGAGGACATCAGACGTGCAGCTCAACAACAAGATCAGGATTGTGACGTACACAACGAAGGCTTGATACAAATAGAAAACAAGCTTTTGGAACTGAACGACAAGCATTTAGCAGATTTTGGATTGCCTTCCCCGAATCGGCAACAAAACATCGTCCATGCGATACCGTGCCGTCCGCATGATATTAACGAGTTATCTGTATTTGTCAACACGCATGTACCCAAGTTAGTGGCAGATCAAAAAATAGCATTCGATGCTATAGTACAGTGTTGAAAATCACAGCGGTAAACTGTTTTTTTTGGACGCGCCCGGTGGAACAGGCAAAACCTTCCTTGCCAATTTAGTGTTGGCAAAAGTACGTCAATCTGGAAAAAAAGCTGTCGCAGTGGCATCGTCCGGAATTGCTGCAACCCTATTAAATGATGGAAAGTCTGCTCACTCTTCATTTAAATTACCATTGGCTGTGTCTTTGGAACAACAATCTGTGTGCTCGATCCGCAAAAACGGTCCGCTGGGGCAGCTCTTACAAGACACTTCGCTGGTCATCTGGGACGAGTGCACCATGAGCCACAGGGCGCACGTGGAAGCCGTGGAGCGCACGCTGAGAGACATCCGAAGCTCAGACCGTATAATGGGGGGCGTGACGTTTGTTTTAGCTGGAGACTTTCCTCAAACATTACCAGTTATAACAAAAGGTACTCGAGCTGACGTTATTCGAGCTTACCTTAAATCATCAACTTTATGGCAATCGATTGAAACTCTTAATCTGCGCACAAATATGAGAGCACATTTAAGTGACAATGACGATAATAATTTCTCACAAAAACTTCTAAAACTTGGAGACGGAAAATTACCGTCTCCGGTTGCAAACAGTCCCCAGGTATTGTTGGATAACGAATTGGGTCAAATCGTTCAGAGTCTAGAAATTCTTGTGGACACAATATATCCGAACATACAAAATCTTACGGAGAGAAATTTCAATTGGCTCTGTTCGAGAGCGATAGTGTCCCCGCGAAATGAATCGGTTAATGAGATTAACAAAATTATTATGGAAAAAGTACCCGGTGAATTTAAATCTTACAAATCTATTGACACAGTATGCAACATCGAAGATACAGTGCACTATCCACAAGAATTTTTAAATTCCCTGAATCCTTCCGGCTTGCCGCCCCACGAACTACAATTAAAGGTAGGCACTCCCGTAATGCTGCTAAGGAACCTATGCCCTCCCAGCATGTGCAATGGCACGAGACTTCTGGTGAAGGAATTGCGGGAGAACGTCATAGTAGCCACTATAATCACCGGGGCCGCGGCCGGACAGCTCGCCCACATACCGCGGATCCCCATGATTCCTAAGGACTTGCCTATATCTTTTAAGAGGTTACAGTTTCCTCTAAAAACATCATTTGCCCTCACAATAAATAAGTCCCAGGGTCAAACATTTTCGATGGTTGGCATCGACCTAAGAAAAGAATGCTTTTCTCATAGACAACTATATGTTGCCCTTTCTCGAGTGGGATCTCCTGAAAATCAATATATTTTGTTGCCATCTGCAAATACCACTGCCAACGTAGTTTACAGTTTTAAGATAAAAACTGACAAATATAAAAGTAAAAAACGTAAATCTACCTTAATATTATATCTGTAAATGATGTAAAAGTAAACCTGTAAAATAAAAAATACTAAAAATGTAAATTATTAAGTAATAATAAGAATGAAAATGATTAATGACAAACCCTTTTTTAATAAAAAATAAAAAACAAAAAAAAACACAAAAAAATATATAAAACCAAAATAAAAAGCACAAAACAACAAAACCAAACAAAAAAAAATAATTTTGTGAGGAAAATACTAAATAATGATAGGCAAGTTTCTATCGACACGAACAAAAATTTCTTTGAAATACCTAGATGTATAGGTAGATACATTTTTAATTGAAAGTTGTCAACGTTTAATTTAGACTGTATATATTTTATTCGACTCTGCTTTTATTCTAATTACTTAAAAAAACATAGTAAAAATGTATATAATATCCTATGTAAATATTACTTATTTAAGTGCCCGCCAATTAAACCATCAAAGAAATTGAACATAAATAGACTTACATACAAATATACCTGTGGGTTTTTTTTTAATATATAATTAATAAATAATAATTTTTTAATAAATAAAAATATTTGTGAAGAACTGTTTTTATATCCAAATTTCCAAAATTAAATAATTGTCTACCCCGTGCGAAGCCGGGACGGGCTGCTAGTATTATATATATATAGAGCACTACAATCAGCAAATTGATGATGTGTTAAATGAAGTGATCGTATCCTTGGTACGACAGGTACAGACAGCAAATACTTCTAGTGTACGGCGAAGATGGGGTCCAAAAAGTACTTTATACCTATATATGTCAAATCTTTGTACTGTCATATATATATCTATGCTAATGGAAATAGTTTGAGACCCCGGAAAGGACATAGGATAGTTTTTATCCAACTGCGCAAAAAGAGGTTAATGGTTTTGCGCGATAACCGCAATACACGTGGGTGGAGCCGCGGCTGGAAGGCTAGTCTATTATGTATGACATAGGGCATAGTTATAGTTTTAAGAATTTTTATTTGAGATTAAGTTTTCAATGCCAGTCTTTACCCTTTATAAACCACCAACTACTTCATCTTAGTCACTTTAAAGAATTTATTCTATACATTTTATATTTGGTACAAAATTATCCAACACCCAAGTTCAACGACTATTACTGCTAAACTAATAATGTTATCTCAACCGCTATACTTTTCCTTTAAAGTTCATAAAACGCACTATAAGCTTGAATTTTTTCAGATTTTTCAAGCCAGCAGTTTAGCTTTTAGAGGAGGGGGAACCCTGCTTGAACAAAAATTTGCACTTTAAAGTTAATATTTCGTAAATAGAGCATTAAATCGAAAAACAGTATTTGCAACCCCTAAGTAGTTTTAGGTGACCTATTCAACCATACAACACACGAAGAGATAGACTACGAAAAAAATTTCATCCCCACATCACTTGTATGGGAGGTACCATAAAAAAATATTTTTCTAAATTTTATTTTACCACTTTGTCGGCGTAATTGTTTTACATATCAATACGAAATTACAGCTTCCTAGTACTAACGGTCGGTAGCAAAACCTCGGACAGACGGACATGACGAAACTATAAGGGTTCCTTGTCAGGACTACGGAACCCTAAAAAGGGTGCCAAGGCAGAAAATGTAGACTCAAAAGATTTCAATAATAAAAATTATTTTAAAAGTATTTTAAGAAAACATCAAATTAATACTTTAATAAGACACTTAAAAATTATAAATATATATCTAGTGACAATTACGCCTAATTTTGCTGTTAAGCCAACGTGACGTCACAAACGCCACGCAGTCAAACCGGAGGAATAATTTTAATTTTTTTTTATTTATTAAACATAATCCACAGCCATTAATTAAATGTAAATTTTTTCTTACAAATATAACTTACGGCCAATTAAGGATTTACATTATTTAGGTTTTCTATTAAAAACAAACAGTCACTTGTGTGAATTCTTCAGGCATAATTATGTAATTGAGCGTCCCGCTCTTTGTGTGTGTGTATGTGGGTGTGTGTCAGGATGTGTGTGTGTGTGTTTGTGTGTATGCATGAAGTGCAATGAATATAAAGCTTTGTGTGAATATATAGTGTAAGGCTAACTTGTTTATTTCGATTTTAGCTTGCCTAGTCGTGTGTGTTCTCAGATTAGTGATGACTTTACTAGTTTTGTTATATACATATGAGCCAAGAAAACTCTGATGACGGTGTGCCAGTTTTGTGTTGAATTTCTGTCTCATAAACACCAAATCTTTTCTACGTTTTTAAATTGATATAAGTCTATCTTAATATAATCTTATGGTATATCAATATACTTGTACCGATTTCAAAATCATATTTTTGTATAAAACATATATACCTGACCTTAAGTTATTCTATGGTAATTATTAACAAACAAAATTGTTTTAATTTTTAATAGATTCCCTAGAGATTCAAATCTCAAACAAAAATGGATTGAGCTAACAAGAAGAGAAAATTGGTTTCCAGCATACTACAACAAGGTTTGCTCCCGTCACTTTTCAGACGATTGTTTTCATTTAATGAAAAGTGGCCGACGCGACGTTAAATTGATACTACGATTGCTACAAAACATGGAACTTTTAGTCCCGCTCGATGTCTCCCCGTCAATGTCACTCGGGATTAATCAGTCCCGGAGTAGTCAACCTCTTTTTTCGACTGTATATCTATGGAAATAGTGCATATTATTTTCTAAGGACGTACGCTCAAACATATATATATATGCTTGGATGTTGATATATCGGATTATTATTACAACAGATACATATATATTTCTAAATATGATCACAAGCACTATTGCGTGCTGAGCAAAAATCACATTTACAAATTTTTATTCGAGTACAAAATGTTTTGTGCCGAACGGAAAAATTGTACTTCAATTATAAGATATATACTCCAACAGTAATTTGTTAGGGAGATAATATATAAATTACAAAATTTCAAATATACGAGAGGAAAAATTTAAGTCATGTGCGGGATTAAATTTTTCCTCCCGTATATATGTATTACATTACAACTTACCGCAGAGCATGCATTATTGCAAACATAAAAATATTAAAAGAGATATTTAATTTTTTTTTTCCGGCGGTTTGCCTTTATTAAACAAAATACTATGAACTATATACAACACTACAGCTACTACAATAAAAGCATTTAGACACCCTATAAGTCATAGCAGACTCATAGGCAATCCAAATGCTCCAGCCCACTCCCAGTTGGCAACGTGCCCAGCATGCTGGCAGCAATGCCCCGTTGAATTGCAATGCTTATTCGTTGAGCCAGATATGTGCCAGCATTTTGATCACGCGTCGCATCGACCAAGCGCTCAGATAGGTTTTGGAAAATACGATGAGCTCCCGGTCCCCACGGACCCAACGTCTCTATACCAAACGGCTCAAATATGTAACCCATACCGAGGTTAGCATATTTGCGCCGCTTGAGTTGCTCCGCCAAAGTAGCCGCAGCGCCAGCCCTCACGTTGGTTTCAGAAAGATGTGACGGCGCTAAAGTGTCTACGCAAGAAGTGTCCCACACTAAGGGCCGTCCTAACTTCCACGGAACCAGAGTCATGCCGTCAGGTCTTTTACCATCGTCACGCATCAGACCATTCGGTTCCAGAATAGCTGCAACATTGGCGCTGGCAAAAGCCCGGCGAATGATATCGTTAAGGCTGGCGTGGCGGGAAATTCGACCAGCACTTCGAGAGCAGGAGAGGCCATGGTGACCGAGTTGATCAACTGCAGTACCACACTGGCAGTGATGTGCAACACAACACCTTGCACCCAAGCGTAAGCTAATAGCCGCGGCCGTCCCACCAACAGTGCGCTGCCGTCACGGCGCGCGTGTTGGTCAGTAGTGAAGAGCCGCACACGGAGGTAGCGCCAGTAGTAAGTGTGATCACCAGTCCACCCTGAAACACACGACACTCCGTAACTCACCAAACTTGACATGTACTTGTTTACTTCTAGAAAGGTACCTGTACTGAGCCGAAAACGGTAGCATCGGCTTTCACTCATCATGAAGGGAAAGGCACCGAGTGCGGAGGCCGAGCCACCCACGATGCGCTCGCCGCCCTCTCCCCTGGCATCGGCTTCCTCCTCAGCGCGGCGGATGCGCTCGGCCTCGGCGATGCCCGCGTTCTCGTGGTAGTAGCGCTGCGGCTCGGTGATACCATCCTCCACCAGCTCTGCGCCGACGGTGGCGGTGAGCACAGCGCGCAATAGTGGCAGGAACAGTTTCATGTTGATCAGCAACTCGTGGAATGACAGTAACTGCAATATCTTCACTTTTATATGCAACCCTCACCCCTTCTTAATCTTATCGCTAATGATTAATCACATTTTTGTCTAAGCTAATATGATGATTTTTCAGTAGCTACTAAGTCACATTCAGTGTAGACTAGATAAAGACAATGCTGATGGTAATTTAATTAAGCATTATCAGTTTAGCAATAAACAAGGATTTACGTGCGGCTTTGCCCTTGTTCACTATGGTATAGTCTTATTTAAATTTAATTATAAATTTCACCAACCAGCTAAGTTTCAGTTTCATAGAGCAAATAGTTTTTAGTTTCAGTATAAGTCTTTTATGTATTTTTATTAACTCATTTTTATCCATTTTTTTGTCCCTATCATAATATTTTAACTGAGTATTTATTTATTTATGTATAAGATTAATACTTAATTTAATGGTCGTAACTTCAAGAATATGAATAAATCAAACGTTCACCCCTTGTCTAATACTCCAATTTACACACTTAGTTCTTAGTCGGTGTTTACGCCATGATTAAGGATTAAGTGAAAGGTAGAACTCACTTTAGATATACTGGATAGACGCTCGCGGCTTGGCGGTACTCCCGAAGGGGCTCGGGCGTTGTGGTAGGTTTTCACTTCACTACACTGCACTGTAACTTATCACTGCAGTTTAGGCACTTTAATTTAGGTAAATTTTCACTGGTTTCGACCGCGCCGATTGGTAGGAAGAAGGGGTGACTTGCCACACAGCTTGTCGGTAGAGGGCAGGGGAAGCGGAGAGGCATGGGGTAGGAGAAGGTCATTTTGGGAGGGGATACATCGAACAGCGTAGGCACACATATGATAACAAGTTGGCGGCTACATTCGGCAAACTAGATGACGCCATAGGTAAAATTAACCATCGCAAGCGTTTGTAACAAAATTCTAATGATGTACTTCGATGAATATATACTTTTTAACTTTTTTACTGGGAATAGTGGTGACTCTTATTTGCTCCTGACCTCCTATAAGTAGTAATTTCTACATGGTCCTATTCGAGTCGAATGGTCAAGAAGTGACCTATCGGTATACAGTGAAAATTCAAGTGTGTGAGCGATCACACTAGCCGGTGTTTTTTTGTCAAGCACTAGAAACCAGTGGTGGGTCGCCACTGAAGGTGCTCACCGTATTTTAAATACGAATGGTCGGAGCGGGAAGTGCGGGGCACTTTTTCTTCACCGAGGAGGCGCAGAAATACCGGAAAGAAGGAGGCACGGTAGCAATACCTACCCAGTGAAGTCAGCAACGACACAGCAGCGACGTTAACAGCAATGAGTGATGTGATAAGTGAGGTTTGCCAATAAAAAATCGTGAGTACAGTTAATTGTGATTATTACAAAGTTCTTCAAATATACTGTGAGAAAGTTCCATCGACTTCATCAAGAATTTCATCTTGGACTTTTGTGTGCATGCTAATATTAACTTAGAATAGTTTCGCAAAAAGTAAAATATTAATTTTCTGTTTCTTTTAAAATTACAAGTTGATGATAATATTAGTGAAATTATTCTAAGTGTTTGCAATTTAATTCAACTTTGAATTAAATTGAATTAAATTCCAAACACTTAAATGATTGGAATAATTTCACTAATTTTATCATCAACTTGTAATTTTTCAAGAAACAGAAAATTAATATTTGATTTTAATGTGTTAAGTCTAGTATAAATAAAGTGTTGAATATTGTATTAGTACGCTTCTTTATAACTTGTGTAATTAATTTAAAGTTAATTAAATTGAATTTTGAAAAATTTAACCCCAAATGTCACTCTGAGTATCGTCCAATATCTATTCTCCCTTTCTTATCCAAAGTATTGGAAAGCCTTGTTCACAACAAACTCAATACTACAGCCTTCTTAATTAATTTCAGTCCGGTTTCCGTCCTGCCCATAGCACAGTTACTGCATTACTTAAGGTCACTGATGACATACGCGATGGTATGGATAAGGGCAAATAAACTGTGCTTACCCTTTTTGACTTCAGCAACGTGTTCAATAGCGTTGATTTCTCTTCTCCTTCCGTAATTGACTTTTTTCACAGTTATCTGTTTGGACGCCGACAAAGGGTTCGCCTTGAAGTTTCATTTTCTTCACGGTGTAACACAACAACCGGCGTCCCTCAGGGAGGCGTTCTCTCTCCTCTTCTTTTTGCTGCTTTTATCAATTAAATTTTTCAAAATTTAGTTTCTTCATACCACCTCTATGCTGATGATCTGCAAATTTATTCAAAAGCTAATCAAGAAAATATGTCTGTTTGTGTGGAAACCATCAACAGTGACTTAAAACACATTGTTGAATGAAGCAACGCTTTCGGATTAAGTAACAATGTAAGAATTTAATTGCTACTTTGGTAGCTTATAATATTGAGTCGGTTATAAAAATTTAACTAAGTCTTTTATTGACGCTACAGATTTTAGTACATGTACTAATACGAATGTTGAGTCAAACTGTTTAAACTTATAAGCCAGACAACAGGGAAGTGTTTTGACATAGCACTGTATTACCAAAATATAAATCGCTTCCCTGGCAAAATACTTGAAATTGAAATGTTCTTAGATAAATATCCTTTTGATATATTATGTTTCACTGAAACATGGCTAAGAGCAGATCAAATGTTATTTAATGTTAAGAATTTTAGTGTAGGCAGTGCGTTTAACAGATCGTCTGCAGAAGGAGGAGGGTGTATTATTCTTGTTAATAATAACAAATATTTTTTAAATATTTTAAGAAAACATCAAATTAATATTTTAATAAAACTCTTCGAGCGCACGATCGAGAATGATTCTCGATCGTGCGCTCGAAGAGTCAAGACCTCCTGAGGATGCTTCGTGTAGAAGCGAAACGCGTCGAAAAAATTCTTCCGGTTTGGCTGCGTGGTGGTTGTGACGTCACGTCGGGTTACCAGGAAGGAAAAAAAAATTCTTCTGGTTTGGCTGCGTGGCGTTTGTGACGTCACGTCGGGCTACCAGGAAAATTAGGCGGAATTGTCACTAGATATATTTTTGTATTTTTTAAGTGTTTTATTAAAATATTAATTTGATGTTATCTTAAAATATTTAAAAAACATTTGTCATTATTAAATATGGATTTCCGCAAAGTAACGCCTGAATCTATTCATTATTATTCTTGTTAAAAATAACTTAAAATTTAAAGAACGCCATGACTTAGTCAGATGTTCTGTCGAACGTGTCTGTGAGGTTGCTTGTGTGGAGGTGGACAGGCATCTTGTGTTGTGTGTATATCGACCACCAACAGACGAAGGTCGTGCTCAAAATTTTACAGAATTCTTAGCCACTCTGGAAAGTATACTTGTGGGGGTCCTTACGCTATGGGTCAATAAAACACACGCTTCGATGTAGCTCAAATGGTGGACTGTATTTCTTTCTTCAAATTATGTTACAATTTCTTCGTATATCCTATGTAACAATTTGTTCTCGCTGGTACATGAAACAAGGAATGAAACAAAGATGTGGTTGACTCCGAGAGTCAGTTATGAATGCATGCTATCGTATTATTATTATTATTTAGGGAGGACATAGATGCTGGCTACCGCCTGTGCGGTCGTCCAGCTCCACCGGGTTTTGGGCGAGGGCCTGGCCCTACAATAGCCCGGGAGGGAGAAGTGCCGAAGGCACTTCTCCCGAGACGGGCGTAGAAGGCGAAAAGCGCTTTCTACCTCCGTCTCCTGCGGACGCCGAAAACGTGCCGCTACTATAGGAGGGGTTGACAGCGAGCTCAAGGGCACCACTGTGGTTCGGACCTCGGCTTGTCTCGCTGTCGAGAGACATGGGGGGGATCGGAGCAAAATGCCTCTGTGCAACTGCAGTGTTGCACAATTGGGCCCTACTGAATAATACTCTTTGACTATTTGGAGAGCAATTTATCGTGACCTTGTTTTTGCCTCGAGCTCGCCGGCGAGCTCGGTGTTTGATTGTGTGACCTCTGATTACCTCACACCTGGGGATTTTACCTCGACGACTTGCGGATAACGCTAAAGCTGCCAACGTAATGGCTGCGATGGGGTCATCCGGGTCGTCTAATACCTGCCGTGGTCGGCGACGGGGGGGTTTGAAAAATGGGATAGAAGAGGCAGTCGAGTAGTTCGATGCCTGGACAACCAATGGGTTCGGGTGGTGGGGCGCTCGATCAAAGTATCGGCGGGCGCAGTCCTTATTGAACTGCGCTAGAGAGGGAAGGTTTAAGTCGCAATGCAACTCGGTGTTCCGCATATACCACGGGGCGCCGGTTGCATTACGAAGAAAACGGTTTTGGATGACTTGAAGTTTATGAAGGTGGGCCTCACTAGCATGACTAAACACTACTGATGCGTAAGTCATGATGGGGCGGATGCAGGCAGTGTAAAGTGTCTTCTTATTACTAAGAGACATTTTACTCTCTTTGCGAAGTAGGGGACCAAGGCGACCCATTATGAAGGCCGCTCTGTTACGGACGGTTGTTATGTGATCGTTAAAGGTGAGATGACGATCAAGGGTGACTCCGAGGTATTTTGTTCTAGGAACCCAGGGAATGGGTTCGTCGAACAAAATAAGCGGTTTCGGGTAAGGGGAGCGTGTCTTCTCAGTAAAGCACATAGCTGTGCTTTTAGCTGGGTTGACCGCGATGCGCCATTTTCGGAACCAGTCACCGATCTCGGTGATGGCCCGTTGCATGACGAAATAGGACTGTCTGTTGATATGCCACCCAGTGGTGTAAATGGCGGTATCATCCGCATATTGGGCTAGGAATACTTTGGGCTGAGAGCGTGGGATGTCACTGGTATACAGTGCAAAGAGAATAGGTGATAGCACGGAGCCCTGAGGGACTCCGGCTCTGACTGGGTGGGGGGAGGAGAGGGTGCCTTCCACGCGATAGCGAAAGCTTCTGGCTTTAAGGAAGTCTTGTAGGATGAGCACAAGACGTTCTGGCACGCCAAATTGGTATAGCTTGTAGATCAAGCCGTTGTGCCAGACTTTGTCAAAAGCTTTCGCTACGTCGAGGAAGACTGCTAGCGTAGTCTGGGGTTTGGGGTACTTATTGAAGCCCTCAATGATGTGCTCCGTGAGGCGGTGCACCTGTTGGACGCATGAGTGTCCGGGTCTGAAGCCAAACTGCTCATCTGGGATAAGGTGGTGTTCCTTAGCATGGGACTGGAGACGGTTTGCAAGTAACCGCTCGTAAAGTTTGCCTAAGGCACTGAGGAGGCTGATGGGGCGGTAACTGGTGGGGTCAGATGAGCTTTTGCCTGGTTTGTGAATGCCAATGACATTTGCACATTTCCAGGTGTCTGGGAATAAGCAGTGGCTCAAAGCAGCATTGAAGATGCTGACTAAGAGATGGATGAGAGGAGGAGAGAGGGTTTTAAGAACCCTGTTGGAGATGCCATCGGCACCGGGGGATTTGCGCGGTCGGAGGGCCTTGATCAGTCTCTCCACCTCAGCGTAAGTCGCTAAGGTGATTGGTGGGAGTTCAGAGGTGACCACAGAGCTTTTACGTTCGACTTCAGCATCCACCGAATCAAGGTGAGCTTGGTCAACGTGATCTACGTTAGGGGAACACTGAGCCTCTAGGCTATCAGCTAGGCACTCAGCTTTGTCTTCGTCAAAGAACGCTGGGACTAGTGGGACTGGTCTGTATAAGGGAGGCATGTCGTTATGGTTACTTCCTTTCAAGCCTCGCGCCAAGTCCCAGTAAGCATGGTGGCTTGGCACGAGGTTTGAAAGTTTATCGCCCCATTGTTGATCACGCAACTCAGACATGCGACTTTGAACCATGCGTTCAAAGTGGCGTTTCTTAGTTTTGTTCTCTTTACTGGGGTAAGAGTCGTAATGTCGGGTCACTGCTTTACTCTCCGTCACCAATCGTCTCACGTCCGCTGGAATGACAAGGCGCCGGTCGTCCGGCACTATGACCTCCTTTGCGGATGCACCTACTACGGTGGAGAGGTGATTGGTGAACGAATCGATCGCAAGGGTTACGTCATCTTTTGTCAGGATGTCGTCAGGGATCTTGTCTAGGTCCGGTGAACTGATAGCCTTTAGGGCATCGCCTACTTGCTTCCAGTTCACTATCGTCTTAGTGGGGCGGGGGAGGTCAGTCGTTGGGTCGGGACCTAGTCGCAGTATAATGGGTCGGTGGTCAGAGTGAAGCTCGTGAACCACTTCTATGGAGCGTAACCGGAGTGTTACGCCTCTGAATAGTGCCATGTCAAGCAAGTCAGATCGGTGGTCTTCCATATAAGGGTAGTGAGTGGGCTCAGTGGGCGCAATTATGTCAAAGTTAAGTTCTGCGATTAGGTTTTCAAGTGCAATACCTCTGGGATTGTTGACGTTACAATTCCATAGGATGTGCTTACTGTTGAAGTCGCCAATCAGAATGACGGCGCTTCCTAATGAGAATAGGGCTTCTAAGTCAGCTCGGACGATCGGCTTTTTGCAAGCTTGGTAACAGGATGCTATGACTATAGGTTGATGACCAGTCATAGCTAGGAGGCAACAAGATGCTTCCATATTAACAAGAGTCGGGCTAGGTAGGGGAATGCAGTGCAGGGACCTTTTGTAATAGATAAGAGTGCCTCCCCCACGGGAGTTCACTCTATCATCACGTACCGTTCTGTAATTGGCAAACCTAGGGTTCGCCTTCCCCGGTTTTAGAAAGGTTTCCTGCACGCATATGATATCGATAAGGTGGGTACAACAAAAGTCGTGGACGAGGTCACGTTGTCTGAAGAGGCCGTCAGCGTTAAATGACGCTAACGAAACTGAGTACGGTTTCGTGCGTTCGGTTGTACTACCCATAGTGGTTGTACTGGGGAGGGGCCTGGGGAACGAAGCGCTTAAGGGCGCTAAGTAAATTCGCGTGTTCCAATGTGTATTGGATCACGTCCGCTGGGGATTGAGCGTATTGCATCTTGTGGAATAGCTCTTGTACCTCATTGATGTCAACCGACATAGCCAGATCGCTGACTAGGTTGATTGCCTCTTGAAGAGGGGCAGCCATCAATGGCATAGGTGGAGCTTGTGGCCGGGAAGCGGCGCGGGGAGGCGCGCGAATGGTGTTGGCGACGGGTGCCGGGAGCGCGGGGCGAGCCGGGGCCGGTGCGCGGGCAGGGGCCGCGGCGCGGGCGGGTGCGGGTGCGGGCGCGGGTGCGGGCGCGCGGGCCGGGGCGCGGGCGGTAGCGACGGTCTTAACCATACTGGGTGGTTTAGACCATGCGTTACGGGCTGGGAGCGGCGCGGGTATTACCTGTGAGGCAGGTACTACCGTTAGTTTAGGGCTTACCCGTTGGTAACGGTCGTAAGAGGGACGGGTCGGCCTATGCCTTGCCACCCTGTGGTTCACTCGTGGTGCTTTAGGGCAACCACGGTAATTCGCGGTATGCCCTTGAGCACCGCATAGAACACAACTGGGTGGGTCCGGCGAATCCCGGGTGCGAGTGCACGCTGCTGTCGCGTGATCGCCTAGGCACTTAACGCACCTAGCGCGAGCGAAGCAGAAACGGGAGGCGTGCCCGTATAGTTGGCAGTTATGGCACTGCGAGGGACTTCCATTTTTGTATGGGGCTTGGACATCGAGTCCTGAGAGGCCACAGACCTTTTTTAAATTAAAAATGGCCTTGCCCTCTGGTGTACGGTCTAGTACTACGAGTACTAGGTCATATGGACTGCGGTCCTTCCCGCTGTACATGCGGTGAACCGCATGCACAGGGAAGTCTTGTGCTTTAAGGTCGTCACATACCGCATCGGTATGTATCTCCTTAGGCACACCGCGAATCACAACGCGAAGGACTTTCTCCTCTTCGAGCGCATAAGTATGAAAACTTATGCTCTCTTTACGGAGGAGCTTTGTTAGCGCTCTGTGGTCGCTACTGGTGGGCACTTGGACTTTAATGCCCTGCTGCGTGGAGCGGGCATTAGTGTAATGGATCCCACGATCCGAAACTAAACGGGACAGCATGTCCCATTTGGTTTTGTCCTGAATGAACAGGGGTGGAGGCGGTTTTTCGCGGCGCGCGCTCGCGTCCTGAGGGGACGCGGCAGTAGTGGCCGGAGCGGAGGGAGGAGACGCGGGGCGCGGGGCGGGGGTCGGCTTCTTGCCGGAGGCGGGGGCCTTAGCGGGTGCCTTGGCGGGAGGGGCGGAAGTTGCGCAACTAGCGGCTTTAGGAGCACGCTTGCGTTTGCGGTCAACGACGGTATAGCCGTCGTTATCGGAGTCCGAGTCAGTGCGTAAGGCGCGACTCGGATCTACTTCCATCTCCGTTTCGGAGTCCGAAGTGGGCTCGACAACGGCGATGGAGGGACGGGTGCTCGCTGGCCTCCCGATCGGTGAGCGCGAGCGAGACCTCTCACGGGGAGGGGCTGCCACCGTGCGTCTATTGTCCGGGCCCGGGGCGGGCGAAAGCGGGCTGTCCTCTGAGAAGGACCGGGTCAGAGGAGGGACGTTGGCCTCCGGGATTGAAGTCCCGGAGGGAGCAATAAGAGTGTCCGTGAGGCGGGCACTCGCTTCCTCTTCTAGGAGTTGCATATGAGCAACATACAGATCGGGGTGGCGGAGGGCGAAGGTCTGAAGGACCTGCACCTCACCGTTAGAGGGACGGGACTGCATCCTGAGGGGAATACTCAGGACGCCCTATCAAGGGTTTGAATTCCCTCACACACCTTGTGAGCTCACTGTGTGAGAGGGAGTGTGTACCTAGGGTGTGCCCTAGTTGTGTACCCTCTCCGAGCTTTTTTCTCGGTGGAGAGGGGTGCTCCTAAGCGCTACTCCGGGGTTGACTAGGGGCGACCCCAAGGCCAGTAATCCCGGAGCCCAGCTTGCTTCGGCTGACCCGTGAAGCGGGAAAGGCCACGGTGCAAGGTTAAACCAAAACAACAACAGTGGCCGTTGTCACCGTAGGGTGTCACACTGCGACCGCAGCAAATGGCGGATTTGATCGTTCAGACGGGTTTGGCTGACGCTACCCCACGCCTGAACGACGTCGCTTAACAGCACAAAGTGTGTTGTTACGCGACTGTTACTATGTTGTGTCGGGTAGTAAAGTGGTGAAATGCGCACCGAAAAGTGCGGTCAAAACAAGACCACCAGCCCGATATGATGTTGTTCGTCCGAAACAAGGGACTTGGGTAGGTGGTAATGCCTGACGTCTTAGAGCGCCTCTGCGCGCCGGCACGGCGAGCTCGTAGCTCACGTTGCACGGCGGTCGGTGGCTGCTCAGCTTCTGCACAGAAAACAAAACTTCGTCAGGACTGCGTATTCCAAGGCACTGGTCTGCAACTAGCGTCGGAACGATGACCCGAGTGAGACGGCAATAGTGCGGGGACTATTGCGGTCTCACTGGGAGATACTGGCGGAGCTGTAGACAGGTGTGCACGGCGTGGCGGCACAGGTCGGAATGTGCATGCTATCGTAAAAAACGTGCCAATATATATAGGAAAGCGAGTTTTTGCCATGAGTAGTACAGAATATATCGTTGTCTCGCTCTACAAATATAAATATTAAAGAGGGCGCTGAGCGCATCAATGACACTTTTTTCGGATTCCGACCTGTGCCGCCACGCCGAGCACACCTGTCTACAGCTCCGCCAGTATCTCCCAGTGAGACCGCAATAGTCCCCGCACTATTGCCGTCTCACTCGGGTCATCGTTCCGACGCTAGTTGCAGACCAGTGCCTTGGAATACGCAGTCCTGACGAAGTTTTGTTTTCTGTGCAGACGCTGAGCAGCCGCCGAACGCCGAGCAACGCGAGCTACGAGCTCGCCGTGCCGTCGCGCAGAGGCGCTCTAAGACGTCTGGCATTACCA
This sequence comes from Plagodis dolabraria, assembly GCA_963854805.1. Lineage (NCBI taxonomy): Eukaryota > Metazoa > Arthropoda > Insecta > Lepidoptera > Geometridae > Plagodis > Plagodis dolabraria. The sequence continues at coordinate 31,309,937 of OY978453.1, read as the reverse complement.
CCTACCCAGTCCCTTGTTTCGGACGAACAACATCATATCGGGCTGGTGGTCTTGCTTCGACCGCACTTTTCGGTGCGCATTTCACCACTTTACTATCCGACACAACATAGTAACAGTCGCGTAACAACACACTTTGTGCTGTTAAGCGACGTCGTTCAGGCGTGGGGTAGCGTCAGCCAAACCCGTCTGAACGATCAAATCCGCCATTTGCTGCGGTCGCAGTGTGACACCCTACGGTGACAACGGCCACTGTTGTTGTTTTGGTTTAACCTTGCACCGTGGCCTTTCCCGCTTCACGGGTCAGCCGAAGCAAGCTGGGCTCCGGGATTCTGGCCTTGGGGTCACCCCTAGTCAAACCCGGAGTAGCGCTTAGGAGCACCCCTCTCCGCCGAGAAAAAAGCTCGGAGAGGGTACACAACTAGGGCACACCATAGGTACTCACTCCCTCTCACACAAGTGAGCTCACGAGTTGCGAGAGGGAGACAGAACCCGTTAGGCCATCCTGAGTATTCCCCTCAGGATGCAACGTCCCTCTAACGGTGAGGTGGAGGTCCTTCAGACCTTCGCCCTCCGCTACCCCGAACTCTACGCTGATCATCAGCAATCGCTTAACGATGCAGAGAGTGCCCGCCTCACGGACACTCTCATCGCTCCCTCCGGAATTCCAATTCCGGAGGCCATCGTCCCTCCTCTGACCCGGTCCTTCTCAGAGGACAGCCCGACTTCGCCCGCTCCGGGCCCTGACAACAGACGCACGGTGGCAGCCCCTCCCCGTGAGAGGTCTCGCTCGCGCTCACCGATCGGGAGGCCAGCGAGCACCCGTCCCTCCATCGCCGTTGTCGAGCCCACTTCGGACTCCGAAGCGGAGATGGAGGTAGATCCGAGTCGCGCCTTACGCACTGACTCGGACTCAGATAACGACGGCTACACCGTCGTAGATAGAAAGCGCAAGCGTGCTCCTAAAGCCGCTAGTTGCGCAACTTCCGCCCCTCCCGCCAAGGCACCCGCTAAGGCCCCCGCCTCCGGCAAGAAGCCGACCCCCGCCCCGCGCCCCGCGTCTCCTCCCTCCGCTCCGGCCACCACTGCCGCGTCCCCTCAGGACGCGAACGCGCGCCGCGAAAAACCGCCTCCGCCCCTGTTCATTCAGGACAAAACCAAATGGGACATGCTGTCCCGTTTAGTTTCGGATCGTGGGATCCACTATACTAATGCCCGCTCCACGCAGCAGGGCATTAAAGTCCAAGTTTCCACCATTAGCGACCACAGAGCGCTAACTAAACTCCTCCGCCACGAGAGCATAAGTTTTCACACCTATGCGCTCGAAGAGGAGAAAGTCCTCCGAGTGGTCATCCGCGGTGTGCCCAAGGAGGTACATACCGATTCGGCATGTGCCGACCTGAAGGCACAAGACTTCCCCGTACATGCAGTTCACCGCATGTACAGCGGGAAGGACCGCAGCCCCTACGATCTAGTACTCGTAGTACTAGATCGTACTCCTGAAGGCAAGGCCATTTTTAATTTAAAAAAGGTCTGTGGCCTCTCAGGACTCGATGTCCAAGCCCCATACAAGAATGGGAGTCCCTCGCAGTGCCATAACTGCCAACTATACGGGCACGCCTCCCGTTTCTGCTTCGCTCGCGCTAGGTGCGTTAAGTGCCTAGGCGATCACGCGACAGCAGCGTGCACTCGCACCCGTGATTCGCCGGACCCACCCAGCTGTGTTTTATGCGGTGCTCAAGGGCATACCGCGAATTACCGTGGCTGCCCTAAAGCACCACGAGTGAACCACAGGGTGGCAAGGCATAGGCCGACCCGTCCCTCTTACGACCGTTACCAACGGGTAAGCCCTAAATTAACGGTAGTACCTGCCTCACAGGTAATACCCGCGCCGCTCCCAGCCCGTAACGCATGGTCTAAACCACCCAGTATGGTTAAGACCGTCGCTACCGCCCGCGCCCCGGCCCGCGCGCCCGCACCCGCGCCCGCACCCGCACCCGCCCGCGACGCGGCCCCTGCCCGCGCACCGGCCCCGGCTCGCCCCGCGCTCCCGGCACCCGTCGCCAACACCATTCGCGCGCCTCCCCGCGCCGCTTCCCGGCCACAAGCTCCACCTATGCCATTGATGGCTGCCCCTCTTCAAGAGGCAATCAACCTAGTCAGCGATCTGGCTATGTCGGTTGACATCAATGAGGTACAAGAGCTATTCCACAAGATGCAATACGCTCAATCCCCAGCGGACGTGATCCAATACACATTGGAACACGCGAATTTACTTAGCGCCCTTAAGCGCTTCGTTCCCCAGGCCCCTCCCCAGTACAACCACTATGGGTAGTACAACCGAACGCACGAAACCGTACTCAGTTTCGTTAGCGTCATTTAACGCTGACGGCCTCTTCAGACAACGTGACCTCGTCCACGACTTTTGTTGTACCCACCTTATCGATATCATATGCGTGCAGGAAACCTTTCTAAAACCGGGGAAGGCGAACCCTAGGTTTGCCAATTACAGAACGGTACGTGATGATAGAGTGAACTCCCGTGGGGGAGGCACTCTTATCTATTACAAAAGGTCCCTGCACTGCATTCCCCTACCTACCCCAACTCTTGTTAATATGGAAGCATCTTGTTGCCTCCTAGCTATGACTGGTCATCAACCTATAGTCATAGCATCCTGTTACCAAGCTTGCAAAAAGCCGATCGTCCGAGCTGACTTAGAAGCCCTATTCTCATTAGGAAGCGCCGTCATTCTGATTGGCGACTTCAACAGTAAGCACATCCTATGGAATTGTAACGTCAACAATCCCAGAGGTATTGCACTTGAAAACCTAATCGCAGAACTTAACTTTGACATAATTGCGCCCACTGAGCCCACTCACTACCCTTATATGGAAGACCACCGATCTGACTTGCTTGACATGGCACTATTCAGAGGCGTAACACTCCGGTTACGCTCCATAGAAGTGGTTCACGAGCTTCACTCTGACCACCGACCCATTATACTGCGACTAGGTCCCGACCCAACGACTGACCTCCCCCGCCCCACTAAGACGATAGTGAACTGGAAGCAAGTAGGCGATGCCCTAAAGGCTATCAGTTCACCGGACCTAGACAAGATCCCTGACGACATCCTGACAAAAGATGACGTAACCCTTGCGATCGATTCGTTCACCAATCACCTCTCCACCGTAGTAGGTGCATCCGCAAAGGAGGTCATAGTGCCGGACGACCGGCGCCTTGTCATTCCAGCGGATGTGAGACGATTGGTGACGGAGAGTAAAGCAGTGACCCGACATTACGACTCTTACCCCAGTAAAGAGAACAAAACTAAGAAACGCCACTTTGAACGCATGGTTCAAAGTCGCATGTCTGAGTTGCGTGATCAACAATGGGGCGATAAACTTTCAAACCTCGTGCCAAGCCACCATGCTTATTGGAACTTGGCGCGAAGTATGAAAGGTAGTAACCATAACGACATGCCTCCCTTATACAGACCAGTCCCACTAGTCCCAGCGTTCTTTGACGAAGACAAAGCTGAGTGCCTAGCTGATAGCCTAGAGGCTCAGTGTTCCCCTAACGTAGATCACGTTGACCAAGCTCACCTCGATTCGGTGGATGCTGAAGTCGAACGTAAAAGCTCTGTGGTCACCTCTGAACTCCCACCTGCCACCTTAGCGACTTACGCTGAGGTGGCGAGACTGATCAAGGCCCTCCGACCGCGCAAATCCCCCGGTGCCGATGGCATCTCCAACAGGGTTCTTAAAACCCTCTCTCCTCCTCTCATCCATCTCCTAGTCAGCATCTTCAATGCTGCTATGAGCCACTGCTTATTCCCAGACACCTGGAAATGTGCAACTGTCATTGGCATTCACAAACCAGGCAAAAGCTCATCTGACCCCACCAGTTACCGCCCAATCAGCCTCCTCAGTGCCTTAGGCAAACTTTACGAGCGGTTACTTGCAAACCGCCTCCAGTCCCATGCTAAGGAACACCACCTTATCCCAGATGAGCAGTTTGGCTTCAGACCCGGACACTCATGCGTCCAACAGGTGCACCGCCTCACGGAGCACATCATTGAGGGCTTTAACAAGTACCCCAAACCCCAGACCACGCTAGCAGTCTTCCTCGACGTGGCGAAAGCTTTTGACAAAGTCTGGCACAATGGCTTGATTTACAAGCTATACCAACTTGGCGTGCCAGAACGTCTTGTGCTCATCCTACAAGACTTCCTTAAAGCCAGAAGCTTTCGCTATCGCGTGGAAGGCACCCTCTCCTCCCCCCACCCAGTCAGAGCCGGAGTCCCGCAGGGCTCCGTGCTATCACCCATTCTCTTCGCGCTGTATACCAGCGACATCCCACGCTCTCAGCCAGACGTCCTATTGGCCCAATACGCGGATGATACCGCTATTTATACCACTGGGTGGCGTATCAGCAGAAAGTCCATTTTCGCCCTCCAACGGGCCATCACCGAGATCGGTGACTGGTTCCGTAAATGGCGCATCGCGGTCAACCCAGTTAAAAGTGCAGCTATGTACTTTACTGAGAAGACTCGCCCCCGTTACCCGCAACCTTTAACTTTGTTTGACCAACCCATCCCCTGGGTTAGTAAAACAAAATATCTCGGAGTCACCCTTGATCGGAATCTCACCTTTAGCGATCATATAACAACCGTCCGAAACAGAGCGGCCTTTGTAATGGGTCGCCTTGGTCCCCTGATTCGCAAAGAGAGTAAAATGTCTCTTAGTAATAAGAAGACACTTTACACTGCCTGCATCCGCCCCATCATGACTTACGCATCAGTAGTGTTTAGTCATGCTAGTGAGGCCCATCTCCATAAGCTTCAAGTCATTCAAAATCGTTTTCTTCGTAGTGCAACCGGCGCTCCGTGGTATGTCCGGAACACCGAGTTGCACTGCGACCTAAACCTTCCCTCTTTAGCGCAGTTCAATAAGGACTGCGCTCGCCGATACTTTGATCGAGCGCCCCACCACTCGAACCCATTGGTTGTCCAGGCATCGAACTACTCGACCGCCTCTTCTATCCCATTTTTCAAACCCCCCCGTCGCCGACCACGGCAGGTATTAGACGACCCGGATGACCCCATCGCAGTCATTACATTGGCAGCTTTAGCGTTATCCGCAAGTCGTCGAGGTAAAATCCCCAGGTGTGAGGTAATTAGAGGTCACACAATCAAACACCGAGCTCGCCGGCGAGCTCGAGGCAAAAACAAGGTCACGATAAATTGCTCTCCAAATAGTCAAAGAGTTTTATTCAGTAGGGCCCAATTGTGCAACACTGCAGTTGCACAGAGGCATTTTGCTCCGATCCCCCCCATGTCTCTCGACAGTGAGACAAGCCGAGGTCCGAACCACAGTGGTGCCCTTGAGCTCGCTGTCAACCCCTCCTATAATAGCGGTACGTTTTCGGCGTCCGCAGGAGACGGAGGTAGAAGGCGCTTTTCGCCTTCTACGCCCGTCTCGGGAGAAGTGCCTTCGGCACTTCTCCCTCCCGGGCTATTGTAGGGCCAGGCCCTCGCCCAAAACCCGGTGGAGCTGGACGACCGCACAGGCGGTAGCCAGCATCTATGTCCTCCCTAAAAAAAAAAAAAAAGCTGAGCGCATATTCTCTCAGTCTGCGGTCGGCACTGGCGCCGTCAACTAGCTAACAAGTTACACGAATGAATCACATATATCCTTATATCCCTATGTCTTAGCCTACTAATATTCTTTATTAATACACTTAACATCTAAACAACTTAATTCTACAAATAATAAAAGGCGAAATCGAATCTTATAATTAGGTATCTAGCTATTTACAGGCGGGGCAGTGAGAGGGCTCGTTTCGTCCGTAACATTCTCCCCCCGGCGTAGACCTTCGCAGCCATCATGATGAGGGAGGACGATAAGCCGTCTCACTGGCCTTCGGAAGATACCACCCCGCGTACGCACGTCTGCACTCCTTACTACGCCGTCTGGTCCCGTATGCACTTTTTCAATTAAACCGCGCGGCCACACGCCGCGTGGCAACAACCCGTCCGCAATAATAACGACGTCACCTTCTTTTACGTTCCGCGCGTCTTTCCTTATATCACCACGGGGTGTTAACGTTGGTAGGTATTCTTTTACCCACCGAGACCAAAACGCGTTCGCTATCGCTTGTGCGCCTCGCCACGTTCGTCTATCGGCGATGTCGCATTCCCCGACATACGGCATGCCTAAGGCCGTACCTAACAACAAATGATTGGGGGTTAGCGCTTCCGGATAGTCTTCACATACAGATACGTGCGTTAACGGTCGCGAGTTGACTGTGTATTCGATTTCGGTGAGCGCGGTAGCTAACACTTCTTCTTTCGGCGCGCGCTCTGTTAAAGTTACGGCTAATGACGATTTTACCGTTTTAATCATACGTTCCCACGCCCCCCCTTCGTTCGGCCCCCCGGGGTTAGTAAATAACCATTTTGCCATTTTCCCGTTCGTATAATTTTGGAGGGTGGGTAACCATTCGTCATAAGCTTTTTGCATTTCGACCGAACTACCATGAAAGTTCGTCCCGTTATCACTATAAAACACGGCGGGAAAGCCTCGTCTCGCGGCCATCCGTCTAATTGCCATAATGGCGGAGTCTGTACTCAAACTACTTAGAATCTCAATGTGGATGGCGCGCGTGACTAGGCAAGTGAACAATAAACCCCATCGTTTTTCGCGCCGGCGACCTATCACAACCCACATCGGACCGAAACCATCTAGACCGCACCTAGAAAAAGGTCTGGTGTACGCACTCAGCCTTTCACGCGGTAGGTCACCCTTTACCGGTGTCGCGGGTGTCGCTCGTTTTATACTACACCACGTACATGCGCGCGTCATTTTTCTAACGGACGGACGTAAGTGTAAAATCCAATAGCGCTGTCTAAGGTTGTTCACAACGTGTTCGCGCCCTATGTGTCCATTTTTCTCATGTTCGCGCCTAATGAGCAGCATTGTCAGCGGATGTCTTCCGTCAAGCACGGGCGGTGTCTTCATTTCCTCCGGTACTAGCGCGGCGTTAATCCATCCACGCAAGCATATTAGCCCGTCTTCCGTGTACATAGGGTCTAATTTCGCTAAGCGGCTCGTTCGTTCGACTGTTTTTCCGGCTTCCAATCTCGCCGTCTCGTTCGTAAAACAGTCCTTCTGAGCTTGTCGTAGCAGTATTTTCTCGCTACGCCGTAGGCGGTCTACATCGGTCACGTTCTTGACCTTTCTGCATTTATCGCAGAATGCTAGTACTCGCGCTACGGTCCTTATTAAACGATCGTATGACGAAAATCGGCTGACATCAATGAGCGGGGTCGAATCCGTCGTTCGTACGGTAAGCACTTCGACCTCTTCTTCTTCTTCTTCTTTTATGCTGACCTCTTCTTGCGGCCAGTATTCCTCTGACTTTCTTAAGAATTTTGGACCGGTGAACCAACGATCGGTGTTTTTTAAGCGAGTGCTGCCCGTTCGTGTGGCGTCGTCGGCGACATTATGCGCGGTAGGCACCCATCGCCACTCGCTAACCCTAGTTAGTTCCGCAATTTCACCTAAGCGATGTGCTACGTATGGCGTATAGCGCGCTGACGACGACCAACGGACCGACATTCCGACCTGTGCCGCCACGCCGTGCACACCTGTCTACAGCTCCGCCAGTATCTCCCAGTGAGACCGCAATAGTCCCCGCACTATTGCCGTCTCACTCGGGTCATCGTTCCGACGCTAGTTGCAGACCAGTGCCTTGGAATACGCAGTCCTGACGAAGTTTTTGTTTTGTGTGCAGAAGCTGAGCAGCCGGCGAACGCCGAGCAACGCGAGCTACGAGCTCGCCGTGCCGTCGCGCAGAGGCGCTCTAAGACGTCAGGCATTACCACCTACCCAAGTCCCTTGTTTCGGACGAACAACATCATATCGGGCTGGTGGTCTTGTTTTGACCGCACTTTTCGGTGCGCATTTCACCACTTTACTACCCGACACAACATAGTAACAGTCGCGTAACAACACACTTTGTGCTGTTAAGCGACGTCGTTCAGGCGTGGGGTAGCGTCAGCCAAACCCGTCTGAACGATCAAATCCGCCATTTGCTGCGGTCGCAGTGTGACACCCTACGGTGACAACGGCCACTGTTGTTGTTTTGGTTTAACCTTGCACCGTGGCCTTTCCCGCTTCACGGGTCAGCCGAAGCAAGCTGGGCTCCGGGATTACTGGCCTTGGGGTCGCCCCTAGTCAACCCCGGAGTAGCGCTTAGGAGCACCCCTCTCCGCCGAGAAAAAAGCTCGGAGAGGGTACACAACTAGGGCACACCCTAGGTACACACTCCCTCTCACACAGTGAGCTCACAAGGTGTGTGAGGGAATTCAAACCCTTGATAGGGCGTCCTGAGTATTCCCCTCAGGATGCAGTCCCGTCCCTCTAACGGTGAGGTGCAGGTCCTTCAGACCTTCGCCCTCCGCCACCCCGATCTGTATGTTGCACACATGCAACTCCTCGAAGAGGAAGCGAGTGCCCGCCTCACGGACACTCTTATTGCTCCCTCCGGGACTTCAATCCCGGAGGCCAACGTCCCTCCTCTGACCCGGTCCTTCTCAGAGGACAGCCCGCTTTCGCCCGCTCCGGGCCCGGATAATAGACGCACGGTGGCAGCCCCTCCCCGTGAGAGGTCTCGCTCGCGCTCACCGATCGGGAGGCCAGCGAGCACCCGTCCCTCCATCGCCGTTGTCGAGCCCACTTCGGACTCCGAAACGGAGATGGAAGTAGATCCGAGTCGCGCCTTACGCACTGACTCGGACTCCGATAACGACGGCTATACCGTCGTTGACCGCAAACGCAAGCGTGCTCCTAAAGCCGCTAGTTGCGCAACTTCCGCCCCTCCCGCCAAGGCACCCGCTAAGGCCCCCGCCTCCGGCAAGAAGCCGACCCCCGCCCCGCGCCCCGCGTCTCCTCCCTCCGCTCCGGCCACCACTGCCGCGTCCCCTCAGGACGCGAGCGCGCGCCGCGAAAAACCGCCTCCGCCCCTGTTCATTCAGGACAAAACCAAATGGGACATGCTGTCCCGTTTAGTTTCGGATCGTGGGATCCACTATACTAATGCCCGCTCCACGCAGCAGGGCATTAAAGTCCAAGTTTCCACCATTAGCGACCACAGAGCGCTAACTAAACTCCTCCGCCACGAGAGCATAAGTTTTCACACTTATGCGCTCGAAGAGGAGAAAGTCCTCCGAGTCCATCCGCGGTGTGCCCAAGGAGGTACATACCGATTCGGTATGTGCCGACCTGAAGGCACAAGACTTCCCCGTACATGCAGTTCACCGCATGTACAGCGGGAAGGACCGCAGCCCCTACGATCTAGTACTCGTAGTACTAGATCGTACTCCTGAAGGCAAGGCCATTTTTAATTTAAAAAAGGTCTGTGGCCTCTCAGGACTCGATGTCCAAGCCCCATACAAGAATGGGAGTCCCTCGCAGTGCCATAACTGCCAACTATACGGGCACGCCTCCCGTTTCTGCTTCGCTCGCGCTAGGTGCGTTAAGTGCCTAGGCGATCACGCGACAGCAGCGTGCACTCGCACCCGGGATTCGCCGGACCCACCCAGCTGTGTTTTATGCGGTGCTCAAGGGCATACCGCGAATTACCGTGGCTGCCCTAAAGCACCACGAGTGAACCACAGGGTGGCAAGGCATAGGCCGACCCGTCCCTCTTACGACCGTTACCAACGGGTAAGCCCTAAACTAACGGTAGTACCTGCCTCACAGGTAAAACCCGCGCCGCTCCCAGCCCGTAACGCATGGTCTAAACCACCCAGTATGGTTAAGACCGTCGCTACCGCCCGCGCCCCGGCCCGCGCGCCCGCACCCGCGCCCGCACCCGCACCCGCCCGCGCCGCGGCCCCTGCCCGCGCACCGGCCCCGGCTCGCCCCGCGCTCCCGGCACCCGTCGCCAACACCATTCGCGCGCCTCCCCGCGCCGCTTCCCGGCCTCAAGCTCCACCTATGCCATTGATGGCTGCCCCTCTTCAAGAGGCAATCAACCTAGTCAGCGATCTGGCTATGTCGGTTGACATCAATGAGGTACAAGAGCTATTCCACAAGATGCAATACGCTCAATCCCCAGCGGACGTGATCCAATACACATTGGAACACGCGAACTTACTAAGCGCCCTTAAGCGCTTCGTTCCCCAGGCCCCTCCCCAGTACAACCACTATGGGTAGTACAACCGCACGCACGAAACCGCGCTCAGTTTCGTTAGCGTCATTCAACGCTAACGGTTTCTTTAGACAACGTGACCTTGTCCACGACTTTTGTTGCACCCACCTTATCGACATTATATGCGTGCAGGAAACCCCTCTAAAACCGGGGAAGGCGAACCCTAGGTTTGCCAATTACAGAACGGTACGTGATGATAGAGTGAACTCCCGTGGGGGAGGCACTCTTATCTATTACAAAAGGTCCCTGCACTGCATCCCCTTACCTACCCCGACTCTTGTTAATATGGAAGCATCTTGTTGCCTTCTAGCTATGACTGGTCATCAACCTATAGTCATAGCGTCCTGTTACCAAGCTTGTCAAAAGCCGATCGTCCGAGCTGACTTAGAAGCATTGTTCTCATTAGGAAGCGCCGTCCTTCTGATTGGCGACTTCAATAGTAAGCACATCCTATGGAATTGTAACGTCAACAATCCCAGAGGCATTGCACTTGAAAAACTAGTCGCAGAACTTAATTTTGACATAATTGCGCCCACTGAGCCCACTCACTACCCTCACACGGAAGACTTTCGACCTGACTTGCTTGACATGGCACTACTCAGAGGCGTAACACTCCAGTTACGCTCCATAGAAGTGGTTCACGAGCTTCACTCTGATCACCGACCCATTATACTGCGACTAGGTCCCGACCCAACAACAGACCTCCCCCGCCCCACTAAGACGATAGTGAACTGGAAGCAATTAGGCGTTGCCCTAAAGGCTATCAGTTCACCGGACCTTGACAAGATCCCTGACGACATCCTGACTAAAGATGACGTAACCCTTGCGATCGATTCGTTCACTAATCACCTCTCCACCGTAGTAGGTGCATCCGCAAAGGAGGTCATGGTGCCGGACGACCGGCGCCTTGTCATTCCAGCGGATGTGAGACGATTAGTGACGGAAAGTAAAGCAGTGACCCGACATTACGACTCTTACCCCAGTAAAGAGAACAAAACTAGGAAACGCCACTTTGAACGCATGGTTCAAAGTCGCATGTCTGAGTTGCGTGATCAACAATGGGGTGACAAACTTTCAAACCTCGTGCCAAGCCACCAGGCTTATTGGGACTTGGCGCGAGGTATGAAAGGAAGTAACTACAACGACATGCCTCCCTTATACAGACCAGTCCCACTAGTCCCAGCGTTCTTTGACGAAGACAAAGCTGAGTGCCTAGCTGATAGCCTAGAGGCTCAGTGTTCCCCTAACGTAGATCACGTTGACCAAGCTCACCTCGATTCGGTGGATGCTGAAGTCGAACGTAAAAGCTCTGTGGTCACCTCTGAACTCCCACCAATCACCTTAGCGACTTACGCTGAGGTGGCGAGACTGATCAAGGCCCTCCGACCGCGCAAATCCCCCGGTGCCGATGGCATCTCCAACAGGGTTCTTAAAACCCTCTCTCCTCCTCTCATCCATCTCCTAGTCAGCATCTTCAATGCTGCTATGAGCCACTGCTTATTCCCAGACACCTGGAAATGTGCAAATGTCATTGGCATTCACAAACCAGGCAAAAGCTCATCTGACCCCACCAGTTACCGCCCCATCAGCCTCCTCAGTGCCTTAGGCAAACTTTACGAGCGGTTACTTGCAAACCGTCTCCAGTCCCATGCTAAGGAACACCACCTTATCCCAGATGAGCAGTTTGGCTTCAGGCCCGGACACTCATGCGTCCAACAGGTGCACCGCCTCACGGAGCACATCATTGAGGGCTTTAACAAGTACCCCAAACCCCAGACAACGCTAGCAGTCTTCCTCGACGTAGCGAAAGCTTTTGACAAAGTCTGGCACAATGGCTTGATTTACAAGCTATACCAATTTGGCGTGCCAGAACGTCTTGTGCTCATCCTACAAGACTTCCTTAAAGCCAGAAGCTTTCGCTATCGCGTGGAAGGCACCCTCTCCTCCCCCCACCCAGTCAGAGCCGGAGTCCCTCAGGGCTCCGTGCTATCACCCATTCTTTTCGCGCTGTATACCAGCGACATCCCACGCTCTCAGCCTAACGTCCTATTAGCCCAATACGCGGATGATACCGCTATTTATACCACTGGGTGGCATATCAGTAGAAAGTCCATTCCCGCCCTCCAACGGGCCATCACCGAGATCGGTGACTGGTTCCGTAAATGGCGCATCGCGGTCAACCCAGTTAAAAGTGCAGCTATGTACTTTACTGAGAAGGGCCGCCCCCGTTACCCGCAACCTATAACTTTGTTCGACCAACCCATCCCCTGGGTTAGTAAAACAAAATATCTCGGAGTCACCCTTGATCGGAATCTCACCTTTAGCGATCATATAACAACCGTCCGTAACAGAGCGGCCTTTGTAATGGGTCGCCTTGGTCCAATGATTCGCAAAGAGAGTAAAATGTCTCTTAGAAATAAGAAGACACTTTACACTGCCTGCATCCGCCCCATCATGACTTACGCATCAGTAGTGTTTAGTCATGCTAGTGAGGCCCATCTCCATAAGCTTCAAGTCATTCAAAACCGTTTTCTTCGTAGTGCAACCGGCGCTCCGTGGTATATCCGGAACACCGAGTTGCATTGCGACTTAAACCTTCCCTCTCTAGCGCAGTTCAATAAGGACTGCGCCCGCCGATACTTTGATCGAGCGCCCCACCACCCGAACCCATTGGTTGTCCAGGCATCGAACTACTCGACTGCCTCTTCTATCCCATTTTTCAAACCCCCCCGTCGCCGACCACGGCAGGTATTAGACGACCCGGATGACCCCATCGCAGCCATTACGTTGGCAGCTTTAGCGTTATCCGCAAGTCGTCGAGGTAAAATCCCCAGGTGTGAGGTAATCAGAGGTCACACAATCAAACACCGAGCTCGCCGGCGAGCTCGAGGCAAAAACAAGGTCACGATAAATTGCTCTCCAAATAGTCAAAGAGTATTATTCAGTAGGGCCCAATTGTGCAACACTGCAGTTGCACAGAGGCATTTTGCTCCGATCCCCCCCATGTCTCTCGACAGCGAGACAAGCCGAGGTCCGAACCACAGTGGTGCCCTTGAGCTCGCTGTCAACCCCTCCTATAATAGCGGTACGTTTTCGGCGTCCGCAGGAGACGGAGGTAGAAAGCGCTTTTCGCCTTCTACGCCCCTCCCGGGCTATTGTAGGGCCAGGCCCTCGCCCAAAACCCGGTGGAGCTGGACGACCGCACAGGCGGTAGCCAGCATCTATGTCCTCCCTAAAAAAAAAAAAAAATAGCGCGCTGAGTCGTTACGTATCCAGTGCAAGGTTGTTTTCGAGTCACTCCAATATGTGACACGGCCTGTGAATTCATGTTCGCGGATAATTTCAGCGGCTAATCTCGCACCAATTAGGCTAGCCTGTAATTCCATGCGTGGTATACTTTGCGGTTTCATAGGCGCTACTTTCGCTTTTCCGGCGATTAAGGTCACGTGTACTCTTTGATCGTCGTACAAATACCTCCAGTAGGCTCCCGCTGCGTATGCCTGTTCACTCGCGTCTGCGAATATGTGAAGTTGTCTTTCTACGGCTAGTCTTATACTGTAGCATCGCGGAATACGCAGTTTTTCGATGTACTCCATATCGCGTATCCATTCGTTGAAGCTGGCGGCTTCTTCCGGTGGCAGGGGATCATCCCATCCCATTTTGTGTCTCCATAAGCTCTGCAGTATCATTTTTGCAGAGATGACGTAAGGGGATAGCTGACCCGATGGATCGAATATAGACATTACGGCCCCCAGTGCCTCTCTCTTAGTAGGCGTTCTAACTCCCGTTTTTACTTCGGTCGGGATACGGGGCATCTCCGTATTGAATGCTAGTTCGTCTGTAGACGCGATCCATTTTATGCCTAAGGTTTTTCCGTACTCGTTCAACCCGGTTCCTAATTCCTTGTGAGTGGTGGCGTGTTCCTCGTGCCCCACTCCCCCCAGTAATTGAGGACGGTTCGAGCTCCAGCTCGCGAGTTCGAATCCTGCCTTCTTGTGAACCTCAATTACTTCCTTTATGGTATGCGCCGCGGTTTCTTCGTCACTAAAACTTTGCACCCAATCGTCCATGTAGTGACACTTAGTTATAGCTGTGTGCGCTAGTGCGTGCGATTCTCGCATTTCGTCGGCGTTCTTATTCCGTACGCTGTGTGCTAGAAACGGTGAGCTTTTAGCGCCAAATATCATAGCTGTCATTACGTAAGTGTCGGGTGGCCGTGACCGTTCGTTTCCGCGCCATAGAAAGTGTTGTGCGATGCGATCGTCGGGTCGGATTCTCACCCTTAAGAACATCTCTCGTATATCAGCTGTTACGGCGACCGGTCGTTCACGGAAGCGGTACAATATACCGTTGAGATTTTGTAGTAAGTCCGGCCCTTCCAAGAGCGCATCGTTCATACACACGCCGTTCGATCGTGCTGCGGCGTCAAAAACCAAACGTACTTTATTTGGTTTATGCGGGTTGGTTACCGCGAAGTGAGGTAGGTACCACAGGCGAGGGTTGTTACTATGGTCACGCTCGCACCTGACTGCATATCCTTTTTCTAGCAGTTTGTTCATTTCCTTTGTATATGCCTCCTTGAACTCAGGTGACTTATCCATTTTTCTTTCTAAGCTTTTTAAGCGTCGCGTGGCCATATCGTAACTATGTGGTAGCCGTACGTCCTCCGATTTCCATGGGAGTCCTACTTCGAACTGGCCGTTCACTCGTCGTACTAATTTATTAAATATCTCTACTGCCCTTTCATCGGTTGCAACCGGTTTTGGTTTGTTAGAGATGCCGATCGAGTCCAATTCGAAGTGGGTTTTCACAAGTTCGTGTAGCTCGCAGTCTCGTTCTCCTTGCACCGTATGTATATGTAGTGTGCGTTCGTCGTGAGATACGATTGAGCTATACGGTGCGGTCCCGTGTATCACCCATCCGAGCTTGGTGAGGGATGCCGCCGGTTGTGACCTTTTTCCCGTTAGTAACTTTCTAGTTACTATTAAGTGCCAGTTGTCGGCACCTATTAATATGCGCGGTTTTCCTCCGGAGTAGCACACGTCTTCGGCGCACACACTTTGTAGGTATCGTTGGTTCATTATCTCGCTGTTCACCGACTGACTACCTAGTTCCAAGTGTTGAACTGTACGCGCCTTAATAGCGTGGTATACCGTCTGACGTCTTCCTTTTATCCCGATGTCAACGGCTTGGCTACCCGCTTCCCTTTGACTCGATGTGACCCCGTGGATGTTCAGCGGCCTCGTAGGCCCGTGCGCACCGATTAAGTCGGCTATTTCCTGGTCGATTAAACTGATTGTCGACCCTTCGTCTAACAGACCGAATGTTTCAATTTCCCCTGTCGGTCCCTTAAGTGTGATCGGACACACTTTTAACAATACTTTATTACTGCTTATTGCCTGCGCGGAGGCAGTGATAGCGGTGTCTTCCCTTTGCGGTTTTGATTCTGTTCGTTTAACCGCATGCAGTAATGCGTGATGTGGCATCCTACATTCATTGACTCCGCATTTCCTTGCTTTGCAGTTGTAGCGGCGATGTTTGCTATTCAAACATAGGAAACATGTATGCGTCTCTTTCACCCATTGCCATCTCTCTTCTACAGTCATTTCTTTGACTTTTTGGCATTGTGGGGTTGCGTGTTCGTTTCCACAACACAGACAAACGTTCTTCTGTGTCTCGTTCGTTGCATAGACGTTAGCTCGTTGATTGCGGTTATTGGGTCGGAATTGCGGCGCGTCCTTGGTCGTTTTGGTAGGCGGGTTATGCTGTGCGGACGAGTAGCAATGGCGTACTGCGCGTTCGGCTTCACGCATGAAGAAACGCGATAAAGTTACAATTTCCGCCTCTGTTTGCTGTCCTTGTTCCTCAGCATAATCGCACCAACGTGACCGTAGGTGTTCACTCATTTTATCCGTGATTTGACGCGTTAACATTGGGTTTTGCAAGTAACCGCGTTCGTCTAGACACGAGATTACTGTCACAATGTTTTGCAATTTAATTGCGAAGTTATTAAGCTCCGCTGCCGTTGACCCGATACGCGGTAGCTTTTTCAAGTCGTCTAGTGCTTGATCGATTATTATTTCCGGCTGCCCATAACGTTGTTCTAACGTTTTCATGATCACAGTCGGTTCCGTTGCGGTATATAACAGCGCGGCCACGCATTGCCGAGCTTCGCCTCGTAGACACGCTCTTAGCCTAGCGAGGTTCTCGGTTGGCGTCAGCCCGTATACCGCCTTTGCCTCTTTTGTAGCCGCTTTGAACGGTAGCCATTCCCCGGCGGCCCCACTGAATATAGGTAAGTCTGGTGCGCTTCTATGCGGTTTGTTTCGTGCCATTTTCTCTAATATTTCCGCTAGCCTTTCCATGCCCCTATCTCTGGATACAGGGCGGGCTGGTGACGGTTGGCGCCGCGACGAAGATTCAAACGTGACTTGGTTTGGTGTGGGCATAGGGTATAACTCCGTTTCCTTTGCTTGAACTACTTGGCATCGTTCTGTCTCTCTCGCACGCGTAGTATGTAGGCATCGCTCCGTCTCTTTCGCTCGTTCCATAGTTACGGCAGCATCGATGTCGACGTTTACGCTGTGCTCCCCCCGTCTCTGCGTGTGTTGAACCCAGTCTTTGACTCGCATACTGGTTTCCATAGCTTCCTGTTCGCAGAGACTCTCCTGATCTGATTCCTCCCTTATAGCCGCTATGTCGGCGACTAATTTTTTCTTGATCAGATCCGCTTCAATTTGCAATTCTTTTTTCCTTATGTCGGCTAATCGTTCTTCAGCCTCCATTTCCATTTGCCGTATTCTTGCAACGGCACTTGCGCTTGAACGTTGTGAACGAACCGATAACGCTTGCCCTTCGCGTCTCCTACCCGATACCGATCGCGGTCGCGTATTGTTTACATTCGGACACGACGCGGATTCAGTGAGCGGTTGCTCGTTAATTACGGGCGCGTGCGCGAACGCGGATGCAGACGGCGACGCGGGGTAGTCTTCGTATACGCGTAGAGTCTTCCCATCGGCGACCTGGCTCCTGGTCGTCGGCATTTTCGGCTCTTCACGCCCCTAATTCCCTACCTGCCTAACGGTCCCTAACAATTCCTTAGGAGGGCCCGGCCCTAAGGCACGAGATACGCTCCCTTGGAGATGGAAAAAGGGGATGGGTAGGGAAGGTGGGCCCTGCCCGGCAGAGGATCGCAAGCGGTGACGGAGCGCTCGACAGTCGGCTGGAATGTCCGACTGCCTTCCGCAGTGCCTACAGTCCGGCCTCCGCACCACAACTACGACCTTACCGACGTCAGGAGTGCAACTTCAGTCCGTGGGGACCGGTGACACCGCACCAAATGTCACACCGCCAGTACTGGCGTTAACCTGGCCCTCTTACCGATTTAGCACCGTGAGGGGGTTCGAGAGACCAGGCCGCGGCTAACCGCGTTAAAGTCTTCTTTTTTCGTTCTTCGTTCTGCACACCCGGGGCACCCGTTGCACGGCGCACGGCGTATGTAGCACCGTTGGGTGATCTTCCGACCCCGGTCCAAGGTCTCACGACGTCACGGCGATCGTTGCACCGTTGGGTGATCTTCAGCCCAATGGCCCGCCGCTGCCGCTCCTTGGTGACAAGTTCCACACTCGTTCTGGTGGACTTGTTTGGTTCCACACTCGTTCTGGTGGACTTGGTTGGTTCCACACTCGTTCTGGTGGACCTGATGTTGTTGGCACACGTCCTACACACTGCGTGAAAGGTACAGTAAGTGTAGACGTCACAGTGCCCTGCCGACGATGATGCTGATTCTTGACTTGATGACGACGACCCAGAGTTGACCAACTGCTCCTTTGTCCAATTGAACCCGGCTTGCGAAGGACCAGAAACTGTGGGGGTCCTTACGCTATGGGTCAATAAAACACACGCTTCGATGTAGCTCAAATGGTGGACTGTATTTCTTTCTTCAAATTATGTTACAATTTCTTCGTATATCCTATGTAACAATTTGTTCTCGCTGGTACATGAAACAAGGAATGAAACAAAGATGTGGTTGACTCCGAGAGTCAGTTAAGAATGCATGCTATCGTAGTTTAGTTTAGTTTAGGGAGGACATAGATGCTGGCTACCGCCTGTGCGGTCGTCCAGCTCCACCGGGTTTTGGGCGAGGGCCTGGCCCTACAATAGCCCGGGAGGGAGAAGTGCCGAAGGCACTTCTCCCGAGACGGGCGTAGAAGGCGAAAAGCGCTTTCTACCTCCGTCTCCTGCGGACGCCGAAAACGTGCCGCTACTATAGGAGGGGTTGACAGCGAGCTCAAGGGCACCACTGTGGTTCGGACCTCGGCTTGTCTCGCTGTCGAGAGACATG
This sequence comes from Plagodis dolabraria, assembly GCA_963854805.1. Taxonomy (NCBI): domain Eukaryota; kingdom Metazoa; phylum Arthropoda; class Insecta; order Lepidoptera; family Geometridae; genus Plagodis; species Plagodis dolabraria. Next base: position 31,291,381 of record OY978453.1, on the reverse strand, counting down.
GGGGGGATCGGAGCAAAATGCCTCTGTGCAACTGCAGTGTTGCACAATTGGGCCCTACTGAATAATACTCTTTGACTATTTGGAGAGCAATTTATCGTGACCTTGTTTTTGCCTCGAGCTCGCCGGCGGGCTCGGTGTTTGATTGTGTGACCTCTAATTACCTCACACCTGGGGATTTTACCTCGATGACTTGCGGATAACGCTAAAGCTGCCAATGTAATGGCTGCGATGGGGTCATCCGGGTCGTCTAATACCTGCCGTGGTCGGCGACGGGGGGGTTTGAAGAATGGGATAGAAGAGGCAGTCGAGTAGTTCGATGCCTGGACAACAATGGGTTCGGGTGGTGGGGCGCTCGATCAAAGTATCGGCGGGCGCAGTCCTTATTGAACTGCGCTAAAGAGGGAAGGTTTAAGTCGCAATGCAACTCGGTGTTCCGGATATACCACGGGGCGCCGGTTGCATTACGAAGAAAACGGTTTTGGATGACTTGAAGTTTATGAAGGTGGGCCTCACTAGCATGACTAAACACTACTGATGCGTAAGTCATGATGGGGCGGATGCAGGCAGTGTAAAGTGTCTTCTTATTACTAAGAGACATTTTACTCTCTTTGCGAATTAGGGGACCAAGGCGACCCATTACGAAGGCCGCTCTGTTACGGACGGTTGTTATGTGATCGTTAAAGGTGAGATGACGATCAAGGGTGACTCCGAGGTATTTTGTTCTAGGAACCCAGGGAATGGGTTCGTCGAACAAAATAAGCGGTTTCGGGTAAGGGGAGCGTGTCTTCTCAGTAAAGCACATAGCTGTGCTTTTAGCTGGGTTGACCGCGATGCGCCATTTTCGGAACCAGTCACCGATCTCGGTGATGGCCCGTTGCATGACGAAATAGGACTGTCTGTTGATATGCCACCCAGTGGTGTAAATGGCGGTATCATCCGCATATTGGGCTAGGAATACTTTGGGCTGAGAGCGTGGGATGTCACTGGTATACAGTGCAAAGAGAATAGGTGATAGCACGGAGCCCTGAGGGACTCCGGCTCTGACTGGGTGGGGGGAGGAGAGGGTGCCTTCCACGCGATAGCTTCTGGCTTTAAGGAAGTCTTGTAGGATGAGCACAAGACGTTCTGGCACGCCAAATTGGTATAGCTTGTAGATCAAGCCGTTGTGCCAGACTTTGTCAAAAGCTTTCGCTACGTCGAGGAAGACTGCTAGCGTAGTCTGGGGTTTGGGGTACTTATTGAAGCCCTCAATGATGTGCTCCGTGAGGCGGTGCACCTGTTGGACGCATGAGTGTCCGGGTCTGAAGCCAAACTGCTCATCTGGGATAAGGTGGTGTTCCTTAGCATGGGACTGGAGACGGTTTGCAAGTAACCGCTCGTAAAGTTTGCCTAAGGCACTGAGGAGGCTGATGGGGCGGTAACTGGTGGGGTCAGATGAGCTTTTGCCTGGTTTGTGAATGCCAATGACATTTGCACATTTCCAGGTGTCTGGGAATAAGCAGTGGCTCATAGCAGCATTGAAGATGCTGACTAAGAGATGGATGAGAGGAGGAGAGAGGGTTTTAAGAACCCTGTTGGAGATGCCATCGGCACCGGGGGATTTGCGCGGTCGGAGGGCCTTGATCAGTCTCTCCACCTCAGCGTAAGTCGCTAAGGTGATTGGTGGGAGTTCAGAGGTGACCACAGAGCTTTTACGTTCGACTTCAGCATCCACCGAATCGAGGTGAGCTTGGTCAACGTGATCTACGTTAGGGGAACACTGAGCCTCTAGGCTATCAGCTAGGCACTCAGCTTTGTCTTCGTCAAAGAACGCTGGGACTAGTGGGACTGGTCTGTATAAGGGAGGCATGTCGTTATGGTTACTTCCTTTCAAGCCTCGCGCCAAGTCCCAGTAAGCATGGTGGCTTGGCACGAGGTTTGAAAGTTTATCGCCCCATTGTTGATCACGCAACTCAGACATGCGACTTTGAACCATGCGTTCAAAGTGGCGTTTCTTAGTTTTGTTCTCTTTACTGGGGTAAGAGTCGTAATGTCGGGTCACTGCTTTACTCTCCGTCACCAATCGTCTCACATCCGCTGGAATGACAAGGCGCCGGTCGTCCGGCACTATGACCTCCTTTGCGGATGCACCTACTACGGTGGAGAGGTGATTGGTGAACGAATCGATCGCAAGGGTTACGTCATCTTTTGTCAGGATGTCGTCAGGGATCTTGTCTAGGTCCGGTGAACTGATAGCCTTTAGGGCATCGCCTACTTGCTTCCAGTTCACTATCGTCTTAGTGGGGCGGGGGAGGTCAGTCGTTGGGTCGGGACCTAGTCGCAGTATAATGGGTCGGTGGTCAGAGTGAAGCTCGTGAACCACTTCTATGGAGCGTAACCGGAGTGTTACGCCTCTGAATAGTGCCATGTCAAGCAAGTCAGATCGGTGGTCTTCCATATAAGGGTAGTGAGTGGGCTCAGTGGGCGCAATTATGTCAAAGTTAAGTTCTGCGATTAGGTTTTCAAGTGCAATACCTCTGGGATTGTTGACGTTACAATTCCATAGGATGTGCTTACTGTTGAAGTCGCCAATCAGAATGACGGCGCTTCCTAATGAGAATAGGGCTTCTAAGTCAGCTCGGACGATCGGCTTTTTGCAAGCTTGGTAACAGGATGCTATGACTATAGGTTGATGACCAGTCATAGCTAGGAGGCAACAAGATGCTTCCATATTAACAAGAGTCGGGGTAGGTAGGGGAATGCAGTGCAGGGACCTTTTGTAATAGATAAGAGTGCCTCCCCCACGGGAGTTCACTCTATCATCACGTACCGTTCTGTAATTGGCAAACCTAGGGTTCGCCTTCCCCGGTTTTAGAAAGGTTTCCTGCACGCATATGATATCGATAAGGTGGGTACAACAAAAGTCGTGGACGAGGTCACGTTGTCTGAAGAGGCCGTCAGCGTTAAATGACGCTAACGAAACTGAGTACGGTTTCGTGCGTTCGGTTGTACTACCCATAGTGGTTGTACTGGGGAGGGGCCTGGGGAACGAAGCGCTTAAGGGCGCTAAGTAAATTCGCGTGTTCCAATGTGTATTGGATCACGTCTGCTGGGGATTGAGCGTATTGCATCTTGTGGAATAGCTCTTGTACCTCATTGATGTCAACCGACATAGCCAGATCGCTGACTAGGTTGATTGCCTCTTGAAGAGGGGCAGCCATCAATGGCATAGGTGGAGCTTGTGGCCGGGAAGCGGCGCGGGGAGGCGCGCGAATGGTGTTGGCGACGGGTGCCGGGAGCGCGGGGCGAGCCGGGGCCGGTGCGCGGGCAGGGGCCGTGGCGCGGGCGGGTGCGGGTGCGGGCGCGGGTGCGGGCGCGCGGGCCGGGGCGCGGGCGGTAGCGACGGTCTTAACCATACTGGGTGGTTTAGACCATGCGTTACGGGCTGGGAGCGGCGCGGGTATTACCTGTGAGGCAGGTACTACCGTTAGTTTAGGGCTTACCCGTTGGTAACGGTCGTAAGAGGGACGGGTCGGCCTATGCCTTGCCACCCTGTGGTTCACTCGTGGTGCTTTAGGGCAACCACGGTAATTCGCGGTATGCCCTTGAGCACCGCATAAAACACAGCTGGGTGGGTCCGGTGAATCCCGGGTGCGAGTGCACGCTGCTGTCGCGTGATCGCCTAGGCACTTAACGCACCTAGCGCGAGCGAAGCAGAAACGGGAGGCGTGCCCGTATAGTTGGCAGTTATGGCACTGCGAGGGACTCCCATTTTTGTATGGGGCTTGGACATCGAGTCCTGAGAGGCCACAGACCTTTTTTAAATTAAAAATGGCCTTGCCTTCAGGTGTACGATCTAGTACCACGAGTACTAGATCGTAGGGACTGCGGTCCTTCCCGCTGTACATGCGGTGAACTGCATGTACGGGGAAGTCTTGTGCCTTCAGGTCGGCACATACCGAATCGGTATGTACCTCCTTGGGCACACCGCGGATGACCACTCGGAGGACTTTCTCCTCTTCGAGCGCATAAGTGTGAAAACTTATGCTCTCTTTACGGAGGAGCTTTGTTAGCGCTCTGTGGTCGCTAATGGTGGACACCTGAACTTTAATGCCCTGCTGCGTGGAGCGGGCATTAGTGTAGTGGATCCCACGATCCGAAACTAAACGGGACAGCATGTCCCATTTGGTTTTGTCCTGAATGAACAGGGGCGGAGGCGGTTTTTCGCGGCGCGCGCTCGCGTCCTGAGGGGACGCGGCAGTGGTGGCCGGAGCGGAGGGAGGAGACGCGGGGCGCGGGGCGGGGGTCGGCTTCTTGCCGGAGGCGGGGGCCTTAGCGGGTGCCTTGGCGGGAGGGGCGGAAGTTGCGCAACTAGCGGCTTTAGGAGCACGCTTGCGTTTTCTGTCTACGACGGTATAGCCGTCGTTATCGGAGTCCGAGTCAGTGCGTAAGGCACGACTCGGATCTACATCCATCTCCGCTTCGGAGTCCGAAGTGGGCTCGACAACGGCGATGGAGGGACGGGTGCTCGCTGGCCTCCCGATCGGTGAGCGCGAGCGAGACCTCTCACGGGGAGGGGCTGCCACCGTGCGTCTGTTGTCAGGGCCCGGAGCGGGCGAAGTCGGGCTGTCCTCTGAGAAGGACCGGGTCAGAGGAGGGACGATGGCCTCCGGAATTGGAGTTCCGGAGGGAGCGATGAGAGTGTCCGGGAGGCGGGCACTCTCTGCATCGTTAAGTGATTGCTGATGATCAGCGTAGAGTTCGGGGTAGCGGAGGGCGAAGGTCTGAAGGACCTCCACCTCACCGTTAGAGGGACGTTGCATCCTGAGGGGAATACTCAGGATGGCCTAACTGGTTCTGTCTCCCTCTCGCAACTCGTGAGCTCACTTGTGTGAGAGGGAGTGAGTACCTATGGTGTGCCCTAGTTGTGTACCCTCTCCGAGCTTTTTTCTCGGCGGAGAGGGGTGCTCCTAAGCGCTACTCCGGGGTTGACTAGGGGCGACCCCAAGGCCAGTAATCCCGGAGCCCAGCTTGCTTCGGCTGACCCGTGAAGCGGGAAAGGCCACGGTGCAAGGTTAAACCAAAAACAACAACAGTGGCCGTTGTCACCGTAGGGTGTCACACTGCGACCGCAGCAAATGGCGGATTTGATCGTTCAGACGGGTTTGGCTGACGCTACCCCACGCCTGAACGACGTCGCTTAACAGCACAAAGTGTGTTGTTACGCGACTGTTACTATGTTGTGTCGGGTAGTAAAGTGGTGAAATGCGCACCGAAAAGTGCGGTCAAAACAAGACCACCAGCCCGATATGATGTTGTTCGTCCGAAACAAGGGACTTGGGTAGGTGGTAATGCCTGACGTCTTAGAGCGCCTCTGCGCGCCGGCACGGCGAGCTCGTAGCTCACGTTGCTCGGCGGTCGGTGGCTGCTCAGCTTCTGCACAGAAAACAAAACTTCGTCAGGACTGCGTATTCCAAGGCACTGGTCTGCAACTAGCGTCGGAACGATGACCCGAGTGAGACGGCAATAGTGCGGGGACTATTGCGGTCTCACTGGGAGATACTGGCGGAGCTGTAGACAGGTGTGCACGGCGTGGCGGCACAGGTCGGAATGAGTGAGTGCATGAATTGATGCTATCGTAAAAAACGTGCCAATATATATAGGAAAGCGAGTTTTTGCCATGAGTAGTACAGAATATATCGTTGTCTCGCTCTACAAATATAAATATTAAAGAGGGCGCTGAGCGCATATTCTCTCACACTCACTCACTGACTCCATTCCGACCTGTGCCGCCACGCCGTGCACACCTGTCTACAGCTCCGCCAGTATCTCCCAGTGAGACCGCAATAGTCCCCGCACTATTGCCGTCTCACTCGGGTCATCGTTCCGACGCTAGTTGCAGACCAGTGCCTTGGAATACGCAGCCCTGACGAAGTTTTTGTTTTGTGTGCAGAAGCTGAGCAGCCGCCGAACGCCGAGCAACGCGAGCTACGAGCTCGCCGTGCCGTCGCGCAGAGGCGCTCTAAGACGTCAGGCATTACCACCTACCCAAGTCCCTTGTTTCGGACGAACAACATCATATCGGGCTGGTGGTCTTGTTTTGACCGCACTTTTCGGTGCGCATTTCACCACTTTACTACCCGACACAACATAGTAACAGTCGCGTAACAACACACTTTGTGCTGTTAAGCGACGTCGTTCAGGCGTGGGGTAGCGTCAGCCAAACCCGTCTGAACGATCAAATCCGCCATTTGCTGCGGTCGCAGTGTGACACCCTACGGTGACAACGGCCACTGTTGTTGTTTTGGTTTAACCTTGCACCGTGGCCTTTCCCGCTTCACGGGTCAGCCGAAGCAAGCTGGGCTCCGGGATTACTGGCCTTGGGGTCACCCCTAGTCAACCCCGGAGTAGCGCTTAGGAGCACCCCTCTCCGCCGAGAAAAAAGCTCGGAGAGGGTACACAACTAGGGCACACCATAGGTACTCACTCCCTCTCACACAAGTGAGCTCACGAGTTGCGAGAGGGAGACAGAACCCGTTAGGCCATCCTGAGTATTCCCCTCAGGATGCAACGTCCCTCTAACGGTGAGGTGGAGGTCCTTCAGACCTTCGCCCTCCGCTACCCCGAACTCTACGCTGATCATCAGCAATCGCTTAACGATGCAGAGAGTGCCCGCCTCACGGACACTCTCATCGCTCCCTCCGGAACTCCAATTCCGGAGGCCATCGTCCCTCCTCTGACCCGGTCCTTCTCAGAGGACAGCCCGACTTCGCCCGCTCCGGGCCCTGACAACAGACGCACGGTGGCAGCCCCTCCCCGTGAGAGGTCTCGCTCGCGCTCACCGATCGGGAGGCCAGCGAGCACCCGTCCCTCCATCGCCGTTGTCGAGCCCACTTCGGACTCCGAAGCGGAGATGGATGTAGATCCGAGTCGTGCCTTACGCACTGACTCGGACTCCGATAACGACGGCTATACCGTCGTAGACAGAAAACGCAAGCGTGCTCCTAAAGCCGCTAGTTGCGCAACTTCCGCCCCTCCCGCCAAGGCACCCGCTAAGGCCCCCGCCTCCGGCAAGAAGCCGACCCCCGCCCCGCGCCCCGCGTCTCCTCCCTCCGCTCCGGCCACCACTGCCGCGTCCCCTCAGGACGCGAGCGCGCGCCGCGAAAAACCGCCTCCGCCCCTGTTCATTCAGGACAAAACCAAATGGGACATGCTGTCCCGTTTAGTTTCGGATCGTGGGATCCACTACACTAATGCCCGCTCCACGCAGCAGGGCATTAAAGTTCAAGTGTCCACCATTAGCGACCACAGAGCGCTAACAAAGCTCCTCCGTAAAGAGAGCATAAGTTTTCACACTTATGCGCTCGAAGAGGAGAAAGTCCTCCGAGTGGTCATCCGCGGTGTGCCCAAGGAGGTACATACCGATTCGGTATGTGCCGACCTGAAGGCACAAGACTTCCCCGTACATGCAGTTCACCGCATGTACAGCGGGAAGGACCGCAGTCCCTACGATCTAGTACTCGTAGTACTAGATCGTACACCTGAAGGCAAGGCCATTTTTAATTTAAAAAAGGTCTGTGGCCTCTCAGGACTCGATGTCCAAGCCCCATACAAAAATGGGAGTCCCTCGCAGTGCCATAACTGCCAACTATACGGGCACGCCTCCCGTTTCTGCTTCGCTCGCGCTAGGTGCGTTAAGTGCCTAGGCGATCACGCGACAGCAGCGTGCACTCGCACCCGGGATTCACCGGACCCACCCAGCTGTGTTTTATGCGGTGCTCAAGGGCATACCGCGAATTACCGTGGTTGCCCTAAAGCACCACGAGTGAACCACAGGGTGGCAAGGCATAGGCCGACCCGTCCCTCTTACGACCGTTACCAACGGGTAAGCCCTAAACTAACGGTAGTACCTGCCTCACAGGTAATACCCGCGCCGCTCCCAGCCCGTAACGCATGGTCTAAACCACCCAGTATGGTTAAGACCGTCGCTACCGCCCGCGCCCCGGCCCGCGCGCCCGCACCCGCGCCCGCACCCGCACCCGCCCGCGCCGCGGCCCCTGCCCGCGCACCGGCCCCGGCTCGCCCCGCACTCCCGGCACCCGTCGCCAACACCATTCGCGCGCCTCCCCGCGCCGCTTCCCGGCCACAAGCTCCACCTATGCCATTGATGGCTGCCCCTCTTCAAGAGGCAATCAACTTAGTCAGCGATCTGGCTATGTCGGTTGACATCAATGAGGTACAAGAGCTATTCCACAAGATGCAATACGCTCAATCCCCAGCGGACGTGATCCAATACACATTGGAACACGCGAATTTACTTAGCGCCCTTAAGCGCTTCGTTCCCCAGGCCCCTCCCCAGTACAACCACTATGGGTAGTACAACCGAACGCACGAAACCGTACTCAGTTTCGTTAGCGTCATTTAACGCTGACGGCCTCTTCAGACAACGTGACCTCGTCCACGACTTTTGTTGTACCCACCTTATCGATATCATATGCGTGCAGGAAACCTTTCTAAAACCGGGGAAGGCGAACCCTAGGTTTGCCAATTACAGAACGGTACGTGATGATAGAGTGAACTCCCGTGGGGGAGGCACTCTTATCTATTACAAAAGGTCCCTGCACTGCATTCCCCTACCTACCCCGACTCTTGTTAATATGGAAGCATCTTGTTGCCTCCTAGCTATGACTGGTCATCAACCTATAGTCATAGCATCCTGTTACCAAGCTTGCAAAAAGCCGATCGTCCGAGCTGACTTAGAAGCCCTATTCTCATTAGGAAGCGCCGTCATTCTGATTGGCGACTTCAACAGTAAGCACATCCTATGGAATTGTAACGTCAACAATCCCAGAGGTATTGCACTTGAAAACCTAATCGCAGAACTTAACTTTGACATAATTGCGCCCACTGAGCCCACTCACTACCCTTATATGGAAAACCACCGATCTGACTTGCTTGACATGGCACTATTCAGAGGCGTAACACTCCGGTTACGCTCCATAGAAGTGGTTCACGAGCTTCACTCTGACCACCGACCCATTATACTGCGACTAGGTCCCGACCCAACGACTGACCTCCCCCGCCCCACTAAGACGATAGTGAACTGGAAGCAAGTAGGCGATGCCCTAAAGGCTATCAGTTCACCGGACCTAGACAAGATCCCTGACGACATCCTGACAAAAGATGACGTAACCCTTGCGATCGATTCGTTCACCAATCACCTCTCCACCGTAGTAGGTGCATCCGCAAAGGAGGTCATAGTGCCGGACGACCGGCGCCTTGTCATTCCAGCGGATGTGAGACGATTGGTGACGGAGAGTAAAGCAGTGACCCGACATTACGACTCTTACCCCAGTAAAGAGAACAAAACTAAGAAACGCCACTTTGAACGCATGGTTCAAAGTCGCATGTCTGAGTTGCGTGATCAACAATGGGGCGATAAACTTTCAAACCTCGTGCCAAGCCACCATGCTTACTGGGACTTGGCGCGAGGTTTGAAAGGAAGTAACCACAACGACATGCCTCCCTTATACAGACCAGTCCCACTAGTCCCAGCGTTCTTTGACGAAGACAAAGCTGAGTGCCTAGCTGATAGCCTAGAGGCTCAGTGTTCCCCTAACGTAGATCACGTTGACCAAGCTCACCTCGATTCGGTGGATGCTGAAGTCGAACGTAAAAGCTCTGTGGTCACCTCTGAACTCCCACCAATCACCTTAGCGACTTACGCTGAGGTGGAGAGACTGATCAAGGCCCTCCGACCGCGCAAATCCCCCGGTGCCGATGGCATCTCCAACAGGGTTCTTAAAACCCTCTCTCCTCCTCTCATCCATCTCTTAGTCAGCATCTTCAATGCTGCTATGAGCCACTGCTTATTCCCAGACACCTGGAAATGTGCAAATGTCATTGGCATTCACAAACCAGGCAAAAGCTCATCTGACCCCACCAGTTACCGCCCCATCAGCCTCCTCAGTGCCTTAGGCAAACTTTACGAGCGGTTACTTGCAAACCGTCTCCAGTCCCATGCTAAGGAACACCACCTTATCCCAGATGAGCAGTTTGGCTTCAGACCCGGACACTCATGCGTCCAACAGGTGCACCGCCTCACGGAGCACATCATTGAGGGCTTCAATAAGTACCCCAAACCCCAGACAACGCTAGCAGTCTTCCTCGACGTAGCGAAAGCTTTTGACAAAGTCTGGCACAACGGCTTGATCTACAAGCTATACCAATTTGGCGTGCCAGAACGTCTTGTGCTCATCCTACAAGACTTCCTTAAAGCCAGAAGCTATCGCGTGGAAGGCACCCTCTCCTCCCCCCACCCAGTCAGAGCCGGAGTCCCTCAGGGCTCCGTGCTATCACCTATTCTCTTTGCACTGTATACCAGTGACATCCCACGCTCTCAGCCCAAAGTATTCCTAGCCCAATATGCGGATGATACCGCCATTTACACCACTGGGTGGCATATCAACAGACAGTCCTATTTCGTCATGCAACGGGCCATCACCGAGATCGGTGACTGGTTCCGAAAATGGCGCATCGCGGTCAACCCAGCTAAAAGCACAGCTATGTGCTTTACTGAGAAGACACGCTCCCCTTACCCGAAACCGCTTATTTTGTTCGACGAACCCATTCCCTGGGTTCCTAGAACAAAATACCTCGGAGTCACCCTTGATCGTCATCTCACCTTTAACGATCACATAACAACCGTCCGTAACAGAGCGGCCTTCATAATGGGTCGCCTTGGTCCCCTACTTCGCAAAGAGAGTAAAATGTCTCTTAGTAATAAGAAGACACTTTACACTGCCTGCATCCGCCCCATCATGACTTACGCATCAGTAGTGTTTAGTCATGCTAGTGAGGCCCACCTTCATAAACTTCAAGTCATCCAAAACCGTTTTCTTCGTAATGCAACCGGCGCCCCGTGGTATATCCGGAACACCGAGTTGCATTGCGACTTAAACCTTCCCTCTCTAGCGCAGTTCAATAAGGACTGCGCCCGCCGATACTTTGATCGAGCGCCCCACCACCCGAACCCATTGGTTGTCCAGGCATCGAACTACTCGACTGCCTCTTCTATCCCATTTTTCAAACCCCCCCGTCGCCGACCACGGCAGGTATTAGACGACCCGGATGACCCCATCGCAGCCATTACATTGGCAGCTTTAGCGTTATCCGCAAGTCGTCGAGGTAAAATCCCCAGGTGTGAGGTAATCAGAGGTCACACAATCAAACACCGAGCTCGCCGGCGAGCTCGAGGCAAAAACAAGGTCACGATAAATTGCTCTCCAAATAGTCAAAGAGTATTATTCAGTAGGGCCCAATTGTGCAACACTGCAGTTGCACAGAGGCATTTTGCTCCGATCCCCCCCATGTCTCTCGACAGCGAGACAAGCCGAGGTCCGAACCACAGTGGTGCCCTTGAGCTCGCTGTCAACCCCTCCTATAGTAGCGGCACGTTTTCGGCGTCCGCAGGAGACGGAGGTAGAAAGCGCTTTTCGCCTTCTACGCCCGTCTCAGGAGAAGTGCCTTCGGCACTTCTCCCTCCCGGGCTATTGTAGGGCCAGGCCCTCGCCCAAAACCCGGTGGAGCTGGACGACCGCACAGGCGGTAGCCAGCATCTATGTCCTCCCTAAACTAAACTAAACATATTCTCTCAGTCTGCGGTCGGCACTGGCGCCGTCAACTAGCTAACAAGTTACACGAATGAATCACATATATCCTTATATCCCTATGTCTTAGCCTACTAATATTCTTTATTAATACACTTAACATCTAAACAACTTAATTCTACAAATAATAAAAGGCGAAATCGAATCTTATAATTAGGTATCTAGCTATTTACAGGCGGGGCAGTGAGAGGGCTCGTTTCGTCCGTAACAATACTACTAAAAATTTCTAAATGTAAAAAACCCATATTTGTATGTGGTGATTTTAATGTAGATATTTTATTGAAATCTAAAAATAAGACTGATCTTACTTCATTGTTTAAGTCATTTAATTTGAAATTTCTATTCTGTGAGCCCACTAGGATAACAGACACTTCAGCTACCTGTATAGACAATATATACTCGAACTGTAAGACTAAACAAAAGTCAATAATGAAGGGTGTTAGATCTGATCATGAGGGCCTGGCAATAAGATTTGATGGAAGCAGAGAAACAGCGAGGTATGAAATTGAACATAGGCCGTTAACAACCAGTAGGCTAGAAATACTCAGTACCAATATAGAAGCTAAGCTTGCCATTACAAGTTTTTCTCATAGTGACCCGAATGACATTTATAATAATTTATTTTCTTTAATAAATACTGAGTTTCAAAAAGTTTGTCCAAAAATAAAGAAACAAGTAAATGGAAAGTTGAAGTTCGGTGATTGGGCAACTACAGGTATTCGAAAAAGTAGAGATTATTTGTTTGATCTGTATCGCAGGAAGAATTTGACATCCTGCAAGCAGTTTCGTGATTATGTTAGGAACTATTCAAAAATGTTTAAGTCTGTTTGCTTGTGTGCTAAATCTCTTTTTATTAGAAACAAAATTAGCAAGTCTAAAAATAAAATAAAAACCATTTGGAAGACTATAAATACTGAGACCGGTAAAAATAAACCTAGAGATTCTACATATGTCTTAAATGTTTATAAAAATCAAATATCTGATCCAATACAAGTGGCAAATATATTTGAAAATTTTTTTTCTAACTTACCCCTAGAAGTCACTAAGTCATTGGATGCAAGTCCCGATGTAGCAGAAACTCTGCTAATACATAATTTCCCCTGCAAATCGCCGGACTTTTCCTTCAGACACACAACAATATTTGAAATTATAAAGACATTTAAAAATTTAAACACTAAGAGCACCGAAGACTTGTGGGGTATATCAGTTAAAGTGGCAGAGTCTATAATATGCATTATTGCACCATATTTAAAAACATTATTCAATCTTTGTGTTGATAAAGGAAACTTCCCCGACTTAATGAAACAAAGTAAAATCACTCCAATTTTGAAGTCGGGGCTACATCTGACCCTTGCAATTACAGACCTATTTCTATCTTACCTGTTCTGAGTAAAGTATTCGAAAAAATTATGCTCAAACAACTTCTATCCCATTTTAATGAGCATAATATATTGAATGAGAATCAGTTTGGTTTCACAAAGAGCAGATCCACAACAGATGCAGGTGCTCAATTGATGTCACATATACTTGAAGCCTGGGAGAGTTCACAGGATGCTATTGCCGTATTCTGTGACCTTTCTAAGGCATTTGACTGTGTAGAGCACCGCACTCTGATTCGAAAACTTTCACATTATGGTATTCGTGGAAAAGCTCTGGATCTTATAAAGTCATATCTGTCAGACAGGCAACAGAAGGTTAGAATAAATGGCAATACTTCTTCCGGGTCTTTGGTAAGAATAGGAGTACCGCTAGGATCAATTTTAGGACCTTTCTGTTTCTAGCATATATAAATGATCTGCCTTGCATGGTTAAAAATTTCTGCGATATAGTTTTATTCGCAGATGATACAGGGAGGTATTTTTAGAGGATTTTTAAAGTAGATAGGACTGATAGTGATCTTATTCATGTAAATAATGTGTTATCTATGATCTCTAAGTGGTTCGCGGCTAATAATCTTCTCTTAAATTCAAAAAAGACCAAATGTTTAAAGTTTTCTTTACCAAATGTTACTTATGTTGAACCAAACATTAAGCTTGGCCTAGAAAAACTCTCTTTTGACAATGCGACAGTCTTTCTGGGAATTAAAATGGATTTAACTTTACAGTGGAATCCACATATACATGATCTATCCGGAAGACTTAGTTCTGCTGCATATGCAGTTCGTAAGATAAGACAGCTAACAGACGTAGCTACTGCTAGGCTCGTTTATTTCGCGTACTTCCACAGTATTATGTCTTATGGTGTATTGCTGTGGGGAGCTGCTGCTGAGATAGAGACAATCTTTATCTTACAAAAGCGTGCAATTCGAGCCATATATGAAATGGATCCTAGGGAATCCCTGAGAGATTGATATTTTAACTTTACCAAGTCTGTATATATTTGAAAATATTATGTATGTTCGTAAAAATTTGAGCAAATTTAAATCAAACAGTGACAATCACGATTATAACACTAGGAATAAAGATAAAATAGCGGTGCCAGGTTTTATAATAATAATAATAAATAAATGTTTTTATTACAGACAACGGGATCCATTTTTGTTAGTTACCTACAACTTAGAATTATGTTAGTACTTTATAACAAGAAGTGAGTTTGTCTTCTGTATGAGTTTAAATATCAGAGGACAATTATACTTTTCATCTATTGCGTTTAAGATGCTGTTCCGGCTTGAGCGTAGTCTGTTCAGCAGCGACGCTGTTTTTTTACGCCAAACCGCATCAAATGTGTCAGTGCGTGCTTGCGTGAACATTTGTGAAGCGCTGCAGTATCGCGGAAGCCGCAACAACGCCCTAAACGCATTATTAAATTGGACACGCAGAGCGTTGTATGCCTTTTTAGTAAAGTTAAACCACAGACTCGCCGAGTACAGAGACGTACAATACGCTTTAAACAAAGTAACCTTAACAGCATCTGTACATCTAACGAATCTGCGGGCCAACATATTCGCTCGGACTGACAACGCTCTGCGTTCCCTCTCCATGTCTAAATCATCCGTAAGGTCGTCAGTAACCCAGTGCCCCAAATATTTAAAATTTTGTACGCGTTCTAATTGAACGCCATTCAACGTGATAGGTGGAATATACGAGGGGCACTTGGTACCTGCCCTGAAAACCATAAATTTAGACTTGGCAGCATTATAGAGGAGACCATGAGAAGCAACATATGACTCACATACAGTAAGAAGCTTCCGTAGTGCACTGATAGAGGGAGCCAGCAGCACCATGTCATCAGCATAGCTGAGGTTATTGACACAAACGTCGTTTATGTAGCAGCCCACTGGCATGCTGCTGAGTCGCTCAATCAGCGCATTCACATACAAGCTGAAGAGCGAAGGTGAACTCAACCCTCCTTGCCGCACCCCGCACTCCAGCCTGTACGGATCTGAAAGCTTACCTGCCCATTTCACACGATTTTCCTGATTCAGATACCAGAATCTAAATATTGATACTAACTCTGGCGGTACACCCGAGTCGCTCATTTTTTCCCAAAGAATGTCATATGACACCATATCAAAAGCCTTGGAAAGGTCCAGGTAACAGGCATATATTGGCGTTTGTCTGTCTGTGTAATACTTGAC
This sequence comes from Plagodis dolabraria, assembly GCA_963854805.1. Lineage (NCBI taxonomy): Eukaryota > Metazoa > Arthropoda > Insecta > Lepidoptera > Geometridae > Plagodis > Plagodis dolabraria. The sequence goes on along the minus strand of OY978453.1, from coordinate 31,276,156 downwards.
AGTATGCTTAAGACTGAGGATGGCCGTTTCAGTCGATAGCCCGGGTCGAAACCCGAACTGAGCATCGTGAAGCTTAAAGTGCTTACCTAAAAGATTTTAGATTAGCAAAGACAAATAAAAGGTCCTTCTTAGGCAATTGTGTGCGGTTTTATAATAAATTGCCCAAACATATTACAACGCTCACAGAAAGAAAATTCAAGTTGCAGGTGAAGAATATTTTGATAAAGAAATCTTACTACGTTTACGTTTAAATTGAAAAACTAGAATTAGAATAGAAGAAATTTTGGGTTACAGGCTAAAGTCTGGATAAAATTAAGGAATTGTAATAGGTAGGTACTCACAGCTGATATTCGTAGATTCACCCGTTCCTTCCACACTTCACTTCCTCCTTATTATACGGAGTTTATTTAAAATTAATATTATTTGTTCCCGCGGTACACGTTTTGGTTTCGAAGATGGTCGACACAGCATAGTTCCTCTTGCCGCCGCGTGCCGGGTGGGGTCGCTTTTGCCGGTTGTGAGTAGGTGGCGCGAGGATTTAAATTTGGATAGACTGTTGGATAGGGAAACGAACAAGGAAAGACCTTAAGCCGGTTCATATCCCCCCACTTGAAATCAACCAGGGATTTCATAAGATAAATGAGTTCATGACTTGGATTCTACATACATACTTTACGGATTCATAGTTCTGTTTACATAGTGTTTTTTTTATTGACATTTATTATAGTGTATATGCATTAGGTACTAGAGAGATGTTATGTACTTCGTAGATTATTGTATTTAAAATTATGGCTTATTTTTAAAATTCCTTAAGATATATATAAATATGAGTTAGAGTTAGATGTTATATTATAAATATATAGATAAGGTAGTAAGTGATATAAGTCTAATTGCCTTCATCTATTGGTAAAGGACAGATTTTAACTGCAGGTCTCACAAGTAGACCTTTAGATGTTTTTACAGTCACGACACGAATAATGTTGTCCCTGCCAGGATGTAGTTTTACAACCCGACCTAATTGCCATTCATTTGCTGGTAAGTTTGGTTCGTAGATAATAACAAGATCGCTCAACTTAGGTTGTCTCCCACCGTCCTTTAACCATTTACTCCTTTGCTGTAAGGTATGTAAATAATCTCTTTGCCAGGATCGCCAGAAACCTTGAGATAGTCTCTGTACCAGTTGCCACCGAGTACGCAGAGGACCGTTTTCAGCATGTACCGGCTCCGGAAGGGAAACTAAAGGTCGACCCACTAAGAAGTGCCCGGCTGTAAGAGCGTCAACCTCACAAGGATCGGATGAGAGCTCCACTAAAGGTCTGGAGTTTAACATGGCTTCAACCTTTGTCAAGACGGTATAGAATTCTTCATAGGTAAGAACCTGGGATCCTACAATACGTCTTAGATGATATTTTGTAGATTTGATACCACTTTCAAAGATGGCACCGAAATGAGGACCAGATGCGGGATTGAATTTCATCGAAATACCGCGAGATGCTAGCTGGGACGAGATTGAGTCCTTGTCTCTTTTAAGAAATTCAGAAACTTCAGATAAGTAGCGTTTGGCTCCCACAAAGTTAGTGCCACCGTCAGTGACTATGTATTGACATAGACCTCTCCTGGATACGAAACGGTCTAGCGCTGCTATGAAAGCTTCGGTAGTCATCTCCGTGACCAGATCAAGATGTATGGCCTTCACGGCGTGACAAACCATCAGACACAAATATGCCTTGTATATTTTATCGTTCCGGCGCCTGCTTTCCTTAACCATGAAGGGACCGCCGAAATCAATACCTACTGTCTGGAAGCATTGACCTGCTTTCAGTCGGGAAGACGGAAGATCACCCATAATGGGTTGAAGAGGCCTTGGCTTTACCTTAAAGCAGATGACGCATTTGGATAAGCGAGATCGGATAAGATTTCGAACGCCAAGCACCCAAAATCGACGCTGAAGTAACGAATGAAGCAGGCGAGGTCCGCAGTGAAGGTAACTTGCGTGATAATAGTCGATCAGGAGGTTGCTCAATCGAGACGTTTTGGGCAATAGGTAAGGATGTTTGACGTAGTCAGGTAAGTTTGTATGTGAGATTCTTCCCCTAACACGCAGGACTTGCCTAGAGTCTAAAAAAGGAGCTAGTTTCAAAAGATGTCGAGGTAGCGTTTTGTTTGATTTGAGTTGTGTTATAACATCACTAAAATATTTACGTTGAACATGTTTAACTATCCTTTCTAAAGAATTTTCTAGTTCTGTGGAGGTTAGAAAGGGTGACAAGTTCCGTTCAAAGCGTTTAAGTTTAGAGTTATTTATAAATCGAGAGATCCATGCTACCACTCGTTGTAGACGTGAAAGCTTGGAGGAACGTTCCAGTTGATCTTCGAGCACGTCAGCATCTTGTGTCATGTAATTGGCATGACACAAGTGTGACAATAGCTTCAATTCTGGGACGTCTTGATGCCTTTCAACTGCTGATACAGGCCAGTCGAAAGGATCGCTAGTCAGCCATTTTGGACCTGACCACCAACTTTCGCAAGTAGCTAATTCTGAGCACGAGAGACCTCGACTACAAATATCAGCTGGGTTGTCATGGGTGGAAACATGTCGCCACACCGCTGAAAATTTAGTTTCTCTAATTTGTACCACACGATGTGCTACAAAAGTTTTAAGTTTATGCGGCTCTGTGTTCAACCATGACAAGACGGTCGAGCTGTCTGTAAATAACACGACATTTTTAATATTGTCGTTTATTAAGTAAGGTATAGATACGAGTTACGACCTTAGATAGCAACACCGCACCACAAAGTTCCAATCGATTTACGGTGAGAATTTTGAGTGGTGCTACCTTAGTTTTAGCTATTAATAGATGTGTTTTAACCTTGTCCAAAGTGACTACGCGGAGATAAACACAACAACCGTACGCTTTAGTTGATCCGTCACAGAATCCGATGAGTTCCACTTCTGTGGGATGTGCTGATTGAGGGGGTATTATTTGCCGAGGTACTTCAATAAGGTTTAAGTTTGGTAGATCGAAGGTAAACTCCCGCCAGTCTTTAGCTATGTCCCTAGGTACGGGTTCGTCCCAAGTGAGATTAAGACGCCATAGATCTTGAAGAAGTAATTTTGCCTTCAGAATGAAAGGTGCCAGCCACCCCAGTGGGTCAAATACGCGAGCCACGTGGGACAAGATTGAACGCTTAGTAAACTCACCATCCTCGATACAAGAGTGAGAATAAGTGAAGACATCACCTGAAGGGTCATATTGAACTCCTAAGATTTTTAAAGCAGATCTATTACCTTCTTCTAAGAAAGGTTTCGGAGATTGACAATGGTCCATTGGTAAGGTTTCAAGGAACGCGTTGGAATTGCTACTCCACTTACGGAGTTCAAACTGTGCGCAACTAAGCAATTTTACTAGTTGATCTCTTAGTTCGATAGCTTCACTCACAGTGGGTGCTCCAGTCGTGATATCATCCATGAAGGTCTCATGCAGAAGTGCCTCAGCGGCGCGTGGGTACTCAGCACCGTGATCCTCAGCCAATTTATGTAAAGTGCGTATAGCGAGGTAAGGTGAACTACTTACACCGAAACTGACAGTAGCGAGTTCATATTCTTTGACTGGGTCACTCGAAGACTCTCGCCATAGCACATGCTGATAACAACGGTCCTCAGGTCTTATTAAAATCTGACGATACATTTTTGATATGTCACACGTGAACACTACCGCATGTAGTCTAAACCCCGTTATTATGTCTATAATATCAACTTGGAGCTTAGGCCCAGTGAACACAATGTCGTTTAAAGATAGGCCGTTTGTTGTCTTGCAGCTTGCATCAAACACCACGCGTAATTTAGCTGTCGTACTTTCTAGACGAATAACGCAATGATGTGGAATAAGATAACGTTTTTTATTGCATACAATAGGATTAGATATAGGATACATGTGACCCATACTCTCATACTCGCGCATAAAGTTTACGTAATCATGCTTGAGTTGGTCTTGTCGACTAAGTTTTCTTTCAAGGTTAGTTAAGCGTGATAAAGAACTGTTGTATGAGTTACCTAAGGTATAGTTATCGTCTTTTAAGAGAATAGGCACTACATAACGACCGTTAGGCTTTCTATAAGTCAGATCTGTGTACAAACGTTCACACAGGTCGTCCTCGGGTACGGTAATAGGTATACGCGGTGGTTCCTCGACTTCCCAAAACCGCTTTATCTGCTCTTCCAGTGAGTGTGTGGAAGCTAGTAATGAAGAAGCAGTGGGAAGAGGTACTAATGCATCGGTATTGACCGCTCCACTGAGTATCCAACCGAAAACGCTATGCAGAGCGGCAGGCAAGCCGGGCCCCAGCTTCATGCGTTGGCCATCATAGATTTCATGAAATAGTTCGGCCCCTATCAAAAGATCAATTTGTGCGGGAATGTCATAATTTGGGTCGGCTAAGATTAAATGTTTGCAATGATCTCGAACGACTGACGGTACATTAATGCTAGGCATCTGAGCAGTGATATTATCCAAAACAATCGGTTTAATATGATATTGTGGATTGTCGGCGTCTAGTGGTCTTATATTACATTCCGTAACACCCTTTACGTGAAACACAGTGTTCTGTCCTAAACCGGCTACCGTAAGATTGCAGCGGCGGAGTTTTAAACCGAGTGTGAGTGCGCAGGCAGTAGTAATGAAACAGTCCTGTGCGCCACTGTCTATCAAGGCGCGCACGGTGTGCTGTGCACCGGTCGCGATGTTGCACACGCGCAACTGACAAGTGCCTAGTAGTACTATACCACGGCTATTCCCGACATGAGCTACAGTACTCGCCTGACTGATAGGAGTGCTTGTTGATTGCACTTGTTCAATGTGCAACAATGTATGATGACGCAATCCGCATGATGTGCAAGATACTTTAGAGAAACATGAATCTACGATGTGATTTGTACGTAAACAATTTATGCACATGTTCTTTTTGTTTACTAATGCGAGTCTACCTTGAGAGTCTAAAGATTGAAATACGGGGCACTTATAGATAGAGTGCGCTTCGCCACAACAGGAACATGCTACGGTTGTTGACGCTGTTGTTGGATTAGTAGATTTCGCTAGATAAGATGTACGTTTTGGTCTGCTATAAGTTTGCCTATTGTTGGCCGGCGAAGGATTTTTGTCGTTGAAGGTACGGGTAACATTAAGATTACCGGAGGACAATAGGCTAGTTTCTAAGATCTTTACGTAGTCTTGAAGAAACTTCAATAGTTCAGCGAGTGTAGGTAACTGTGAAGTGTTTTGTGACTCAAAACGTTTACGAGTGTCTGCATCGAGTGTCCGCGAAGCTAAATGGAACAAAATAAACTCCCCTAGGTTTGGAATATCTAAAGATTGGAGTGCATAAAACGACTCATGTAGTATATTTGTTAACGCTTGCAATTCCTGGAAGCTCCCAGATTTCACGGCGGCATGATTAAAAAATTTGTCTAAATACGTCAAAGCCAAGATACGCTTATTTTGATAACGTTCGACTAAAGTATCGAAAACAACTTTGTAATTACTTGCAGTCATTGGTACTCCCTTCGCAATAGACAATGCATGTCCGTGTAAACACGAAACAAGGTAATGGAATTTTTCAATATCCGAGATTAACTTATTTTCATGTATCAAAGTCTTGTAGGTATCATAAAAGGTTTGCCAATTTTGTATATTGCCGTCAAATTTAGGTAACTCGAGTTTAGGTAAGCGTGCATTTAATGACGTAGCAGCTGATGGCTGCGCCGACGATTCGCCGTCTAATTGTGCGCTGCGGTTCACGCTCGAATCACATGTTATAGCTAAATCATCCGCTGCACTAATAACCTCATAGTACAACTCATCAAAAGAACTGATCAAATTTTGATCGATCTGTTGATTGGGTTTTATGGCTAGCTCCAAAGATTGTACATCGTCACACAATTGAACAAACTCATCACGAATTGAATGTAATCGCGTGTATCTCGACTTGAATGCCGATACCTTTGAGCGATCTTGAACCATCTCCTTAGCAAGATCGTAAAGGATTTGCATAGCACGGAAAACATATTCGCGTCGCGATCGAAGTATTTTAAGTTTACTTTCTTCCATTGTTTATTACAATATCTGAACAATGAGTTTGATATGATAGACGAAAACAATTCGCGTATGTAGGTGAGTATAATTAGATACCTATATATAACCTGAGGGTAGATGTACCTAACTTGATAATAGATAGGAGGTTAATAAAATGTTACCGTGAAATGTGTGGTAAAGAATCCCTTAATATAATATGTTATAATGCCATAAACAGATAATAATCCAGCTAAGATCGACTTTTATGGCCATAAATATATTAAGCTGTTATAATGCTACTGAGTTAAGATGACCAATGAATCCGTATAGTATGTACTTAAAGTATAACCTACGATATTTAGTCGGATTATACTTTTACAATTAATTTTGTAAATAATTCGAGATTTAAAGGTTTTATACCAATAAAACAACTGAAAATAGACAATTAGTGTTATTACCATAGGCATTCGCGCTCGAATAGGACCACAATTTATGTTTACGTTTAAATTGAAAAACTAGAATTAGAATAGAAGAAATTTTGGGTTACAGGCTAAAGTCTGGATAAAATTAAGGAATTGTAATAGGTAGGTACTCACAGCTGATATTCGTAGATTCACCCGTTCCTTCCACACTTCACTTCCTCCTTATTATACGGAGTTTATTTAAAATTAATATTATTTGTTCCCGCGGTACACGTTTTGGTTTCGAAGATGGTCGACACAGCATAGTTCCTCTTGCCGCCGCGTGCCGGGTGGGGTCGCTTTTGCCGGTTGTGCGTAGGTGGCGCGAGGATTTAAATTTGGATAGACTGTTGGATAGGGAAACGAACAAGGAAAGACCTTAAGCCGGTTCAGTTTGTGATTACTTAAACGACAAAAATGCTTGGACTGGTTCGCCTCTGCCAAGCTAGCGCCTGTCACCTACATAATGTAAATTAAGTATTGTAATAATTTTACTATATAGTATGTACTTAACGCATTGTTAAAAAACGTTTAAAAGAATGACCCCGAGTTTCTTGCCCGTTCTTCTCGCAGTGGCTCTATAATTTTTGTTTGCTGAACGTGGCAGTACAATGTAGTATATTTCAATATTAAAATTTGTAATTGACCTTCATAAGAGCGTCGTAGACGCCTAAATTGAATAAATGATTTTGACTTTGACTTTGACTTTGAGTGTTAATCCAACAAAAACCCAAGCTATTATAATAGCTAGCTCCCGTATGCTGGTTAAGCTAGACTGGAATATAATGCGTCCAATAATTTTTGATGGTGTCAAGATATCATACAAAAAGCAAGTAAAAAATCTTGGGCTCGTTAAAAAATGCTGCTGCGACTAGCAGTAAGATAGCAGTTTTGCAGAACACAGCAGCAGCCCACCTTCCAGTAATTTACCCATAGTTGCATTTAAGACAACCGCGGGAAGACATGAAGGGGGTGACATTCAAGCCACCCACGCGTAGGGCGGGTGAGTGACACACTGTAAGTACATGTAGTTTGGTGCGTTAGGTGCATTACAACTGGCACACCTTTCCCTGGTACCTGACCATCTGATGCAGTGGCGCCCATTCAGCACCGCAGGTTATTTCTTGCCGCTCCACCGTGGGACACAGGAGTGGCCCCGGGGCCGGTCAACTGCCCATGCCGGTGTGGCTCCTGATTCCTCTTCACTTTTCACGTAGGGTGCCAAAGCCAGGGCTACTATACACCAACAAGGCCGGAACAGGCAAGAGCCCACACGTATAGGCCTGTGCTAATATCTCCTAGTCAGAAAATCACATTGAAGTAATAGGATAGCACTAATATATACTGATTAGTCTGTGCTCTTACTTTCAAATATTCACGGCCACAAGTTTAGCTACATAGCATGGCGTGGCCTATTCGGATGTAGGTAAAAGACTTTCACATTAGCTACAATGTCTCATTGCCACCGCCGTGACACAGATATAAAAACAGTTTTTGCAGAGGTGGAATCTGATGTTGGTTACCAGAACCAAAATAATATCAAATACTACATTTAATATTGTTCCATTACCTCCATAGAATAAAGTCGGACTGCGCGATGGTAATAAAAGTCAGTTTCAGGAAATAACACTTTCAAGTATATTGTAAGCACTTATTACATGCGCGCGCGGATCCAGGCGAAGAAGGAAGTAACGCGTGCGAAGGCAGCCGGGAAGTTGCGCTGGCAACCCAACGCTGAGCCGTAGGACGTGATGCCGATCTGCAAGAGGAGACAGTGAATGAAATGAGTTGATGTTACCTCGTGAGCGGGAACGAGAACAAGAGAAGAATTGGTACTTACGAGTTGACGATTGTTGCCGCTGCCGATGACTAGTGGGCCACCAGAGTCACCGCCGCAGGTGCTGCGGCCGCCGGCGCCACTCACACAGAGCGTGGAGTCGACGACGATGTTGAACGACTGCCGGCACACTGCGTTAGTGATCACCTGCAGACTCACTTGCGACAGGAACTGGTTATTGTTGATGGCACCACCCGCCCCTGTAACACAACATACGCCTGTTACGCCTAGCTTGACGCCGCGTCTTAAACAAAGAAAAACATAAAATTTAGTTTTTAATCATTGATTTTTCTGTAAGTTTTATCCATTATGAATTGCATCAGAGAGAAGTTCTACTGTTCTGCTGCATCAAACCCTCCTGGTGGAACTTTCGTAACCAACAATAGCCATGGTAAGGGTAAGCGACGGAGGCACCTTTACAGATATTGATTGAATTTGTTTTTTAAGGTATAAGTATAACAGCTCAGTTTCTGACAAACCGCATAAATATGATATTTCCAATTAAGGTTCTTGTCTTAATGTATTCACAAAAACTGTAGCAGTTTACTTCTTCAACCTTATGATTAAGAATTTATTCATAAGTATTGTAAGATTAAAATTTAGATATGTCATACTTTTTTGCCTAGGTCATGACATCTGCTGTTTTGTGTTTGTCATTATAATGAAATAGAATAGTAGTGTCATAGTGCTTCATAATAGACGTTTTTATTTGAAACCCTGTTTAGTTGTACAGTCGCGGTCAGAAAATGTTTACCACCATAAGGATTACAATTGCATGCACACATTTAGGTCACAAGTTCTAAATTATGTTTGAAAAAGTCTATTTCATATGTTATGTTTTTTCTAATGACATGACAATCAATCGCTCTATAGATGGACTGACTACTATTAAGGTTTGATATAGGTATAGAAAACCTTCTTTGAAAAAACAGGCCGAGTCTCACTCTCAAACAAAAGTTTCCGTTCTCCGACCACCATGCAATATACGATCAAAAAAAATACGCCGAAAAAATCACTTTTCTTCACCTTCTTTAATTTAGGCCTCTATAACTCTACTACTATCATAATTTTTTTCAGACTTCTAGCCAACCATTTAGCTTGGAAGGTAAGTTTGGAAGGTAAGCCGAGGACGGTCAGACGGACGGACATGACGAACCTATAATTTCCGATACGGAACTACGGAACCATAAAAAACAATATTTTAGTTTTTTAACTAAGAATATGAAGAAAGAATAAAATAGAAACTTAAAAAATCTTTATTTAATACCTAGTATAACCTCCCTCCGCAGCTATGACGGCACGTAGTCTATCCCGCATAGATGCAACAAGACGCGCGCATAGATCAGTCCCTCTGATATCATCCCACACTCGAGCACAGTGTGATCTAAGACCATGAGGGTTTCTTTCATTTTGAAAGTCCCAGCGTTGAACCATAAGCCCCCATAAATTTTCAATAGGGTTTAAATTAGCAGACCGAGCGGGCCATTCAATGGGACGAATGTCACGGTGCAGGTTGAACCACGCCATAATAGCACGGGCCGTGTGTATCCGTGCATTATCTTGAACGTAAGTAATGTGTGGGAATTCTGTTGCAGGATACACTACGCGCACAGTAGGCAGCATCACTTCTTCCAAAAGCGACACATAATTAATGGCAGTGGCCCTATTCTCTAACGACGCCAGTTCTCCGACGCCGTCGAGGCTCATCCACCCCCATAAGTTTACGGTTATGCGACCTGACTCGTTTTGAGGCACGACATGAGCTTCATCGTATGATGAAGCTCATGTCGAGTTCGATTATAGCGCCATAAACTTAATCTTCCGATTTGGCTTGATTTAAAAGTTTTTTCATCGGTGAATATAGTATTTGACCAATCAAAATCGAGATGTTGTCGCGGAAAGTTAAGCCGGGCTGTTTTGTGGTGAGGTTTCAGCTCCACTTTAATAGTATGGTGTCTGTAGTGTAGTCCAGCGCTGTGCAAAGCTCGTCGGATCGTCCGAACACTCACATTATATAAAGCAGCAAAATAACTAGTTGGTGTGAAACCGTTCTCTTCGTAACGATGAATCATTTCTGTTATTTGCGCGGTGGTTAGTATCGGTCGTCGTCCTGAATTATTTCTATGATCTGTTATTTGCCCTTCTATTTCGCCGTGACGCCTAATCCAAAACCTCACAGTGAATCGCGAAATGTTGAGTTCTCGTGATATAGCACTTATGCTATGTCCATCTTCAAAGAAAAATATTATTTCAGCCCTTTGCTCCAAGGTTAAACTTGCCATTTTATTTCGTTATGAAAAAATCTTTTGTAAAAATTTTCTCTTGTCCAAACGACGTTCAAACAATAATTTCTGATAAATGTCATTTCAACAAATAAAGAAATGAGTTTCATCACCAAAAAGTGATTAATAATTATTGTCTTTGTTATGCGTCATTTTGCATAATAACTTTTGAAAGGTAATAAGTAACTTGATATGGCATCTTAGACTTTAGAGCGAAAAGTGTGACATAGAATCTAATTTCAAAACTGGTAAACATTTTCAGACCGCGACCGTACTTGGTCGGAACAGATAAGGGGTCGACATTACTTTTTGAGTACAATGTACTCTACAAGTAGAACAAACCTGTTGCGTGTATTCAATGAAATCATTCATAAAGATCGCCTGAAATTACAATAAAAAAAATATTTTAAAAAAATATGTAAAATCGACCCCTTTTCTGTTCCGACCAAGAACAACTCAATAGTGTTTCAAATAAAAACGTCAATATATCCGATTATTATAATGTAAACGTTTGTAGTAACAAGACATCCTCGGCTATTGTTAGTTAACATTTTATACAGCAACGGAAAGTGTTTCAAATCGTCAAATAAAATAAAATACTTTCTCTTTATAGATTTTCCAACGCAAACACTAATTGGCGGAAAATCGCGTAATAAATGATGTCACAACTACTTCTTACATACCTAGAAAACTGTAATTATTCACGTGTATAGAACACTAGTAGATAATCAAATAAAATGAAAAACTGTAATTATTCACGTGTATAGAACACTAGTAGATAATCACATAAAATGAAAAACTGTAATTATTCACGTGTATAGAACACTAGTAGATAATCACATAGAATGAAAAACTGTAATTATTCACGTGTATAGAACACTAGTAGATAATCACATAGAATGAAAAACTGTAATTATTCACGTGTATAGAACACTAGTAGATAATCACATAGAATGAAAAACTGTAATTATTCACGTGTATAGAACACTAGTAGATAATCACATAGAATGAAAAACTGTAATTATTCACGTGTATAGAACACTAGTAGATAATCACATAAAATGAAAAACTGTAATTATTCACGTGTATAGAACACTAGTAGATAATCACATAAAATGAAAAACTGTAATTATTCACGTGTATAGAACACTAGTAGATAATCACATAAAATGAAAAACCAAACTTATAAGTGACATAGGTTTTGAGAAAAAAATAATTGCTCTCACATACATTTTGGCGCTAAATTTCCTTAGGCGGGAAATTGCGTAATTATTTTCTTCGTAAATGCTATTGCACTAATTAACTTACAAAGCCGTTATAATAGAAAACGTAAAAATGATGACTTTAAATGTATCAATCAGAAAGTCTATACTGCCTTCCTTGCGAAGGCAGTAACTAGCATTTTCGCCAGTACTGAATTAAACAAAGATTTATAATCACCAAAAAAAGATCTGTATATTGGTCTTACTCACGGACCGAAATTCCTTTAGAAAGAATGAAATTCAGGAAGCATAACTGCAGTAACTAGCTCTTCAGTTTTTATTTATTTTACCATAAGTGCAGTAAATTTAGTTATTTTATGTTTGGTTCGGCAAAAACAAGATTATTCTTAAAATAAACGCTGTATGTATATTAACTGCGGTAGTCTTATTTAATTTTCATATAATATACTAATTATAGCTGCAGTATCTAATAGTTACTGCACTTATCGTTAACCACCATTCGATTATTCAATGTTGATTATTTACTAAACAGTAATTAACTATAGATACTGCGGTTATTGTACGGAAGTTGTCATATGTTTACATTCGAATACTTACGAAAAGTGTTAATACAAAACAGCTTACAATACATAGCGTGTTACTACAGTCATAACTTGAGATAAGACTCTTTGCGATATGCGCGAGGAAGGGCAAATGTGCGTGTCACCGTATTGTTCAGTCGCAGCGTAACCTCTGAGCTCGACGGTAGTGAGTATCGTTCGCTCTTATTTTACGTGATTTTGTATTTATTGTTTGATATATAGGTATATCTATTTCTTCCCGCTCACTTTCACAGAACTGGACAGAACGGTGAACATACGTAAAACGTTGGCGCCTAGACAGGGCGATCGAGCGGGGTGTGAGGGACGAGACGTGGGGTGCCGTCCCCAACTTTATACACCACGCCTGCCGTACTTACACTGTAGTCGGAACACACTGTTCAGAACTAACGAGTATGTTTCAATAAAAAAAAGGCAGGTGGGTATATAACATAAGACGTGTAGGACACGAGAATATAAGTCATCTCTCCGCACAAAAAAATTACTTCGCACAATTTCATGTACAGAGAAGTTAATATTATTTTTTAATGATAACACCATTTTGTTATTTCATGCCCAATTGCCAACATAATAAATATGTCGCAATAGAGAGTGCACATGGCATACAACATTATTTGCTTCTTTAAGTGTTTGCCTTCGGCTATAGTTTTTTTTGTTTTATTCCTCATAGATTAGCCTTTCACCACTATCTTACCTGATGGTAAGTGATGATGTGGTCGAAGATGTTGTTCAGGCTAAACTACAGTTACTGGCTCTCAAGGACAGCTGCGGGAAGACACCGTTAGGTGTTTGGCAACAGATTTTCTACTTGAGGGTGGTAGCTAGCCAGGCGAGCATTTGCAAAATGCCCTACCACCATGCTGTAACGACTGCCATCTTAAGACAACAACCGGGACCGACGGCTTAACGTGCCCTCCGAAGCACGGAAGCGCTCAGTAGTTATGTCACCGCAATCACCCATCCAACTCCTGACCGCGGCGGACGTTGCTTAATTTAGCTAATCGGTTCAGAGCAGCTAAGCAAACTTCGCTCCGAGCGCTTCAAAATTTCTTCAAGATTGGTGAAAAAGAAATGGCATCCATTTTAAATTTTAAGCTGGTGGAATTCATTATTAATACATTCTTCTACCACCAACTGGAACACAGTAATGTTCACTGTGTTCCAGTTTGAAGAATATGGGTGCCGGTGAAAATTCAGGCACATGATACTTAACATGTCTATGTCTCAGGGTGCAGTACGCAACTTGTGATGAACTGCATCTTTTTGTTGGCCACGTGCTTATTCCATCACGGTTGCATAAAAAAGTAACAAGGTGTTTAGGTGATGGACACATTTTTTTATCAATAAAATGATATGTGTATCACTTTCTAAGTTTTTTGGGTTGCTATTTATAAAAAAAACCGGCCAAGTGCGAGTGGGACTCACGCACGAAGGGTTCCGTATCATAATTTTATTTTTGAGGGGCCAAGTTTGCTCGCGTCCGTGGGATTTTTTTAGGCAAAGTATAGCGCTGCATTGGATTATTAAAGTCGAAGAGCAGCTGGATCCGAGGCACGGTTCTCCGCTGGCCGACCGCAGATAGTAACGGGGCCCAAGTAGTGAGCTAGCCACTCACAAAAGGCTGCCCCGCCATCTAGCAAAAAATCGCAGGAGTGCGCCATCGTGCCGGTTGGCGACCGGATGCGAGGACCCGATGGACACTCTTGGGAGGGTTCGGGCGTCCCCGCGGTCTTCAAGTTTGGTTCCCCATGTATATAAAGTTGTTCTGTATGTCACTGTGTCAGTAAGTAGCGCTGCATCACTTCCATCTTCTTACATCCCTTCACTCTCTAATTTAATAAAAAAAAAATATCAGTAAAGAAATTGGCTCACACCGCCAAGGAGAAAGCAAACTTATTTGCTGCACTCTTTGGCGGTGTGAGCCAATGACCCATCAGGTTTTAGCATTGGAGGCAGTGAGGGACGGCAGAAGTTCGCTTCAACCGACTTAGCCAGGGACCAGAATGCTTTACTCCCTGCAGGATAAGAAGCAAGTTTGGCCCCTATTCGGGTTATATGGTCGAAGCGAGCCCTCTTCAGAACCTTTTTGCAGGACCTGGCGGCTTTGTTAAAGGCTTTCTCCTTTATGCGAATATCTTTATCTTTGCGGTTTTGTGTTTCAGCCCAAGCGGTGTAGGCCTCATGTTTTAACGTTTCTGCGCTAACACATTCAGCCCCGAACCAAGGGTGAGCTTTGCTAGACAGAGGCACGTCAGAGAATGGAATATAATATTCCATACCTTGACACAGCACATCTACCACAGCATCCGCGCAAGCAGAGGGATTGCTGGAAGAAAAGCAAACTCGCTGCCAAGGATAAGATGCATAGAAAGAACGCATCCTATCTCAATCTGATGACTTGTATCCATATCCACCGGGTGCCTTTAGGGCTGGGGTCTAGTGGGGAATGGACTGATACAGACTTCACCAGAAAATGGTCGGAACTACCTAGTGGTGATGATACTGACACTGTGTAACGGTCTGGATCTGTCGTCAGCAGAAGGTCCAAGCAATTGGCTGAGTGACTTTCAACATCTGGTTTCCTTGTTGCCTCTTTGACCAGTTGGGTGAGATTGAGTGTCAAGGCTAATTTGCGCGTTTCTCTCCCAGTATAGTCTGTGTTATGGAATGGGAATAGCCACTCCTGGTGGTGAGCGTTAAAATTTCCCAGAAACACTGATTCGGCAGTAGGGTACCTCGGTTGTGCCACATCAGCCGCTTCACTGAGGTGTGTCATGAGCCTGGTTGTCTCCATGTCTCCAGTGTGAGAGCAGTAGACACTGGCATAGAAAATTTTCTCTAAGCCTGTTGTTCGGAACGCAGCCCGCGGACTTCTACGTTGTCTTTGTCGCTCGTGTCTTGGAGCGTTCTTGTCTGTGGCTACTGTGTGAAATTAGCCCTTATAAAAATTTGATTTGTCACCTTTTGTCTTGTTCGTATGGAAATTGAGTTTTTTGGCTCACCGCGTGATAATTTGTAATTTGTTTTGTGAGTTTACATACTAGAAAGCCGCCCCCACTTGCGTTCACCGAGCGTAGATTTGTTATTTGTTAGACACTTGAATTATTTTTTGTTTGTATGTGAAAATTGTGATTTGAACTTTTGGTCTTCAAGATTATGGAGACGCCGATTACAATTGTCATCACGAGCGTATGGAGACATCTGAGCGTGGTTGAAACTCAAGGGTGTAGCCCGGGTAGGCAAGATATGACGTGTCAGTTGGACATTTGATCTGCGTCTCCGTGAGGAACAGTAGATGGGGTTTAGCGGTCTCCAGGTGGTGATGGACTGAATCGCGATTTGAGTGCAGGCCTCGGATGTTAGCGAGGTGCATCTGAAGAGCAAGGACGTGTTTTCGCTGTGAAAACGCTTTACTGATATTTTTTTTTTTATTAAATTAGAGAGTGAAGGGATGTAAGAAGATGGAAGTGATGCAGCGCTACTTACTGACACAGTGACATACAGAACAACTTTATATACAGGGGGAACCAAACTCGAAGACCGCGGGGACGCCCGAACCCTCCCAAGAGTGTCCATCGGGTCCTCGCATCCGGTCGCCAACCGGCACGATGGCGCACTCCTGCGATTTTTCGCTAGATGGCGGGGCAGCCTTTTGTGAGTGGCTAGCTCACTACTTGGGCCCGGTTACTATCTGCGGTCGGCCAGCGGAGAACCGTGCCTCGGATCCAACTGCTCTTCGACTTTGATAATCCAATGCAGCGCTATACTTTGCCTAAAAAAATCCCACGGACGCGAGCAAACTTGGCCCCTCAAAAATAAAATTATGATACGGAACCCTTCGTGCGTGAGTCCCACTCGCACTTGGCCGGTTTTTTTATAAATAGCAACCCAAAAAACTTAGAAAGTGATACACATATCATTTTATTGATAAAAAAATGTGTCCATCACCTTAACACCTTGTTACTTTTTTATGCAACCGTGATGGAATAAGCACGTGGCCAACAAAAAGATGCAGTTCATCACAAGTTGCGTACTGCACCCTGAGACATAGACATGTTAAGTATCATGTGCCTGAATTTTCACCGGCACCCATATTCTTCAAACTGGAACACAGTGAACATTACTGTGTTCCAGTTGGTGGTAGAAGAATGTATTAATAATGAATTCCACCAGCTTAAAATTTAAAATGGATGCCATTTCTTTTTCACCAATCTTGAAGAAATTTTGAAGCGCTCGGAGCGAAGTTTGCTTAGCTGCTCTGAACCGATTAGCTAAATTAAGCAACGTCCGCCGCGGTCAGGAGTTGGATGGGTGATTGCGGTGACATAACTACTGAGCGCTTCCGTGCTTCGGAGGGCACGTTAAGCCGTCGGTCCCGGTTGTTGTCTTAAGATGGCAGTCGTTACAGCATGGTGGTAGGGCATTTTGCAAATGCTTGGGCTGAAACACAAAACCGCAAAGATAAAGATATTCGCATAAAGGAGAAAGCCTTTAACAAAGCCGCCAGGTCCTGCAAAAAGGTTCTGAAGAGGGCTCGCTTCGACCATATAACCCGAATAGGGGCCAAACTTGCTTCTTATCCTGCAGGGAGTAAAGCATTCTGGTCCCTGGCTAAGTCGGTTGAAGCGAACTTCTGCCGTCCCTCACTGCCTCCAATGCTAAAACCTGATGGGTCATTGGCTCACACCGCCAAGGAGAAAGCAAACTTATTTGCTGCACTCTTTGCGGAATTTTACACGTCTAGATGCTGGTGGCGCTGTACCTCCGAATTTATCTGTCTGCGAGTCGACCATGTCGGAAATCCGCATTCGACAGATTGATGTACGTAAAGCGCTACGGAATTTAGACGTGAACAAGACTAGTGGCCCTGGCGGCATACCAGCCATAGTTCTGAGGACATGTGTGCCTGAATTGACTCCGATCCTGGCACGCCTCTTCCGCCTTTCTATGGAGACTGTGAAAGTACCGAAAGCTTAGAAGTCTGCCAACGTGCAGCCCGTGCCCAAAAAAGGAAGTCGTGCCGACCCTGCCAACTATAGGCCTATCTCATTCACGTCCTTTCTTTGTAAGACAATGGAACGTGTACTGAACAAAAAGCCCCTTGGCTATCTTAAAGAGAATGACCTCTTGAGTGACCGACAATATAGGTTTCACCAGAACCGGTCAACTAAAGACCTTGTATATGCCACCCATAAATGGAGCGAGGCCTTGGAAAAATATAGTGAAGCACTTGCAGTCTCACTGAATATTTCTAAGACCTTTGACAGGGTTTGGCAAGATAGCCTTATTGGTAAACTTTCAGCTTATGGTTTACCTCCCTGACTGTGAGCGTGGATAAAAGACTTCTAGAGGGAACGTTCGTTACGAGTATTCGTTGATGGCTGCTCATCTGAACTAATAGCAATAAATGCCGGGGTACCTCAAGGGTCAGTTCTTACGGCAACACTCTCTTTGCTCCACATTAACGACCTGCTTAAACCCGGTATCTTTGGGTACGCAGACGATAGTACTGTTGTCAAAAGATATATATCCGATGTACGAGCTGGTGAAGCTCAAGTCCAGTTTGAAAGAGAGGCGATGATTGAACGCTTAAACTCTAGCTTGTTGGCCGTGTCCGATTAGGGCGATGCCAATTTAGTGAGATTTAATGCGTCCAAAACACAGGCGTATCTTTTCTCCGCTAAACGGAGAACATTTCAACTATCTCCAACTTTCCGAAATGTAACAATACCGGTGGCAAGTCGGTTAGAGATTCTTGGCGTGACCTTAACTTTGAATATAAACTTCGGATCTTACATCGAAGGCAGAGCACAACTGGCTGCTAAGAAGCTGGGTATCCTCGCAAAGGTGAGGCAGTACTTCACACCGAGGCAGCTTCTTAATTTATATCAAGCTCAAGTCCAATCGTGTATGGAGTACTGCTGCCACCTCTGGAATGTATCCGCGAAATACCAACTGGAGGCTCTCGATTCCATTGACCGACGAGCCAAAAGACTTATAGGCGATGATAAGGTGGTTGTGTCCAAATTGCAGAGTCTCAGTCATCGTCGCAGGGTCGCTAGCTTAAAGGTTTTCTATCGTATACATTTCGGATAGTGTGCGCAAGAATTACACGCGTTGATTCCACCATGCCCCTTTTACCATCGGACAACTAGGTGCTCTGATGGCCGTCATCCTTTCATGGATGACATTCCTCCAGTTCGTTCGAAGCGTTTCGCTTCAACATTTATCATCCGTACAGCGAAGGAGTGGAACTCATTGCCCGCCTCTTTGTTTCCTGAAGAGTATAATTTGGGAGCCTTCAAGTCTAGAGTGAATAGGTATCTTCTAGGCAAGCATGCTACATCTTCAGCCACATCATCACTTTCATCGGGTGAGATAGCGGTCAAATGCTTGCCATTAGCGCATAAAATAAAAAACAAAAAAAAATATCCTTAAAGTCCTAAACTATTTTATTTATTTTAATTTACCTAATTGTTTATTTTTAAAGTAAATATACAACTAAATACTCGGTGAATATATCAAGTTTCTTCCTGTTTTCATTATTATTATATTTAGCAAATAAACAGCGGAACTTTTGTTGTATGGGAGTCCCCTCAATTATTCATTTTATTTTATTTTAGGTAATTACTAATTACATTTAACGAGAACATAAAAATAAATATTCTGTGAATAGTTAAAGCGTCTACCTGTCACCGTTATTAGTATCGAGCAAGAAACGGTAATTAATTAAGTTTGTTTTAAGGGAGCCCCCCTTAATAATATTTTATTTTTAGTATTTGTTGTTATAGCGGCAATACAAATACATCATCTGTGAAAATTTCAACTGTCTAGCTATCACCGTTCTTGAGATACAGCCTGGTGGCAGACGGACGGACGGACGGACAGCAAAGTCTCAGTAATAGGGTCCCGTTTTTACCCTTTGGGTACGGAACAATAAAAATTACGTACGGTTTGAAATCCAAGATGATGGACACATTTTTTTCAAGTTAAATAATATTGCGTCACTTAAGAGTTTTTTGGGTGCTGATTACAAAAGTTACATCCATTTTGAAAATCTAAGAAGCAAGTCACTTTTTTTTTTAATAAATAAGAATTACATCGATTTTGAAATATAAGATGATGGATAAATGTTTTTGAAATAAAATAAAAATAGGTATCACCTGCGATATTTTTTGGATTGCTGATGACGAATGACATCCATTTTATAATCCAAAATGGTAGACACATTTTCGTTAATATATTCACTCCATAGTTTATTTGATATAAGAATTAAACTGCTTTCTTTCATGGACTAGGATATTATTTTAAGAGAGACGTTATGGCCAGCACCTTGCGGCGTCAGTTTTTACGCAAACATCACAGGTGTTTAACAAATGTATGTTTCTCGTCGATGACACTGTCGGTTCTTTCGACCTAATCACCTATGATTTGAAACTTGAAAAGGACGCATTTCATACGTTATTGTAAAAGGCAAAGGATTAACAAAACCAAGTTTACCTAGAAAAGGCGTAAGCTCGAAAAACCTGTTTCACTAATGAGTTAATCAGAAAAAGGTTAAAATTGAGTTTTTGAAACTTCTGCGCGGTCTTAGTATTATTATATGTTCTATGGTGCGGTGATAAATGCCGGAAAAAGTTCACAAAAGTTTACAAGAAAGAAAACGTTACATTAACATGAAGTGGGAAACAAGAGGATTATATATTAAAGGTTTTATGTGACATAGAAATGTAAAACCGAGAAATGGTGCTGGCAGTAAATAGATAGTTACTTCACCTACAGCTAGAAATTTAAAGTTCAAATATGTCAGGAGGTTTAGGCATCCGACGCGATATCGAAGGACGCAGGTTCGATTCCCGCCTTTGGCATAAAGTACTTTTTTGTACTCCAATAATTTTTAAAATATGATTTTCGCTTAGCACGCGATTTTGCTTGTAATCATAATTAGAAATAATGATACTTTTCTCAAAAATTCGGGACTTACAGTACAGTAAAAATTCTATCGTGCTTCGACTCAGTTCAGCCTGAATAAAATAATTTTAAGTGTCTGGTTAAAGTACTCCGCTTTCATTGAAAATTATTCGACAAGCATAATCTATCATTTGGTTACTATCCTCAACAACTAGTAAATCCATGTTAAAGCCTCTTACCGATAAATTTTAGTAGTATATTATCCTATTGCTTACCTTAACCTCAGAATATTTTTAGATAAATAAAGAGATTTTTCAAGCGTGTAAAATGTTATAAAACTCACCGTCACCAGTCCTGCCAAAGCCAGCGGCTACAGCCCACGTGCCCACGAAGTTGTTGTTGCCACTCGCCAGATTCACCGGCCCGATCACGTCTGCAAGTGAAGGAGAGAGGTCAGATAGTGAGTGAGTAGCAACACAGAGCGAAAGAGCCGCGACACTCACTCGTGTAGGCGACGCGGGTGATTGTGATCATAGCGACGTCGTTGGTAATGGTGTTCGGGTTCCAACTGCCATGCATCTGAACTTGGTTGGTGTTGATTCGCACGCCGCCACTGAAGAGGCGCGTTGAGCCAAGAACTACAGTGAACTGGCGCGCCTGGTTGCGGCCGTCCCACCAGCAGTGCGCTGCCGTCACGGCGCGTGTGTTGGTCAGTAGTGAAGAGCCACACACAGAGGTACCGCCTGTAGTCAGTGTGATCACCAGCCCACCCTGAAATACCCGACATTCCGTAACTCACCAAGCTCTACCTGTACTTGTATACTTATAGGTAGGTTCTTGTACCGGGCTGAAACTGGTAGCACCAGCTCTCACTCACCATGAAGGGAAAGGCACCGAGTCCGGCGGCCGAGCCACCCGCGATACGCTCGCCGCCGTCTCCCCTAGCATCGGCTTCCTCCTCAGCGCGGCGGATGCGCTCGGCCTCGGCGATGCCCGCGTTCTCGTGGTAGTAGCGCAGCGGCTCGGTGATACCATCCTGCAGCAGCTCTGCGCCGACGGTGGCGGCGAGCACAGCGCACAATAGTGGCAGGAACAGTTTCATATTGATCAGCAACTTGTGGAATGACAGTAACTGTAACATCTTCACTTTTATATGCAACTGTCACCCCTTCTTAATCTTATCGCTAATGATTAATCGCATATTTGTCCAAGCTTATGTGATGATGCTAATTGGATGAGGCATTATCAGTTTTTTAGTAATAAGACTATCCCGTACCTGCGGCTTTGCCGTGTTCACTATAGTCCCATTTAAATTTAATTGTACATTTCGATCAAGTTTCAGTTTCATAAAGCAAATAGTTTTGAACTTCAACATAAGTCTTTCTAAATATTATTACAAGCACTATCGCGTGCTAAGCGAAAATCATATCAAACAAATTATTAGAGCTGTCGCACCGTCCCCTATGACGGTTAAAGTAATACATTGGAGCACAAAGTTTCGGCAGAAATGCCAATGTCCAGGTGGCTGAGATGGTGTTAAGCATCCGACGCGATATCGGAGGACGCGGGTTCGATTCCCGCCTTGGGCAAAAAATTTTGTACTCCAATAATTTGTTTGATATGATTTTCGCTTAGCACGCGATAGTGCTTGCAATCATATTTAGAAATATAGAAGGGAAGCGACATCATACCGAGAGTTGTAACCATGTTTGTAAAAACACTTCTTTCGATCAGATGAAGTCTTGTAGTCTGGTTGATGGCCGCGCACCGTCCCCTATGACGGTTAAAGTAATACATTGGAGCACAAAGTTTCGGCAGAAATGCATCCGACGCGATATCGGAGGACGCGGGTTTGATTCCCGCCTTGGGCAAAAAAATTTGTACTCCAATAATTTGTTTGATATGTTCAACATAAGTCTTCTATTTAATTTTTAACGTCTTTTTTTTACCTTGTTTTGTTTCTATCATAGATGTTTTAGTGGAGTATTTTTTATTTATATATAAAACTAGTGACCCACCCCGGCTTCGCACGGGTAATTACGACTATGAATTGAGATGTAAGCTATTCTATCTTTTAATTTGGATCAAATCGTACACGGTGTAAAAATCAAATTTAAAATTGGTTCAATAGTTTAGGAGTCTATCGCGGACAAACAACGTGATACGTAATTTTTATATATAAAGAAGATGGGATCATGGAGAGCAGTTACATCGCAATAGTCCATCGAGCATCTATCATTCTGAATTCTGATTTTGAAGGTTTTCTGTATATTTTGACAGAAAAGAGAGTTTTTTAAACTAAATTTGAAAATAATTGTCCAATTCGTAATATAAGGAGATGATGCCCTCAAGCGAAGCGGTGAGTTTGCGGCGGGACTGAGCACCGAGGTCTTGTCCCATGGGGCCAAAAGCCGAGCACCCGGTCGCCAATTGATTTTTAAAATTTGAAATAACTATGATTTTATTGTAGAAAGAAAACTATATACCTATTAGTTTTGATAATATTCTCTATGACTTGAATCCAAAACATGTTTTCTTTTAAATTTTATAAATCTACTAGCGGCCCGCCCCTGCTTCGCACGGGTAATTACGACCATAAATAGAGATATAAGCTATCCTATCTTTCAATTTGGATCAAATTGCACACGGTGTGCAAATTAAATTTAGAATCGTTTTATTAGTTTAGGAGTCCATCGCGGACAAACAACGTGACACGTAATTTTTATATATAAAGATATATAAAATGAATACTAAATTTAATGCTGTAGCTTCGAGAATATGAATCAATCAAATTTTATCCCCAATTCGTAAATTCCGTTTGAGATTGACGTTTCCTACTTAATAAACGACTTATCTGCCAAATTTCAGCTTTTTAGGTAGTTTTCAGCTTAAAAATAAGACTTTTTATAATTTGTACCACTAGTTGTTCATCCTCCTCGTCATTTTTACTTTGTTAAGATTTTACTGTTTTATTTCAACTAACCTGACCTCATCAAACTCGATTTTATGCTCCTAACTGCAAAATCATTGAACCTACATAGAAACTTTGAGCCCCAATTTAATTTAATGCTTTAATTTCATTTAAAAATCAGTTAAAGTTGTTGTGATATCGATAAAAATCTTGTGCAAGTATTTATTGTATTAATTATCATTATCATGTTAATTTTCAAAAAACCGTGACGGCATTCGACGCACAGTGAAAATTTGTGTGAATACTTAAGAAAATATAATTGCTATACTTTACTATCGTGGATGAGTGGTAATAAAAAGTGCCAGGGCAAGTTGATTTAGATCTGTTATAACCTCAAAACCGTTTGGTTTTGAATTTTGAGGGCTAGTAAACAAATTAGGTTAATTTGTTCCACATAAATAACTTTAGTTCTCCTACTCACCACTAGATGTCGTTGTTTGCAAAGAGCACCATCACCAAACTTCAACATTCTTTAGCTAGTCACTTCTAGATTGATTAAAATATTTTAACGAACCTATAGAAGTGATACTGATACTGATATAATATTTAAGTAGTCACTATTAAATCTCGCAACTTGACCTTCTTGAGCTTAAATGCTTGGCCCGAATCGTTGAACCCTAGGGCAGACATTCAGACATACCCAAGTTCAAATCCAGGTTTAGAAACACACATTGTATTTTTTAACCGACTTCCAAAAAAGGAGGAGGTTCTCAATTCGTCTGTATTTTTTTTAATTTTTTTTTATGTTTGTTACCTCAGAACTCTTGAACCGATTTTAAAAATCTTTTTTTGTTTGAAAGGTGATGCTTTTTGAGTAACATTCCAATAACTGAAAAATATTCACCTATCTTGATGAAATAGTCGTTGACAATGAATGACAATCGATCCCGTAAGCAGCAAGGGTCTCTAAAAAGAGTGAAAATTTTTTTTTTACCAAAAAATGGAACCGACTTCAACACCCAAAAGTGTGAAATAACTCGTCGAAGTCGGTACCATGCGCACAATATTGTGATAATAAATAGGTACATTTGAACTATCATGGTAGCGACTTCAACAAGTTATTTCACACTTTTGGGTGTTAAAGTCGGTTCCAGTTTTTGGTAAAAAAAAATTTTTTCACAATTAGAAATGATAAATTTTTTTGAGAACATTAATTTATGACCACGCCATCCTCGTTGTAAATCCAACTCCTCTAAAAATGAGTCCGTCATATTATCGACCACCTTAGATGGCACCACCATTAGCATGCCGGAAATTTTAGATTACGATTCCAAGCAAGTTAAACCACTACATGAAAAGATTGTGACATTAAAATTGCGATTAGTTAGTGCGCACAGTGAAATAGACTCTTTTTAATGGAAAATACAGAATAAAAACAAAAAATAATTAAATTTTTGAAGAAAAACGAGCTCTACAAAGTGGTCACCCAGAGTCCAATTAAATCTAAAAAAAAATGGCTACTAATACACCTTCCATGAACGTATGTGTGGTCGAAACAGAGAAGTCGATCGCACCAGTTTCCGTCTGTTGCAGCAAAAAAAAAAAACAAACTTGAAATAAACAAATCAAGAATAAAATTCCGCCAGTATATACTAATACTCGTAATGCAGAATCATAGCAAAAGGACACAGAAGCAGCTGAAACACAAAAATCGATGAATAAAATATTTGCACTGAGCACTAACAAGAAAAATAAAATTACTCCTACTGCATTTGATACGCTCTGTAGAAACAATGAGTATGAGTTGATGTTCTATCTAACACCTTACGTGGGTGTTAAAGTACTGCTTCAAGGACTTGACTTGACTTGAGAATTATTTCTGTATCATCATGATTGTAGAAGAAGATTTCAAAAACACTAATGACCATAATGATATAATTTCTTATATACGAGCAAAGCTACAGGATATAAAAAAACACTAATATTATTATTTGCTTGCCAACGTTGAAACTATCAAATATTGCGAGTCTTTACAATTACAGAGTTGAGCAATTTTACAATTTGCTATATTATGATAACATCCAACATGAGTACGCCTTTATTTTCAAGCTATCCTATGACAGCACCATGTTTTGTAGCTTTTCAGGAACACTAAATTATAAAGGATTACGAACGATAATGAAAGGCATAACAATTACATAAAAATTCAAAAACTGACAAATTTAAGTAATATAGCAAATTAAAAATCTACATAGCTTTTTCATGGATAAACATCTCAATATTATGCACTAAAAACTAATGAGTTAGCTGTATGTTTAGATGATCTGTCAATAAGGAATACAAAATTGATGTTTTTTGTGTCATTGAGCATAAAATAAAAGGAGACAATGTAAAACATTTAAATGTCCCTAACTTTCACCTAGCATCCTTTTTCAGTAGAAAAAAACAAAAGCAAAGACGGCGCGTGTATCCTTCTTAGAAAGGGTCTGAGGTGGGGTGAATTACCCGAAATAAAGAATTATCTGTAGTCGGTAAAGTTGAATGTTGTGGAATTGAACTGATTAGTTATAAAATTGCGATTATTTGTACTTATAGAGTTCCTTTACATGAAACATGCAAAATGTATATGGATAAATTACAAAAAAATTGGAAAATTGTGTAGGAGTAAATTTTGCAATATAATTATTACAGGAGATTTTAACATTAACATCTTACATAACAACCCTATTCTACATCTCAACAAGAGACTTACACTACGGTTTAAATCACGCAAACACTACTGTCACTGCATACATTGCAAAAGCTCGGTTCATAACTTTGTAACGGGCAACAAAGCAGCGAGCGGCGTGCATGCCGCATTCCAAGACACAGAATAAAGAACAGTAGCCAAGTGGACACCGCGCCCGCGCCGCAGCCCCCGCACCGGCCGCCTCTGCGTCATCACGTACGCCGGCCGCGCCCCACTGCAAGCGACAGTATAAAAGCGAGCGGAGCTCAGTCAACGGCACCACCACTCGAACCCTTTGGTTGTCCAGGCATCGAACTACTCAACCGCCTCTTCTATCCCATTTTTCAAACCCCACCGTCGCCGACCACGGCAGGTATTAGACGACCCGGATGACCCCATCGCAGTCATTACATTGGCAGCTTTAGCGTTATCCGCAAGTCGTCGAGGTAAAATCCCCAGGTGTGAGGTAATTAGAGGTCACACAATCAAACACCGAGCTCGCCGGCGAGCTCGAGGCAAAAACAAGGTCACGATAAATTGCTCTCCAAATAGTCAAAGAGTATTATTCAGTAGGGCCCAATTGTGCAACACTGCAGTTGCACAGAGGCATTTTGCTCCGATCCCCCCCATGTCTCTCGACAGCGAGACAAGCCGAGGTCCAAACCACAGTGGTGCCCTTGAGCTCGCTGTCAACCCCTCCTATAATAGCGGTACGTTTTCGGCGTCCGCAGGAGACGGAGGTAGAAAGCGCTTTTCGCCTTCTACGCCCGTCTCGGGAGAAGTTGCCGAAGGCACTTCTCCCTCCCGGGCTATTGTAGGGCCAGGCCCTCGCCCAAAACCCGGTGGAGCTGGACGACCGCACAGGCAGTAGCCAGCATCTATGTCCTCCCTAAAAAAAAAAAAAAAAAAAAAAAAAGTCAACGGCAGCCACTCGTCGCGGGCTCCCAAGCAATACGGACGTGCGGACTGGGGTTCTCAGATTCGTACCTGTATTGTGGAAGGAACCCAAAGGCTAGAGGCTCACTCCCAGAACTCTGCCCTGTGCGGCTCGGGGATCTCCGAGTAGCACGGTGGAGGCACTGGCTCTAGGTAGGGACGTGGGATTACCAAGTGCGGCCTGGGGCTCTCCGGGCAGTACGGTATCCTACAAAACCAGACGCCCAGTGCGGCTTGGGGTTATCCGAGTCGTACGGTGTCTTCGCACCCCCCTTCAGGGATCCCAAGTAGGGCAGAGTAGGTTTGCGATAGGTAGATCATATGCACGAGAAACTATCTCGCGCCGGCATAGAATAGCTTAAACACATATCCTCCACCCATGTCTCTCCCCCGTTAATGTAACTAGTTAAGCTTTACAAGATAATATATTTACAGTACCGAGTTATCCTTGTTTCACTTCTAAAGTCCTCACGCTAGGGAAGCTAGTATGCCAACCCCTTCTAAACTACGCACCCCGTTGCGTAGAATGTCAAATGGACGGACGAGGTTCGAACCCTCCAGCCCGCTCCATTACATTTGGCGCCCAATAACAGGTCTGACAAGTACATGGTAGACGCCATTTTTTTTAAAAGCGCCTTGTAATATCCGATACGTTTTACCACGACACCCATTACATTTGACGCCATTTTATTAAAAAGCACCAATACTTTGTCAGACGACGCCGACTCGGTCAGCGTCCAAAAAACCCACTTTTGCCTGAAAAATAAATTAAACCGACTGACAACCAGACACGATTCCACATATATCGCAAGCAGGCCAAATGTCCTGGATATATGGAATAAAGAAACCCACTCTGATACAGGAATCACTAGCCAGAGGACTCCCCATTGAGGGTAAAACAGTAGAACAAATGAGGAAAAATCTCGCGAAGGTTATTAAAGAACAAGAAATGCACGAATCAGGGGAAGAGAAACAAGGAACAAGCACAGGGGACGTTGGGGAAAGTCCGAGCATGAAAAATTTTGAAAATAGAGAAAACAGGGGAATAATTGAATTTTCCAATAACAATGATAGTCAAATGTCAGGGACAATGACAAATGCCATCTGCGGATGGAATATAAAATTCAACACGTCAGACGACCCCATAGAATTCATAGAGAGACTGGAGGAACTTACCATAGCCCATGATATAATACCTCGAGTCTGCCTCGACGCGTCACAGCAGGAGGTTGTGCGTAGTTAGTAACGATCTTCAACTTTATTCTACCCACAATGGTGATTAAAAAGTGCGTAAAGTGCAAAAAGAATATTACTAAGAAATCCCCCGGCCTAGAGTGCAGCAGATGTGAAAAGGTGGTGCACGCTGATCCTGCGTATTCTAAACTATCAAATAAGCAGCTGAATACCCTCCGTAATTCCACAGGCATTGAATGGAGCTGTGAAGATTGCATGAAGAATGTATCTCGAAGGTCGTCGTTCTTAATTCCGGAAGATGATGGTGATGATGATGAATCCACGACGGGATCAACCGTGAATTTACAATCTGTTGACTCTCGAAAACTCATACAGGATATTAACCGCGAGATCAAAAAAACATTCCGTGAAGAAATTAGCAATATTGAGTCTTCACTTGAATTCTTTGGTGAACGACTTAGCAATATGGAACAGACTTTTAAAAAGCAAGAGAGCAGAATCAGAGACCTTGAACACCAAAACCAAGACCTGCAGAACAGGAATAAAAATCTTGAATTAAGAATATCTGTTCTGGAGTTGGGTCTGAAAACCTTTGAGCAAAAGTCACTTTCCTCATCTTTGGAAATAACTGGACTTCCTGAGATCGCAACCAAAGATTTAGGCCAAATCATAACAACTGTGGCTACCAAATTGAATATGGACGTATGTGACATTCTATCATCACAGCGCCTTTCAGGGTCTAAAGATAGGCCTGGTCCGATTCTCTTGGAGATGAAATCAAAGACAGTTCAGAAACAATGGGTAGATGCTGGGAAGGAGAAGTGCCTCACGGTGGGTTCAATACTGCCTGATGTCATTAAGGAGAAAGCTGACAGCCGCCTCTTTATCAGCGAAGCCCTAACTAAACATATAAAAACTCTTTTGTATAATGCAAAAATGCAACTTGGTAAATCCTATCAATTTATTTGGTGTAAAGACGGTAAAGTTTGTGTAAGAAAAGGCCCTAATAGTAAAATTTATTATATTTGCTCTATGGAAGACATTAATCGAATCAAAAATCAGCGCACAAGTTCAACTCCGATTTAACATAAGTGCTGTTACTCGTATATTTTTCTTATATATATAGTAAGTTATACCTGACAGTTATATTTTACTATGGATACACAGATCAAAGAATTATTCAATTGTACTAATACAAACGATTATTTCCAGCAACTACCTTCTAAGACCTATTTAAATATTTCCTGCATTCATATAAACATTCGATCACTCATAAAAAACTTTACGAAATTACTACAAACTGTTAATAATTGTTCCTTCCCATTAGACATTATTGTAATAACCGAAGCTGGCATCTCTGATGAAATTTCTCACCTGTTTAATATACCCGGCTATAATATGTATTCGCAACTACGTATAAATAAAAGAGGTGGTGGTATTATCATCTACGTAAAGAACCATATTAAATTCACTGTAACTCACCAAAAAACTGTAACGTTTGAATGCTTAACGGGTACACTAAAAATTAATTCTCATGAGGATGTGGTTGTGTGTTCTATTTATAGACCACCAGTACAAAAACATAGGAAAATGTTTGTTGAGGAACTTAGTGAGTACATATCTAAGTTTGACACAAAACAAAACTTTCTCTTGATTGGCGACACGAACATTGACCTAAAATCGACATCATCCATAAAAGACTTATATTTAGAATCACTTAGCGAGCACGGATTAATGTGTGGAATTTCGGATTACACCAGAATTGAAAATAAACTTAACGTTGTCACTAGGTCTTGCATTGATCACATTTTTGCACGTTTCCCTACAATTGATCCGTACTCGGCAGCGCTTGACGTCGTATTGGCCGACCACCGAGCAGTCATTATAACCTGTTTTGGCTCACCGGTGCCCAAGCGTATACAGAGTGTTACTAATAAGTATTTAATTAATTATGAAACTCTTAAGCACGAATTGAAAAAAGTAAACTGGTTATCAACAAAAGACATGACTACCCCGAATGACATTTTCAGCTTTATTCGTGATTCTTTTAAAAACGCAACAATGATTGCGAGCTCTCGTGTTAACCATTCATATTTACAAAATAGACTTACTCACCAATTTAGTTTACCATGGATAGATGAAAATGTCATGCACATTTGCGATAAACGTGATAAATTATTTCACTCTTGGAAAATAAGTTCTAATGATCCCAAATTAAGACTAGAATACAATAAGACTCGTAACAAGGTTCATAAAATTCTGGAGAGTAGAAGAAACTCATACTACATGAACCGCATTAATGATAATTTTAAAAATACTAGAAAAGTGTATCAAATTGTTAATCAAATGCTGGGAAGGATGACTTTATCAATCGATGCAGCTATCCTTAAAGCATTTGAGTCACAAGGACTTACCAATAAGGAGATTGCCGATAACTTTGCTTTTAGTTTTAACAAATCAGTCAAAGATATAGTTCCGAACTGTAACATTAAATTATTACAAAAAAGCACCTATTGTAAGCCAGTCGACTGTAGCTTATTTTTCCAGAAAGCTTCTGGTGACAAAGTAAATAAAATTATAAGTAAACTTAAATTAAATAAGGCGCCAGGGCCTGACAGTATCAAAGTTTCAGATGTTAAAATGATAGGCTCTGATTTATCAACGGCCATAGCCAATTTAATCAACTGCAGTATAAAATCTGGTTTGTACCCAGAAGAACTTAAATCGGGTTGTGTAAGGCCAGTTCACAAAAAAGGCAAACGAGACGACTATTCGAATTATCGCCCAATAACCCTGCTTTCCTCAATTGATAAAATAGTGGAAAAATATATATGTGGACAAATACATACTTTTTATACATCTCATGACGTAATCTATTTGAATCAATTCGGTTTTCAACCGGGAAAAGGTACATCTGACCTACTGTCAAAATTCACTGACGAAGTTAATGAACACCTGAATCAGAGGAAGGTGGTGCTTACCCTCTTTATTGACTTTTCCCGTGCATTCGACACCCTGGACCATAACCAACTAATCGATAAACTAGACCACTGTGGAATACGTGGCCCGCTTCTTGAATGGTGTAAAAACTATCTTCAAAATCGAAAGTACACTGTTAAGATAGATAAAACACTAAGTGAGCAAATTGACGTGACTGAGGGAACGGCTCAAGGGTCTGTAATGGGCCCACTCCATTTTATGTCATATGAAAATGATATGTATGAATGTATCAACCATTCTACATGTTACCAGTTTGCAGATGACACGTGCCTAGTAGTGGCTGATAAGGACAATCAAAAAGCCTATGAACACCTTCAGTCTGATTTTAACTCTTTATTGAGATGGTGTCACGATGCGGGTTTGGTGCTTAACTCGAATAAAACTAAACTTCTAGTCATAAAATCACCTTACTTAAAATGCTTGCCTTCAAATCATATAGTAGCTCATAATCACAACTGTTTGCATACTGTATTAACTAAGAAGTGTAGTTGTCCTTTTATCGAAGTAGTAGACTCCCAAAAATACCTTGGGTTGGTAATAGATAGCAAATTTAACTGGGGCGTGCATGTTGAGCATGTTTGTAATAAGTTACGTCAGTTCTTAGCTAATATAATTATTCTTAAAAATCGGATACCGTTCAAGGTTAAGTTAATGTTGTATAACTCGCTGGCGGAATCTTATATATTATACGGCCTTAGCAGCTACGGCCGTACTTATAAATCATATCTGAACCAAATATATAAACTCCAACTAAAGATATTAAAAAATATTGTATCTTCTAAAATTAAGAATCAACTTGATGACAATGATATCTTCAGTCATTGTAAAATACTACCCATTTATACGCAATTTAAATATATACTACTAAAGGAACAATTTTTTAATGAGTCGTTAAAGAAAGAGGTTCAGCATCCTGTATACACACGCTCAGTTGCTCGAAACCGGCTTTGTACGATAAGTGCAAACAATGCCTACGGTGAACGGACAGCTGCTTACTTAGTTCCGCGATTAATAAATAACTTACCACTCGAGTTACGAAATAATATCACACCTACTAATATTAAATATAAATTAAAGTCTCATTTTTCTGCAGCGTATAAGTAATGTTTTAAGCTAGATATGTACTCACCTTCCTTAACTTTGGTTATGTATTAATTATGTAATTAACTGATTATTTGTTTTTCTTTTTGTTTTGAATACTAACTACGAATACCTGTTTATTTATCCTGCTGCGAACTGAATTCTTCTCTTATTTGTTTTATTAGTACTGTAGTAGATTGTGAATCGTCGTTGTAGTCTCTTGTATAGCATCCATCACAAACCTTAGTGGTTTTCGAATGCTTGTAACTTAAATATAATAATGTGTTGTTTAAATGGTAATAAATTAAAAAAAAAAAAAAAAAACCTGATAAATTGTTACATATGTTACCACGCTTTCTTCAGGGGAAAGCACTATCATGGCATAGAAATAATTCAAGCATGTGGGAATCATGGTCAGATTTTGTTGAAGATTTTAAATCTCATTTTTTTCCAAGAAATTACGAATCTAATCTATTAGAACTAATCATTGCAAAAAAACAACATCACAAGCAAAAGTTCATAGGTTACTTGACTGACTTACAAACTTTAATGCGCAGATACGGGAAAATGTCACAAACAGATAAAACAGATAGGATTTATGAAAACATGAACGCGAAATATAAATTATATATAAAAAAGCATGAATTTAAAAATATCCGGGAATTAATAGAATTAACTAGAGAATTTGAGGCTATATCTGAACAAAAATATATAAATGAATTTGAAAATAATGAAGTAACAACAAGATTCGATAACCAATTAAATTTAAAATTTAAAAACAAATCCATGATACCAGTAGTAGATCACAGTCAACAAGAACAACCGTCAGAAAATAGATACATGAAAAATTACAACCCACAAACATGCTGTTGGAGCTGCGGTAAGCAAGGGCATTCTTACCGCCAGTGCAGGGGTAATTGGACGCTATTTTGTTGCGTCTGTGGAAAGATAGGAAAAAGAAGCAAAGATTGCTGTCAACAAGCAGATAATATACCCCAAAAAGCTTTCACAGTAACTGAGGAAACAGATCATGATAATCGAATATTTATGAACATAATTATACTAGGCAAAACATATCAAGCGTTATTAGACACAGGGTCATCAAGGTCATTCATAAATAATGAAATATTTCAAGCATGCTCAAACGAAACGACAAGAAACGTCAAGAAACACGTGGTGTTGGCAGATGGCACAAGAATAGATATCACAAAGTCCATAGATTTAGATCTAGACATAAACGGTACTATAATCAACCATGAACTGCTCGTAATCCCAACAACACCCAATGTAATCTTAGGGGCAGACCTATTACAAAGAATAGGAGTTAAGTTAATATGGCCAGACAATGGGAGAACCCTCTTACCTGGCATTCAAGAACACGGAAATAGCAAGCACGTCAAGAAAAATACAGGCCCAAGTCAGACTCGACACATGAACAAAGGTAGCATGCAAAACAAAGTCACAAATGAATTATCAAGGAGCTTATCAGTGTGTGTAATAGATCGCAAAATCGATGACTGGCACGAGAAAAAGTTACAGGAAATAAAACAAAATCCAGACAAATATCCCGACTTCCGCACCCAAGAAAGGAAACTATATAAAAAAATTACAAACTCAGCCTATGGTAATAAAATAAAATCAGGGTCGGAATGGAAGCTATGTGTCACCGCAAGTGAGAAAAACAACATAATAAAACAAAGCCATGACTCACCATGCGCAGGACATTTTGGGACTTCAAAAACACTTAGTAGGGTTGCACAAAGATATTACTGGCCCGGGATGTTCCGTGACGTAGCAAAATATGTGAAAAAGTGTATTCCATGCCAGATGCATTCGCCATCTCAGGACAAGAAAGCAGGACACATGCACATCAAACACCCCGTGAAACCATGGCAAGCGGTAACCAATAATATGATTGGCCCACTACCGAGATCTTCAAAAGTAGACCAGGGGATCGTTGGATCCCAAAAAAAATTAACCAAACGAACTAGTCAATATACAGGACTCCACGACTCGGCCAAATTGGTTTGCGGGAAGAAAAAGCCGACGACAGCTCAAATAGAAAAACAACAATCCGCAAACGACAAGGTAGAAATAGAAACAGAAACCGAGTGTATACAATTAATGATAGAAAGCGATGAAGAAAAGGAGCTGAGGGGCAAATCACCTGACAAAACAAAGAAAAAACGACCAGGAAAGAAAAGATCTGGACGTAAACGCAACGGGGATAGCAGGATAGGGTCAGGCCAGCTTCCCCAGTACAAAAGTAGGATCAAGTTATTAGCATAGGTAATACAAGTAGGCAAGTCATAAGAAAGAGTCATTAAAATAAAGTAATTAGCATAGGTAATACAAGTAGGCAAGTCATAAGTAATAGTAATTTACAGCATACATGCAGGTTTGAACAAGGATGATACATGTTTTTTTTTCAAGTAGTAGGTATACAAAAGTAAATATAGGGTGTGTATACAGTAAATTCAGGCATACCATTTCCAAGGATATAAAACCTAGTTGAGGGAGACATGGGTAGATTTTGTTTCTAAATAATAAAATGTTATTTCACGAATTATAAATGAAGCCTCTAGCGACAAGATATATTTCAAGAGACATGGTATCTATATAAAACAACGATTCACGAAGATGACGTTCTTTAGTCAGGACAAGGGTTAGGCAGGACATATAACCTAGCAAGCAATGGGCTTGTACATGCGATTTTTACAGGTAAAAATCTTCCGAAGTGGAGGGAGAATGTAACGGGCAACAAAGCAGCGAGCGGCGTGCATGCCGCATTCCAAGACACAGAATAAAGAACAGTAGCCGAGTGGACACCGCGCCCGCGCCGCAGCCCCCGCACCGGCCGCCTCTGCGTCATCACGTACGCCGGCCGCGCCCCACTGCAAGCGACAGTATAAAAGCGAGCGGAGCTCAGTCAACGGCACTACACAACTAGGGCACACCATAGGTACTCACTCCCTCTCACACAAGTGAGCTCACGAGTTGCGAGAGGGAGACAGAACCCGTTAGGCCATCCTGAGTATTCCCCTCAGGATGCAACGTCCCTCTAACGGTGAGGTGGAGGTCCTTCAGACCTTCGCCCTCCGCTACCCCGAACTCTACGCTGATCATCAGCAATCGCTTAACGATGCAGAGAGTGCCCGCCTCACGGACACTCTCATCGCTCCCTCCGGAATTCCAATTCCGGAGGCCATCGTCCCTCCTCTGACCCGGTCCTTCTCAGAGGACAGCCCGACTTCGCCCGCTCCGGGCCCTGACAACAGACGCACGGTGGCAGCCCCTCCCCGTGAGAGGTCTCGCTCGCGCTCACCGATCGGGAGGCCAGCGAGCACCCGCCCCTCCATCGCCGTTGTCGAGCCCACTTCGGACTCCGAAGCGGAGATGGAGGTAGATCCGAGTCGCGCCTTACGCACTGACTCGGACTCAGATAACGACGGCTATACCGTCGTAGATAGAAAGCGCAAGCGTGCTCCTAAAGCCGCTAGTTGCGCAACTTCCGCCCCTCCCGCCAAGGCACCCGCTAAGGCCCCCGCCTCCGGCAAGAAGCCGACCCCCGCCCCGCGCCCCGCGTCTCCTCCCTCCGCTCCGGCCACCACTGCCGCGTCCCCTCAGGACGCGAGCGCGCGCCGCGAAAAACCGCCTCCGCCCCTGTTCATTCAGGACAAAACCAAATGGGACATGCTGTCCCGTTTAGTTTCGGATCGTGGGATCCACTATACTAATGCCCGCTCCACGCAGCAGGGCATTAAAGTCCAAGTTTCCACCATTAGCGACCACAGAGCGCTAACTAAACTCCTCCGCCACGAGAGCATAAGTTTTCACACTTATGCGCTCGAAGAGGAGAAAGTCCTCCGAGTGGTCATCCGCGGTGTGCCCAAGGAGGTACATACCGATTCGGTATGTGCCGACCTGAAGGCACAAGACTTCCCCGTACATGCAGTTCACCGCATGTACAGCGGGAAGGACCGCAGCCCCTACGATCTAGTACTCGTAGTACTAGATCGTACTCCTGAAGGCAAGGCCATTTTTAATTTAAAAAAGGTCTGTGGCCTCTCAGGACTCGATGTCCAAGCCCCATACAAGAATGGGAGTCCCTCGCAGTGCCATAACTGCCAACTATACGGGCACGCCTCCCGTTTCTGCTTCGCTCGCGCTAGGTGCGTTAAGTGCCTAGGCGATCACGCGACAGCAGCGTGCACTCGCACCCGTGATTCGCCGGACCCACCCAGCTGTGTTTTATGCGGTGCTCAAGGGCATACCGCGAATTACCGTGGCTGCCCTAAAGCACCACGAGTGAACCACAGGGTGGCAAGGCATAGGCCGACCCGTCCCTCTTACGACCGTTACCAACGGGTAAGCCCTAAATTAACGGTAGTACCTGCCTCACAGGTAATACCCGCGCCGCTCCCAGCCCGTAACGCATGGTCTAAACCACCCAGTATGGTTAAGACCGCCGCTACCGCCCGCGCCCTGGCCCGCGCGCCCGCACCCGCGCCCACACCCGCACCCGCCCGCGCCGCGGCCCCTGGCCGCGCACCGGCCCCGGCTCGCCCCGCGCTCCCGGCACCCGTCGCCAACACCATTCGCGCGCCTCCCCGCGCCGCTTCCCGGCCACAAGCTCCACCTATGCCATTGATGGCTGCCCCTCTTCAAGAGGCAATCAACCTAGTCAGCGATCTGGCTATGTCGGTTGACATCAATGAGGTACAAGAGCTATTCCACAAGATGCAATACGCTCAATCCCCAGCGGACGTGATCCAATACACATTGGAACACGCGAATTTACTTAGCGCCCTTAAGCGCTTCGTTCCCCAGGCCCCTCCCCAGTACAACCACTATGGGTAGTACAACCGAACGCACGAAACCGTACTCAGTTTCGTTAGCGTCATTTAACGCTGACGGCCTCTTCAGACAACGTGACCTCGTCCACGACTTTTGTTGTACCCACCTTATCGATATCATATGCGTGCAGGAAACCTTTCTAAAACCGGGGAAGGCGAACCCTAGGTTTGCCAATTACAGAACGGTACGTGATGATAGAGTGAACTCCCGTGGGGGAGGCACTCTTATCTATTACAAAAGGTCCCTGCACTGCATTCCCCTACCTACCCCAACTCTTGTTAATATGGAAGCATCTTGTTGCCTCCTAGCTATGACTGGTCATCAACCTATAGTCATAGCATCCTGTTACCAAGCTTGCAAAAAGCCGATCGTCCGAGCTGACTTAGAAGCCCTATTCTCATTAGGAAGCGCCGTCATTCTGATTGGCGACTTCAACAGTAAGCACATCCTATGGAATTGTAACGTCAACAATCCCAGAGGTATTGCACTTGAAAACCTAATCGCAGAACTTAACTTTGACATAATTGCGCCCACTGAGCCCACTCACTACCCTTATATGGAAGACCACCGATCTGACTTGCTTGACATGGCACTATTCAGAGGCGTAACACTCCGGTTACGCTCCATAGAAGTGGTTCACGAGCTTCACTCTGACCACCGACCCATTATACTGCGACTAGGTCCCGACCCAACGACTGACCTCCCCCGCCCCACTAAGACGATAGTGAACTGGAAGCAAGTAGGCGATGCCCTAAAGGCTATCAGTTCACCGGACCTAGACAAGATCCCTGACGACATCCTGACAAAAGATGACGTAACCCTTGCGATCGATTCGTTCACCAATCACCTCTCCACCGTAGTAGGTGCATCCGCAAAGGAGGTCATAGTGCCGGACGACCGGCGCCTTGTCATTCCAGCGGATGTGAGACGATTGGTGACGGAGAGTAAAGCAGTGACCCGACATTACGACTCTTACCCCAGTAAAGAGAACAAAACTAAGAAACGCCACTTTGAACGCATGGTTCAAAGTCGCATGTCTGAGTTGCGTGATCAACAATGGGGCAATAAACTTTCAAACCTCGTGCCAAGCCACCATGCTTATTGGAACTTGGCGCGAAGTATGAAAGGTAGTAACCATAACGACATGCCTCCCTTATACAGACCAGTCCCACTAGTCCCAGCGTTCTTTGACGAAGACAAAGCTGAGTGCCTAGCTGATAGCCTAGAGGCTCAGTGTTCCCCTAACGTAGATCACGTTGACCAAGCTCACCTCGATTCGGTGGATGCTGAAGTCGAACGTAAAAGCTCTGTGGTCACCTCTGAACTCCCACCTGCCACCTTAGCGACTTACGCTGAGGTGGCGAGACTGATCAAGGCCCTCCGACCGCGCAAATCCCCCGGTGCCGATGGCATCTCCAACAGGGTTCTTAAAACCCTCTCTCCTCCTCTCATCCATCTCCTAGTCAGCATCTTCAATGCTGCTATGAGCCACTGCTTATTCCCAGACACCTGGAAATGTGCAACTGTCATTGGCATTCACAAACCAGGCAAAAGCTCATCTGACCCCACCAGTTACCGCCCAATCAGCCTCCTCAGTGCCTTAGGCAAACTTTACGAGCGGTTACTTGCAAACCGCCTCCAGTCCCATGCTAAGGAACACCACCTTATCCCAGATGAGCAGTTTGGCTTCAGACCCGGACACTCATGCGTCCAACAGGTGCACCGCCTCACGGAGCACATCATTGAGGGCTTCAACAAGTACCCCAAACCCCAGACCACGCTAGCAGTCTTCCTCGACGTGGCGAAAGCTTTTGACAAAGTCTGGCACAATGGCTTGATTTACAAGCTATACCAACTTGGCGTGCCAGAACGTCTTGTGCTCATCCTACAAGACTTCCTTAAAGCCAGAAGCTTTCGCTATCGCGTGGAAGGCACCCTCTCCTCCCCCCACCCAGTCAGAGCCGGAGTCCCTCAGGGCTCCGTGCTATCACCCATTCTCTTCGCGCTGTATACCAGCGACATCCCACGCTCTCAGCCAGACGTCCTATTGGCCCAATACGCGGATGATACCGCTATTTATACCACTGGGTGGCGTATCAGCAGAAAGTCCATTTTCGCCCTCCAACGGGCCATCACCGAGATCGGTGACTGGTTCCGTAAATGGCGCATCGCGGTCAACCCAGTTAAAAGTGCAGCTATGTACTTTACTGAGAAGACTCGCCCCCGTTACCCGCAACCTTTAACTTTGTTTGACCAACCCATCCCCTGGGTTAGTAAAACAAAATATCTCGGAGTCACCCTTGATCGGAATCTCACCTTTAGCGATCATATAACAACCGTCCGAAACAGAGCGGCCTTTGTAATGGGTCGCCTTGGTCCCCTGATTCGCAAAGAGAGTAAAATGTCTCTTAGTAATAAGAAGACACTTTACACTGCCTGCATCCGCCCCATCATGACTTACGCATCAGTAGTGTTTAGTCATGCTAGTGAGGCCCATCTCCATAAGCTTCAAGTCATTCAAAATCGTTTTCTTCGTAGTGCAACCGGCGCTCCGTGGTATGTCCGGAACACCGAGTTGCACTGCGACCTAAACCTTCCCTCTTTAGCGCAGTTCAATAAGGACTGCGCTCGCCGATACTTTGATCGAGCGCCCCACCACTCGAACCCATTGTTTGTCCAGGCATCGAACTACTCGACCGCCTCTTCTATCCCATTTTTCAAACCCCCCCGTCGCCGACCACGGCAGGTATTAGACGACCCGGATGACCCCATCGCAGTCATTACATTGGCAGCTTTAGCGTTATCCGCAAGTCGTCGAGGTAAAATCCCCAGGTGTGAGGTAATTAGAGGTCACACAATCAAACACCGAGCTCGCCGGCGAGCTCGAGGCAAAAACAAGGTCACGATAAATTGCTCTCCAAATAGTCAAAGAGTTTTATTCAGTAGGGCCCAATTGTGCAACACTGCAGTTGCACAGAGGCATTTTGCTCCGATCCCCCCCATGTCTCTCGACAGTGAGACAAGCCGAGGTCCGAACCACAGTGGTGCCCTTGAGCTCGCTGTCAACCCCTCCTATAATAGCGGTACGTTTTCGGCGTCCGCAGGAGACGGAGGTAGAAGGCGCTTTTCGCCTTCTACGCCCGTCTCGGGAGAAGTGCCTTCGGCACTTCTCCCTCCCGGGCTATTGTAGGGCCAGGCCCTCGCCCAAAACCCGGTGGAGCTGGACGACCGCACAGGCGGTAGCCAGCATCTATGTCCTCCCTAAAAAAAAAAAAAAAAAAAAAACGTCAACGGCACACATTCCGACCTGTGCCGCCACGCCGTGCACACCTGTCTACAGCTCCGCCAGTATCTCCCAGTGAGACCGCAATAGTCCCCGCACTATTGCCGTCTCACTCGGGTCATCGTTCCGACGCTAGTTGCAGACCAGTGCCTTGGAATACGCAGTCCTGACGAAGTTTTTGTTTTGTGTGCAGAAGCTGAGCAGCCGCCGAACGCCGAGCAACGCGAGCTACGAGCTCGCCGTGCCGTCGCGCAGAGGCGCTCTAAGACGTCAGGCATTACCACCTACCCAAGTCCCTTGTTTCGGACGAACAACATCATATCGGGCTGGTGGTCTTGTTTTGACCGCACTTTTCGGTGCGCATTTCACCACTTTACTACCCGACACAACATAGTAACAGTCGCGTAACAACACACTTTGTGCTGTTAAGCGACGTCGTTCAGGCGTGGGGTAGCGTCAGCCAAACCCGTCTGAACGATCAAATCCGCCATTTGCTGCGGTCGCAGTGTGACACCCTACGGTGACAACGGCCACTGTTGTTGTTTTGGTTTAACCTTGCACCGTGGCCTTTCCCGCTTCACGGGTCAGCCGAAGCAAGCTGGGCTCCGGGATTACTGGCCTTGGGGTCACCCCTAGTCAACCCCGGAGTAGCGCTTAGGAGCACCCCTCTCCGCCGAGAAAAAAGCTCGGAGAGGGTACACAACTAGGGCACACCCTAGGTACACACTCCCTCTCACACAGTGAGCTCACAAGGTGTGTGAGGGAACTCAAACCCTTGATAGGGCGTCCTGAGTATTCCCCTCAGGATGCAGTCCCGTCCCTCTAACGGTGAGGTGCAGGTCCTTCAGACCTTCGCCCTCCGCCACCCCGATCTATACGTTGCACACATGCAACTCCTAGAAGAGGAAGAGAATGCCCGCTTCACGGACACTCTCATCGCTCCCTCCGGGACTTCAAACCCGGAGGCCAACGTCCCTCCTCTGACCCGGTCCTTCTCAGAGGACAGTCCGCTTTCGCCCGCTCCGGGCCCAGACAACAGACGCACGGTGGCAGCCCCTCCCCGTGAGAGGTCTCGCTCGCGCTCACCGATCGGGAGGCCAGCGAGCACCCGTCCCTCCATCGCCGTTGTCGAGCCCACTTCGGACTCCGAAGAGGAGATGGAGGTAGATCCGAGTCGCGCCTTACGCACTGACTCGGACTCAGATAACGACGGCTATACCGTCGTAGATAGAAAGCGCAAGCGTGCTCCTAAAGCCGCTAGTTGCGCAACTTCCGCCCCTCCCGCCAAGGCACCCGCTAAGGCCCCCGCCTCCGGCAAGAAGCCGACCCGCGCCCCGCGCCCCGCGTCTCCTCCCTCCGCTCCGGCCACCACTGCCGCGTCCCCTCAGGACGCGAGCGCGCGCCGCGAAAAACCGCCTCCGCCCCTGTTCATTCAGGACAAAACCAAATGGGACATGCTGTCCCGTTTAGTTTCGGATCGTGGGATCCACTATACTAATGCCCGCTCCACGCAGCAGGGCATTAAAGTCCAAGTCTCCACCATTAGCGACCACAGAGCGCTAACTAAACTCCTCCGCCACGAGAGCATAAGTTTTCACACTTATGCGCTCGAAGAGGAGAAAGTCCTCCGAGTGGTCATCCGCGGTGTGCCCAAGGAGGTACATACCGATTCGGTATGTGCCGACCTGAAGGCACAAGACTTCCCCGTACATGCAGTTCACCGCATGTACAGCGGGAAGGACCGCAGCCCCTACGATCTAGTACTCGTAGTACTAGATCGTACTCCTGAAGGCAAGGCCATTTTTAATTTAAAAAAGGTCTGTGGCCTCTCAGGACTCGATGTCCAAGCCCCATACAAGAATGGGAGTCCCTCGCAGTGCCATAACTGCCAACTATACGGGCACGCCTCCCGTTTCTGCTTCGCTCGCGCTAGGTGCGTTAAGTGCCTAGGCGATCACGCGACAGCAGCGTGCACTCGCACCCGGGATTCGCCGGACCCACCCAGCTGTGTTTTATGCGGTGCTCAAGGGCATACCGCGAATTACCGTGGCTGCCCTAAAGCACCACGAGTGAACCACAGGGTGGCAAGGCATAGGCCGACCCGTCCCTCTTACGACCGTTACCAACGGGTAAGCCCTAAACTAACGGTAGTACCTGCCTCACAGGTAATACCCGCGCCGCTCCCAGCCCGTAACGCATGGTCTAAACCACCCAGTATGGTTAAGACCGTCGCTACCGCCCGCGCCCCGGCCCGCGCGCCCGCACCCGCACCCGCACCCGCACCCGCCCGCACCGCGGCCCCTGCCCGCGCACCGGCCCCGGCTCGCCCCGCGCTCCAGGCACCCGTCGCCAACACCATTCGCGCGCCTCCCCGCGCCGCTTCCCGGCCTCAAGCTCCACCTATGCCATTGATGGCTGCCCCTCTTCAAGAGGCAATCAACCTAGTCAGCGATCTGGCTATGTCGGTTGACATCAATGAGGTACAAGAGCTATTCCACAAGATGCAATACGCTCAATCCCCAGCGGACGTGATCCAATACACATTGGAACACGCGAACTTACTTAGCGCCCTTAAGCGCTTCGTTCCCCAGGCCCCTCCCCAGTACAACCACTATGGGTAGTACAACCGCACGCACGAAACCGCGCTCAGTTTCGTTAGCGTCATTCAACGCTAACGGTTTCTTTAGACAACGTGACCTTGTCCACGACTTTTGTTGCACCCACCTTATCGACATTATATGCGTGCAGGAAACCCTTCTAAAACCGGGGAAGGCGAACCCTAGGTTTGCCAATTACAGAACGGTACGTGATGATAGAGTGAACTCCCGTGGGGGAGGCACTCTTATCTATTACAAAAGGTCCCTGCACTGCATCCCCTTACCTACCCCGACTCTTGTTAATATGGAAGCATCTTGTTGCCTTCTAGCTATGACTGGTCATCAACCTATAGTCATAGCGTCCTGTTACCAAGCTTGTCAAAAGCCGATCGTCCGAGCTGACTTAGAAGCATTGTTCTCATTAGGAAGCGCCGTCCTTCTGATTGGCGACTTCAATAGTAAGCACATCCTATGGAATTGTAACGTCAACAATCCCAGAGGCATTGCACTTGAAAAACTAGTCGCAGAACTTAATTTTGACATAATTGCGCCCACTGAGCCCACTCACTACCCTCACACGGAAGACTTTCGACCTGACTTGCTTGACATGGCACTACTCAGAGGCGTAACACTCCAGTTACGCTCCATAGAAGTGGTTCACGAGCTTCACTCTGATCACCGACCCATTATACTGCGACTAGGTCCCGACCCAACAACAGACCTCCCCCGCCCCACTAAGACGATAGTGAACTGGAAGCAATTAGGCGTTGCCCTAAAGGCTATCAGTTCACCGGACCTTGACAAGATCCCTGACGACATCCTGACTAAAGATGACGTAACCCTTGCGATCGATTCGTTCACTAATCACCTCTCCACCGTAGTAGGTGCATCCGCAAAGGAGGTCATGGTGCCGGACGACCGGCGCCTTGTCATTCCAGCGGATGTGAGACGATTAGTGACGGAAAGTAAAGCAGTGACCCGACATTACGACTCTTACCCCAGTAAAGAGAACAAAACTAAGAAACGCCACTTTGAACGCATGGTTCAAAGTCGCATGTCTGAGTTGCGTGATCAACAATGGGGTGACAAACTTTTAAACCTCGTGCCAAGCCACCAGGCTTATTGGGACTTGGCGCGAGGTATGAAAGGAAGTAACTACAACGACATGCCTCCCTTATACAGACCAGTCCCACTAGTCCCAGCGTTCTTTGACGAAGACAAAGCTGAGTGCCTAGCTGATAGCCTAGAGGCTCAGTGTTCCCCTAACGTA
Organism: Plagodis dolabraria; assembly: GCA_963854805.1. NCBI lineage: Eukaryota > Metazoa > Arthropoda > Insecta > Lepidoptera > Geometridae > Plagodis > Plagodis dolabraria. The sequence continues at coordinate 31,231,919 of OY978453.1, read as the reverse complement.
GATCACGTTGACCAAGCTCACCTCGATTCGGTGGATGCTGAAGTCGAACGTAAAAGCTCTGTGGTCACCTCTGAACTCCCACCAATCACCTTAGCGACTTACGCTGAGGTGGCGAGACTGATCAAGGCCCTCCGACCGCGCAAATCCCCCGGTGCCGATGGCATCTCCAACAGGGTTCTTAAAACCCTCTCTCCTCCTCTCATCCATCTCCTAGTCAGCATCTTCAATGCTGCTATGAGCCACTGCTTATTCCCAGACACCTGGAAATGTGCAAATGTCATTGGCATTCACAAACCAGGCAAAAGCTCATCTGACCCCACCAGTTACCGCCCCATCAGCCTCCTCAGTGCCTTAGGCAAACTTTACGAGCGGTTACTTGCAAACCGTCTCCAGTCCCATGCTAAGGAACACCACCTTATCCCAGATGAGCAGTTTGGCTTCAGGCCCGGACACTCATGCGTCCAACAGGTGCACCGCCTCACGGAGCACATCATTGAGGGCTTTAACAAGTACCCCAAACCCCAGACAACGCTAGCAGTCTTCCTCGACGTAGCGAAAGCTTTTGACAAAGTCTGGCACAATGGCTTGATTTACAAGCTATACCAATTTGGCGTGCCAGAACGTCTTGTGCTCATCCTACAAGACTTCCTTAAAGCCAGAAGCTTTCGCTATCGCGTGGAAGGCACCCTCTTCTCCCCCCACCCAGTCAGAGCCGGAGTCCCTCAGGGCTCCGTGCTATCACCCATTCTTTTCGCGCTGTATACCAGCGACATCCCACGCTCTCAGCCTAACGTCCTATTAGCCCAATACGCGGATGACACCGCTATTTATACCACTGGGTGGCATATCAGTAGAAAGTCCATTCCCGCCCTCCAACGGGCCATCACCGAGATCGGTGACTGGTTCCGTAAATGGCGCATCGCGGTCAACCCAGTGCAGCTATGTACTTTACTGAGAAGGGCCGCCCCCGTTACCCGCAACCTATAACTTTGTTCGACCAACCCATCCCCTGGGTTAGTAAAACAAAATATCTCGGAGTCACCCTTGATCGGAATCTCACCTTTAGCGATCATATAACAACCGTCCGTAACAGAGCGGCCTTTGTAATGGGTCGCCTTGGTCCCCTGATTCGCAAAGAGAGTAAAATGTCTCTTAGAAATAAGAAGACACTTTACACTGCCTGCATCCGCCCCATCATGACTTACGCATCAGTAGTGTTTAGTCATGCTAGTGAGGCCCATCTCCATAAGCTTCAAGTCATTCAAAACCGTTTTCTTCGTAGTGCAACCGGCGCTCCGTGGTATATCCGGAACACCGAGTTGCATTGCGACTTAAACCTTCCCTCTCTAGCGCAGTTCAATAAGGACTGCGCCCGCCGATACTTTGATCGAGCGCCCCACCACCCGAACCCATTGGTTGTCCAGGCATCGAACTACTCGACTGCCTCTTCTATCCCATTTTTCAAACCCCCCCGTCGCCGACCACGGCAGGTATTAGACGACCCGGATGACCCCATCGCAGCCATTACGTTGGCAGCTTTAGCGTTATCCGCAAGTCGTCGAGGTAAAATCCCCAGGTGTGAGGTAATCAGAGGTCACACAATCAAACACCGAGCTCGCCGGCGAGCTCGAGGCAAAAACAAGGTCACGATAAATTGCTCTCCAAATAGTCAAAGAGTATTATTCAGTAGGGCCCAATTGTGCAACACTGCAGTTGCACAGAGGCATTTTGCTCCGATCCCCCCCATGTCTCTCGACAGCGAGACAAGCCGAGGTCCGAACCACAGTGGTGCCCTTGAGCTCGCTGTCAACCCCTCCTATAATAGCGGTACGTTTTCGGCGTCCGCAGGAGACGGAGGTAGAAAGCGCTTTTCGCCTTCTACGCCCGTCTCGGGAGAAGTGCCTTCGGCACTTCTCCCTCCCGGGCTATTGTAGGGCCAGGCCCTCGCCCAAAACCCGGTGGAGCTGGACGACCGCACAGGCGGTAGCCAGCATCTATGTCCTCCCTAAAAAAAAAAAGTCAACGGCAGCCACTCGTCGCGGGCTCCCAAGCAATACGGACGTGCGGACTGGGGTTCTCCGATTCGTACCTGTATTGTGGAAGGAACCCAAAGGCTAGAGGCTCACTCCCAGAACTCTGCCCTGTGCGGCTCGGGGATCTCTGAGTAGCACGGTGGAGGCACTGGCTCTAGGTAGGGACGTGGGATTACCAAGTGCGGCCTGGGGCTCTCCGGGCAGTACGGTATCCTACAAAACCAGACGCCCAGTGCGGCTTGGGGTTATCCGAGTCGTACGGTGTCTTCGCACCCCCCTTCAGGGATCCCAAGTAGGGCAGAGTAGGTTTGCGATAGGTAGATCATATGCACGAGAAACTATCTCGCGCCGGCATAGAATAGCTTAAACACATATCCTCCACCCATGTCTCTCCCCCGTTAATGTAACTAGTTAAGCTTTACAAGATAATATATTTACAGTACCGAGTTATCCTTGTTTCACTTCTAAAGTCCTCACGCTAGGGAAGCTAGTAGGCCAACCCCTTCTAAACTACGCACCCCGTTGCGTAGAATGTCAAATGGACGGACGAGGTTCGAACCCTCCAGCCCGCTCCATTACAACTTAAATACGAGATTATGCACTGTTTGCGCGCCAACGATGTGAACCGATATGTAGCCGCGCTAATAACATCTGCTAACTGTCAATTTGCTTTTTCGCAATCGACCAAAAATCACGTTCACGTCAATTATTGATAATAGAAGTATTACACTTCAAGGTATTCTTTTGTGAACAGATGTTTGTACGTTTAACATTCTAATCACAACTACAAAAATTTCCTCATCTATCTGTCAAGATTTGAGTTGGACGTACTTTGTGCATACATTGCACTACCACTTTTCTGTGAGCGTTGTTTGCGGCCGGGGGTGACGTCATAGATGAGGTCATTATGCTATCATGGTGTCTGTTTAGCATGTTATGAAACGACCGTTTGCGTGCATACTGTGCAAATAGCGCTTGTTGACTAGACTTGAACCACATTGTTAGAATGTATGCTTTTAAGCCATAATTTTAAATTAGCTTTAAGAGAACCTACGAGACTAACGAACGACACGAACTCGCGCGTGTTTACGTACATTTTGTGCTACCTGTGGCAACTTGTCGATCAAAACTAACATGCGCGCCCTCCGTTTAATCGATTTTTGACACTTATCTGCGAGTATTTGCGTGTATTTTCTCTACCTCAGTTTTGAGGACGAGATAAATCGAGTGTTTCTCGCGCGTCTAAGTATAATGGGGGCGATCGACTATTTAGTACAAATTTACTTTCCGTCCAGTATTAGCAGACCCTTGATATATGTGTGTGTAATCTATACAATAACGTAATTTGAACACAACTCACGAACTCTGTGTGCGTAACTTAAATACAATATCATTGAATATTGCGTAGTAATAGCGTAGGTAGTTGTTCAACTATTTTTAATGTAATTAAATTATTATAGGTACTTAGCTGATAACTCAAAAAAAACTATACTGGTTATATGTAAATAAATGTGTAGGTATAAAATATATATATATTTTTTTTATTTAATCGCAACAGTAAATATTTAAAGTAATCTAAATGAATAAGTTCGGTTTAGGGTTCCGTACTCAATACATTGCTATAAAATATTATTATATTGTTTGATAAATAAAAAAATAAATGGGGCACTGAAAACTAGTAAAGTACCTAGGTATGATAAAAACTTTCTTTCGCTACTTAGCATTTATCAATAAAAAAAAATAGATAAGCAACCATCGTCAAAATAGATAAATATGAATAAGATAATCTCAATTGACGAATCTTAGCGTGGTGCGGCCGCTGCTATCGTCTACGTGCGAGAAAAATACTCTTCTCGTGTCATGCGTGACATATGTTTTATTTGCGCATGCTAGGCAGGCTGGTAAGACTCAGCTCTTCAGGCATAGTGTTTTTGGGATGGGCACAGTAGTATATAATAAAATACCACAAAGTATAAAATAACTTAATGCAAACTCATTCAAAATGAAACTTAAAGATTTACCGACTGCTAAGAGCTGCTATAAAATAGATGACTTCCTGCAGGATACATTTTGACATACTTGCCTACTATTTATATTTTATGATTTTCTTACAACTTCATAATATTCTGACATGTACATTATCTGCAATTATATACTTAATTAATATAGGTCTATATAATTACTTGAATTTTATAAATTAACAGGATGTCTATATATAATAAGCCAATGTAATGGAGCAATCAAATCGCCTCTCTAATTTATACACCCACTGTGGTCGAAACATGTTGATACGAAACTAATTTTTAGATCTTCACTTGTACACACATATTTTAGCAAATAAACGTATCTCTATCTATGTCAACTTATTAATTATTTTGAATATTTAACGCGTTTATTATATAAACAACTTCTTTCGATTTCATTCAAACAATTTTTTCGATAATTATCAAATCACAATATGGAATGGGGTGTTAAAGAAAGGATTGCAGTGATCGCCATGCACGAAATAGGTTTTAAGCCACCTGTCATATTCCGGACTCTTCAAAAGCTTGCTATCAGCCGTACGTTCGTATATTGTAATTCATCAACAGATACAACAACACCTCCTCTGCCGAAAACCATAAAAGATCAGGGCATGCTGTTAGAACAACAAAATCTGTTAATGCTATTAAAGCCAGAATTTGTCGAAATCCCATTAGGAAGCAAAAAACCTTATCGCAAGAAATGAAGATTCTAGCTAGGACTCTGTCCTGTATTATAAAATGGCAAAAATATAAGGCGAGAAAGAGTTATGCTTCTTTTAAGTTAGGAATACCTTCTAAGATGACTGACCTTATAGTGGAATCGGCGAATTGGGCAAATAGTATTTGTGTTTAACTTTGGCGGCAGAACTTTCGTCAAAAGCGTGAATCTCTCCCGAGACCGTTGATTGCATAAAAAGGACCCAGTACACGGGAGCCAGGGAGACCCGGTGAAACGGTTGTCCGCTGGCCGCCCGCGAGTCAGTAGGGGACCCGAACCCGTAGATCACTTTAAACTCCGCCACGGGAGGCTGTCCCGCCAGCACGCGCATAATCCTGCGTGGTGACTGTCGTGCCGGAGTAGGAGACCGGAGTGGAACCCGGCAGGCACTCGCAGGGGGGACCGGGGGCCCTTCCGTCTCCCGTGTCAATCAATCACTTGTTCCGTCCCTCTAGTCGGTTTCTAGTTGCCTTTTTTTTGTCTTTTGGATTGAAGCGGTGTATGCGACAACGTCCCTCTTACTTTATCCACACCATGGCCAAGTCTACTAAAAGCAAACGTTGTTCAGCGGCTTTCCATTCCACACTACGTGTGGACCACTGCAATATTAGAGGCTTGCACGCCAATCTCAATGCCGTCCACCTCCATCTTGAAACGGCAAAGCCTGCCCTGCTCTTTTTGACGGAGACACAAATATTTTCACCCGCGGACGCATCCTACCTCTCGTACCCTGGCTACACGCTTGAGCATAAGTTCTTGCCTCGTGCTGGGGTATGCTTGTATGTGCGAGAAGATATTTGTTGCCGCCGTCTTAAAGGCCTGGAGGATAAGGACCTGTCGCTACTATGGACTCGCGTAGACTATGGTGGTCAAACGCGGATCTACGCCTGTTTTTATAGGTCCCATAGCGGAGACCGGGAGACTACTCGCCTGTTCGATTGTGTTGCTTCAGGGGCTGATAAGGTTCTTGAGCAATACGTTTCTGCAGAATTGGTCATTCTTGGCGACTTTAATAGCCACCACTCCGAGTGGTTGGGATCGTCCAGGACTGACCATGCGGGGCGTGCTGCTTATGACCTCGCTACAGCTTATGGTCTCTCTCAAATGGTGTCAGGACCAACCAGAGTTCCCGACATTGACAGCCACACTCCCTCATTGCTGGACCTTCTGCTGACCTCCAATCCGGACGGATATCAGGTCTCCGTCGAGGCACCTTTAGGTGGGTCCGACCATTGGCTGATACCCTACATATATATACAACCCTAAGCCGCATCCGTCCCCCTCCACCTGGGAAACGCACCGTATGGCACTACGGGTCAGCCGATTGGGATGGGTTACGAGAGTTTTATTCCTCTTATCCCTGGAGGCAGCTCTGCTTCTCGACCTGCGATCTCGATGCTTGCGCCGACTCCGTCGCAGACGTCGTGCTGCAGGGCATGGAATGTTATATTCCAAACTCTGCAGTGCGCGTTGGCGGTAGAAGTCGCCCCTGGTTTAAAAGGCCTTGTGCAGTAGCTTCCAAGTGTAAGATTGACGCTTATAAGGCTTGGGCTACGGCGCTTGCATCGCAGGATCCTAAATGCCCCGTTTTAAAAAAAAAGCTGAACGCTGCTTCAAGGTCTTGCAAGAAGGAAGTATCCGAAGCCAAAAAGCTTCATGTGAACAGGATTGGTGACAAGTTGATGAGCTTCCCTTCAGGCGGTAAGAAGTTCTGGTCGCTTGCCAAAGCTGCCGAGGGGAACTTCTGCCAATCATCACTTCCAGCACTTCGTAAGCCGGATGACAGTTTGGCCCACAGCGCAAAAGAGAAAGTAGATCTCCTTGGCATTTTTTTTGCCTCGAACTCGACTCTTGACGATGGGGATGCGGCACCGCCAGTTATACCGCAGTGCGAGAGTTCCATGCCGGATGTACGCATCTTTCAGAGAGCAGTACGGAAACATTCATTGCTATGCGGATGATAGTACGGTCGGCGCACAGTACTCTGGTCGTGTTAGTGCCCCGCATGAGGTGTTGGAAAGCAGAAACAGACTTGTGTCCGAGATTGAACATTCCCTTGCCAGTATCTCGGAGTGGGGAAATTTTAACAAGCCTGCGCGTTCTCAGCGAAAAAAACTCCTTTTGGCATCACTCCGCACTTCCAAGACATTCCCCTGAACATCTCTAAGAGCTTGGAGATCCTTGGTGTCAGCATTTCTGGCGAGGTTCAGTTTAGGGGTCATTTGCAGGCTAAAGCGAAACTCGCTTCAATGAAGCTTGGTGTGCTTAACAAGGCGAAGCGGTACTTTACACCTAGTCAGCGGCTTTTACTACGAAGCGTAGAAGTGACTTTCACATTTTGTATCAAAACGTAAGTATAGATTGCGTTATAAAACTACTAGTTTTTTCATAGCGTGACATCGTGTAGCCACAACATAATAGCACTAACAGAGACTTTCCTAACAAGCTCGGTAAGCGACGGAGAGATATTCCCGCGTGGGTGGCAGATCGCATGCCACGACCGCGTCGGCGCGTCCGGCGACAATGACGCAGCCTGGGGCGGCGTGCTGCTTGCCGTCCGTGTCTGCTACACGATGCGCACGCTTACTAACACGTATGGACTGTCTCCTGATAAATAGGTTCTATTTGAATATTATAAGTTGTAATGCTTTAAATTTTTATGTCGTGTAGTTTACTTACCACCTAGATATAATGATGTGTGTATTAATATGATTAAGTTGTATGTAACAAGTTGATTATTTCGTCACCTGCAAGGCTTTCCCTGAAAATCAGCGTCAGTTGCTTGCAAGCATCTGACATTTGTACTGAGATAGGGCCTATTTGGCTCAAAGCTGCTCTTAACTGTCTTTTTTCATTGTAACTTTTTCTTTATGTGCCAAATACAATTATTGTTCTTTCTTTCTGAACAATACTTAAACATTTTGACATGTATTGAAAATGCTATTGTTAAATTTTCTGACATGGAAGTAATAGTGGATTTCAATCTGAATTCCTGTAGTTTGACTAGTAACATTACTACTAAGCACTTCCTTACAATAGCTTTATACATATCAAGTATATGAATCGCATCACATTTATATTATAAATGCGAAATATTTAAAAATATTAAACTTCAATATATTTCTTGTAGTGGCAATACTATAAGAAACTTGTTTGAAATACAGAGTCACTGCTTAAAATTTAAAAGTATTTTATTCAACGCAAAATATTTGTTTCAATACAAATAATTGTGATATAGCCTAATCCCGCGTATACATAAAAGGGTACACGCGGGTGTACATAAAAGGGTACACGCGGGTTGTAACCGCCCAGACCCTTACTAATTTTTTAAATCCCAAATATTTAAAATTCCAAATATAATCATTTTAAAATTAAATTATAAACAATTAAGAAACATTAATAATAATAAAAACTAAAACAACCATCTAACTTAAACTGACCTAAACTGAACTGAACTGAAACTGATTCCCATTTTTGCTTTAACCTAAACGAATCGTGCTTGACTAAAAATTCTGATCCCAAATTTTCGAATTACTAAAGAAGCCTAAAATAACATATTAAATATTTTTCTTTAATCTAAAATTATTGTGATTTGAAATATGGCATGTGAATCGTCTAGTATAGTGGTAGGACCTTAAGAAGTGACCTATTGTAGTAATCCATTTTCTTTTAAGGTAATTAAGAAAGAACTTGTCTAACTTAACAGATAATACTCCTAAATAATATGTACTTAACCTTACATTTAAATCTATTAAATTAAAATTTATAATTAAAATAAGAATCATAAAGATGGACCTATTATACTAGTTATTATACTATAGTATTCTTATAGTAAAATAATTGACAATCACTCAATATAACTTAGAATATTATTTGTTCATTTAATGATGTAAAGGAATAGAACTTGAATGTATTATTAGAATAACGTAGACATTCTGAATAAGAGAACAGAGAATATTAAAAATCTCATAAAAATTGGAATTAGGTATCTAAGACCAATTGTAAATTATTAAGACAACTGAAGTCTAAAACTAGGTAAATCATTGTAAAAGATGTTACATGAAACATATATTATGTTTCTAGACCATAATTCAAGGAAAAGCAATTATAAGTGAAGTACCAATACGGTATTAAATCGTATAAAATTAATTAAATCGTTAGATTATTAATTCATTAAACGGCTAAATAATTTTTGTTGGGGGAGTAAATAATTGTTTCTTAGAACAAAATAGAAATTACGGGAAATTTAAATGAAAAACAATGAATTTATTATACAAATAGATAAAAGCAGATAAATGAATCCTAAGGTAATTTGTACAGATCCCAAATCTAAAATCACGTGTATAAATTGTTATTGTAGATAGTCTCAAATTAAAAATAGGTATCGGGAAAACCAGACATAAAATCTAGATAAAGTAAGTAGTATAGAATTTGGCTCAAAATAGCGTAGTATAAATAACTATACACTAGATATGTTTTGGCTATTGTAAGGAAAACAACATGAAACTAGAATTTACTTGAATTTTTGTACTCATAATAATATATTGTCATGACTCCTAAGACTTCCTGAGATTTCCACCAAAATTGCAAAATATATTAAAGCTTAACAATAACAACCTAAGATGCATAACGGCTTATCTAGTATAGTTAGTGAAATATATTAGAAGAAGATATTTTCTCTAAAATACCTTACTATGTTAGGTTAGCTTACCTTGACTTTAACTCTAGGAAACTAAGATGTATGAATTAATTATATTATTATTATGTTTTGTGAGAGAGGCTGATAAAGGAAATATACCAAAATGGATAATCAACGAACTCCGTAATCACCTTATATTTTAGGCGACTTCAATCATTTGAAGATCTAAATAGGAAAGAAAAGACATAAGTTAATTTAAATTATATATTACAAAATCCGTAATATGTATATCTAAACAAACTTAAATCTGTCGGAAATATAAAGAAAACTACGAAATATTGAATATTGTATTCTAAAATACAAATTGACCATTTACTTCCTCAACTTATGTTCTCAACGTCATATAGTAAAATGGATATTATATAAGATAAAGTATTGAACAAAATTGTTTGATGAAATTTGATTAAGTAATTTGAATTATTTTAAAATTGGTCTATTTAAAAGAGTAGGAGAATGGACTATACTGATAGTTCATAGATTATTTTGACTCTGACTTCGACACTATTCAATTTTGAAAGTATAACGTTTATTGGTAGTAAACTAGCAAAAAGGTATTTTATAACATATTGTTATTGTAAGATTTTATTGTTTGATAAGTTGCAACTTTGATTATTAGATGGATCCATCGTATTTTAGTTAGCAGTTTTAAGGAAAAGTTCAAATTCTGAAGTGCCAGGGACTTGCAACCCCTGGAGTACGTTTCAGAAGGCCTTCTTTACGGCGCACGACGCCAATGCTCATCGGTTCACTTAGGTAAAGCCTTCTCCTTAAACCAAATACTGCTTAACTTCCTAATTTGAACACATTATTGGATAATTCATCATATCCATATAATGAGTGTCATTGATTGATTATTTCTCAATTTACTTTTACATATTTCGTACACGACATCATGTCTAATTAGTTAATATCATTGATATGATACGTTTCGGTTTGAAATAGCATGTTATTTAAAGTATTGTGGTACAATCCTTATTATTATTTGATTTCAATGAAAAATTTGGTTATATATTTTAGGACTTACTTTGCCTAAGTTTTGTAAGATCACGTGTTTGTGATAACAAAAGTGAATTATATTTATACTCGGACTCAAGTACTCAAATATGAATATATAAGGTTAAGAGGAGTTATTTTCCCTCTAATTTTCTCATGTCGAATATAACATCTTTCATCCTTACAGCAGAAAGACTTATTGAAGGTGTGGTCGTGTGGTCGCATTTGCACCAATATTCAACAATGTATCATCATGGTTGAATAGAATTTATATTTCGTATTGTTGTATACATTATATACGAGGACTTACATGCCTCAATGTTGTCGTAAGAGTGTCAATCCATATTAGTTGAACAAACTTAGAGCATTCTTTATATCAACTTAAATACTTGAGTAGAATCATCATACACGTTTATCATACATGAATACTTAGACAAAATATTTTTTTTCTAGAACAATATTCAGAAGACATCAATACACAATCACATAATCAATATAATTTACTATTTCAGTAGATTAGAACTGATACACCCAAGAATAAGAGTTTATACTAGTTTAGTAGTGTATCAATCCCGTAAATTTTATAATACTCAAATAATTCAATGTAAACTTACATACATAACTTTTCTCCACATGATTTTTGTGTTCTACACATATCTCCTTATAGTAGGTTTTCCATTTTTTTAATATATTTCTTATATTTTAGATTTAAGTGAAAATTACGTTAAAAAATACTATGAGGATTTCAATTTTTCATGTCATTTTGTATTCTTGACAGATCCTCTCAACATTTTCAAACTATTCTATGCCTCTTTCTTTTTAAACATAAAATGAGGTCACAATTTCATTCCAGATTTAAGACATCAAAAAGGTTAGCATACACAAATATTGACTTTAAAAATTTCTTACTTAGGATGAATAATTTATTTCTGATCTTTAGGTTCTGTACCACATTCAATTATATTATTAGTATTTAGTGACGGAACTTCCTACTCAAGGTATGTTCCGTTACAGGGTGTACATAAAAGACATAGGTATTTTTGTTTATAAAGTGCCATGCCTGAACTAGAAACATATTTGGATGAATTTTGATAAGCAGAATATTATGTATATTAAAGTAGGGGAGGCGTGGCAATGGAAACATGAACAACGTTTTTTGATATTTATTTCACCTTCTGCGCTTTTTAAAAAGTGCCTGAGCATAAACAAAAATTTATTATTATTTTTTAGGGTCAGTTACATGTATTTTATCTCTTATCATTAAGTATAAGCATAAGCATTAATCTATATAATATTTTGAAATTCTCAAGTCCTATAGTTTTATCAATTTGCCAAATAATATACCATTCTTTTATATAACAGTCTTCTGTGTTTTATTTATCTATTATGTTTTACAATTATCTATACCAGAACCACCATATGAGATACAACATAGTATTATACCAATAAGCTTACAACATAAGTCTTGTAAGTCTTGTAAATTGTAATCGAAGCGCTCGTAGCCAAGTTTGCTTAGCCATTCTGAATCGATCAGCAAAGTTAAGCAACGTCCGCCGCGGTCATGACTTGGATGGGTGACCGCTGGTTGGGCATTACTACTGAGCGCTTCCGTGCTTCGGAGGGCACGTTAAGCCGTCGGTCCCGGTTGTTGTCTTAGGATAGCAGTCGTTACAGCATGGTGGTAGGGCACTTTGCAAATGCCCGCCTGGCTAGCTACCACCCTCAAGTTGAAAATCTGTCGCCAAGCACCTAACGGTGTGTTCCGACAGCTGTCTTTGAGAGCCAGTAACTCTAGGTTAGTCTGAACAACATCCTCGATCACATCATCACTTACCATCAGGTGAGATAGTGGTCAAAGGCTAACCTATCACGCATAAAAAAAAAAAAAAAAAAAAAAAAAAAAAAATACAGGGTATCATCTTATAGATATTTTAGATAATAAACAACTTACAGCAACTATAACAATGTTGGCTATGTACCAAATAGCCTAACAATTATGTGAAAATTAAACATTGGTCTGATGATAATGAATGAGTTAGCAGGTAGGTACACTGTATAAAAATATGCTCACACCAAAACACATACTTCACTTTCATTCATCTGTCTCTATAAAAGCAAAAACTTACATAAGACCTCATACAAACTATAGGATTTCATCTTGATCTGGCCGCCTTTTCATATAATCTGCTGAGCTGCTGGTTTTATTGGAGCCCTCTATAGAGCTATTCACTTTCTCTAGGTCATAACGATCATTCCTCTTCACTTTAGTCACTGTATATTGATCTAGGTATTTAATTTTATCTATTTTAAATTTTAAACCAGTTCCAAATTGAGTTGTCTTAATAGCAACCAGATCTCCAACTTCATATTTTGAATTCTCCTTTCTAGATTTATTATAATTTTTTTCATTTTCAGCCTGAATTTTAAGAATTTGTTCTTTAGCTTACTTCCTCTGATCATCTCTATTTTCACTATATTTTTCAATAAATTCTTCCTGCAACAAATCCATGATTTCTACGTCTTCTTTACATCTCATCTTAGTTCCAATTAGTAAGTCAAATGGGGTTGTATTGATACTTTTTTGAAATGTACTATTTAAACATGGCTGTAATCGACTTGTATGTTTATACCATTGACCTGTATGTTCCATGTATAATTTTGTCAAAGTAGGTACTATTATTCCGTGAATTCTTTCTACTTGCCCATTACCTCTTGGCACTCCTGTTGTAAATTTTATGTGCTGAATGTTCTCTTCTCTACAATAGCTTTCAAAGTCATTACTTGTAAATGCTATTCCATACCTCAAACTAAATTGCGTAGATGGATATAAGGCACATTGATCAGAATTTAGGGCACTCAAATTGAGTGTCAGTTACGTGCTTGTTTGTCTGAACAACCATCATTTTTAATATACAGCATGTTCAGTTTTCCTTCATTATAATAATAATAATATATTTATTTGATTCAATAGAAAAAAGTAATAAATAATATTCAACTTAAAATAATATTGTACATATCAAATTACCTATTAAGATTTCTATAAATTAATTATACATAATAAAATCATACATGCTTCAATTTCATACATTAATAATTATTATTAGCGTCATGCTAATAATAAAATTACTTATTATAATAATTATATTTCATTGCTTACAATAAAAATTATCATAAATAACTATATTATATTACTCACATTAGGATTAATTAGTTCACTAGCTCTCACGGTAGGATACCCTGTGTCTGTGAGAGCTAGTACTTCCAGATGACTCATCTTTTACTTGTAACCGAACTGTGTGTGCTGTAGTTTTGAATGAAAGAGCGGGTACGTTATTAAGGTTGTGTATGAGTTAAGTATAAAATAACAGAGATATTAGTATAAAGTAACAGAGAGAGAGTATATTGAGTAATCGAGTGGAGTATAAAAGAGACGTGAGTATGTAAGTTATCTGTAAGAATGATTTAGATTTGTGTTCGTAGTAGTTGTTCTGTTGTGATGTAGTCTAAGGAAAACAAGTATTTCTCTATTTTAGTTCTGCATATTTTTTTATAATCATTCAGTATATCGAGAGTCTTATTTAGCTGTTTATATAAAAAGAGTTCTAGATAATTATTGCATTTTTTACCTTTCACTGTATGTTTTTTAATTGGGTCCCATTTTATAAGTCTAGATTTAATTTTGTGAGCCTGAATAATTTTGGACTTTTTATGGAATCGCAGTGCGCACGCCAGAATAAAAAGTTGTCTTACTCTAAGTTGCTTAGTCTCCTTGTATAGATCATCTGTAGGGTATCTAAATGGTTTTTTGTAGGCTACTTTGAGAATTGCTCTCTGTGCCCTTTCGGCTTTCATCAGGTATGTAGCACAAGCAGCACCCCATGTAGTTATACAGTAGTTAATTAAGGATTTGCACAAAGCTGAGTAAACTAGTTCAATAGTTTTAATGTCTGCTAAATGTTTTAATCGTTTGAAAATATATAGTAATTTTCTTAACCGATTGCTGAGAGTATCTATCTGCTTAGTCCAAGACAAGAGTTCATCAATGTATATTCCCAAGTATTTGATATCTCTGACCTGTTCCAGCATAGGACAGTTGTCTGCGCATTGATTTCTTGCGCCTAAGCCACAGGAGTGTAATTTGATGTTTAAAGGTTGCATTGGCTTTGTACGGATGGACATGTGAAATGCAATAAATTTAGTTTTGCCAGCATTGAGTGTAAGTAGGTTAGTTTGAAACCAATTGAGTATCTGACGAAGTCCATCGTTTGCTACCTTGGATACATCGTCCCAAGTTTTGGCATGGAAAATAATAGCTGTGTCATCAGCGAAGGTAAATAGTTTGGTGTGTTGTATTTTTCGCTCACAGAGGTCGTTAAGATATGCTACAAAAAGGGATGGACCAAGCACACTGCCCTGCGGGATTCTAAATTGCACATTGCGAAAGTCACTGTAACAATCTGCAACACTCAAACGCTGCCTTCGACCTGAGAGGTATGACTGAAACCACTCGAGCGCTATTCCTCGAACTCCGAGTCTTTCCAGCTTCCTTAAAAGTATAGGACGTGAGACTGTGTCAAACGCTTTAGCTAGGTCTAGGAAGACGCCAATGCATCTCTGTCCTGAATCAAGTTTTTCAGAAACATGGTCAACCAGAGAGGCAACGGCGTCCTCAGTTGACCTGCTAGCCGAATTGATTTTCAGAACGGATATTTTGTCTTTCCAAATGGCTCATGAAGCTTTTATTGACAACTTTTTCCAGTATCTTTGAGAATGAAGTCAACAAAGAAATGGGACGATAGTTTGCAGGCTGCTCGGTGTCTCCCGTCTTATGAATGGGGCAGACGTTTGCATCCTTAAAAGATTCTGGGAAAATGCCTGTACACAAACTTAAGTTGCATACGAATGCAAAGGGGGCAGCTATGATATGTTTAATAGACTTTAATAATTTAGTGGAAATATTGTCACAACCTGGGGCTGAGTTTGTTTTTAGTGTCGAAATTATTTTTGATATTTGAAAATGATCTGTAGGGGCTAAAAAAAGAGAATTTACAGGGGTAGTATGGTTAGAAACAGAGTTAGCTAATTCTTGTTCGGAGACATTAAGGCGGCTCAGTATCTCGTTCGCTAATGTTTCTCCTACGGAAGTATAGTAGACATTTGCGTCATTAAGAGATTTAATGGGGTCAGCTTTGATTTTTAGTAAGGCACAATTTTTTATCCTAGAAGATCTAATGCTGCAGACGTCCTTTATCGAATTCCATAGTTTTTTACTGTCCCCAACGTTTTTTTTTTATTTGATTAATATCGTGTTAATTTTTAAGGCGTTGTAAAATATTATTGCAGACGTTTCTGTACTTTTTATACCTATTCACTAAATTTTTGTCATTTGGTTTCTTTTTACCCCTTAATTGAAGTGAGTCTCTCGTCTTTATGCATTTAATTAATCCAGGTGTGATCCATTCTTTTCGTATATATTTGGAGTTTTTGACAATTTTGACAGTTTTGTGTTTTTCTACAGCATTGCTTATAATATTAACAAGGTCCTTGGCTGCCTCATTTGGATCGGTATGAGTATAAAACAGTGACCAGTCTATATTCTCTACCTCATTAAGAACTTTGGATAATCAATTTTAATTATTTGTTTGCAGTTTTTATAAATTGCTTCTGTTTTCCCTTCGATACTAACCAGTACGGCATCATGATCAGTTACACCGTTATAACAAACCACGACTGTGGTTGCGAAGCGGATTTTAATAAAAACGTGGTCCAGACAGTTGAGTTCTCTCGTAGGGTTCAAATGGCCAGGAGTGTAACCTTGAACAGCAAATAGTTCCAGGTATGAGTCTGCACGTAAATCCGTAGACATAGATTTTATGTCTATGTTCGTATCTCCAAGAACAACGGAAGTTTGACATTTCATACTGTCTAGTACTTCTTCTAGCAAGGAAAGAAAGTTTTCTATATTGTAGAATGAAGGAGATCTATATATAGCCAAAATCGAGTATTCATTCCCTATGTTAATCTAAAGCCCTGACCCTTCCATAAGACGTGGTTCTATTACTTGCAATTCAAGACCATTTTTCGAGAAGACCACTACACCGTCGTTCTGATTTATATACCTCGTAGAATAGGCACAAACATAGTTTTCCAACGAAATACCGGAGAAGTGCTCATTCAACCAGCACTCAGTTAAAATAATTAAATCAGGTGAAAAGTTAAGCCGAGCAAGAAACACGACAAATTCATTGAAGTTCTTGCGAATACTGCGAATATTTTGTGATACTATTGTTAGATGTCGTTTGTTTTCTTCTAAACCTAGGTATAATTCACACATTTCAGGCACCCATGTTTTATTCGTATTAACTAGTTCAGTATCATCTAAATCTTGCGCTATAAATTGCTTACTATTCATAACATAAAATAGAAAAAGATTTATCCGTGCGAGCGTCGATGCATTGACAATATTTCTGCGATGAACTATGTAACAATGTAGGTAAGCATAAAGTCGCGGTTAGGCGCATAAAACGCTTTGTTGTACTTATATACTGGACATAATTCCGGGTGCTATCCGTAATCAGCAGTTTGAGTTATGCATGACGTGCGTTGGACGTGTCCAGCGGCAATTTGTGAGCGAAAGAAGTTAAAGGGATGGTATTTACCAATGGCATGCCATGACCAAATACTAATAACGTTATCGACTTGTCCGAAGAATAGAGTTTGATGTGGTTATAGAGCAAAATTTATTTTAATAGCTAGGCGTGATAAAGAATACGAACTAAACAAATGTACGTTTTTAGAATTTGTGTATCCATTTTAGTTTTGGAGATATAGATTCGAATAACGGTCGATCTGATATAAGCTCCGCGTAAAAACGCACGAAGTGATCAAACAACGGCGCGCGGCGAGTGAAGGCGGCCCGGGCGCCCTGTCCGATCGTCACTTCGCCCGCTGTTTGTTGGAGGGTGTGCGTTTTTGATCCTGCGATTAGCCTTTTTTCTGTTTGATCAAAATATTAATTTATAAAGTGTTTTGCATTACAAAGAAGTTTTTTAGAGATGTCACAATCACGAAAAATTATACTTATGCTTAAAGAATATGCAAAACAGCTTGATAATAGTTTACCATTTTCAATATTCCTGTTGTTTATATGGATAAACGTGTAAATGCTGGTAAGTTGTATATTTTTTTAGTTATATTATTTCACGAGACACTTTATCAAGTTCTTATTTTATAAAAATTATGTGAAAATTATTCTTTTGCCTTAGTTAATAGTTTTGGGCGTTCGATTTATATCTAAGACGTTTTTTGATGGAGAAGTAGAGACACGCATTTGTAGTTTGAAAATACGATTTGCGTAATGCGCATTCACAGGGTGATCATTTTTTTTGCAATAGATCACACTAAAAATTAGAGGTCTTGCAAAACATTAGGACGATTTTATAAGAACTCGATTGAATTTTTCATTGTTTCATGTCATTATAGGACGATTTCATACGGAGTTTATGAAACGATTTGTTGGTTCGATATTGAAATCGGACTTTATTACTGGTATAATGAAATCAGTTAAGACGTTGTTCATTTGAAAATATCTCTAAACATAAAGATTTTTAATTTCAAATTTGCTAAATTAACTGCTAGGTACATTGTTTTGCAATTTAAATAATATTATTTATGGTATTCTTTGAATACTTATCATAATAATACTTTTTTTAAATTCAGTTGTGAATGTTGATGACAACTACATGGCACAACAAAAAACACCATTACCTTCTGGTGAAAAAGAAATCAATCAGGAACGAACTGAAATTGGAAGAAATTCTGCATGAAGATGGTTGGATCAAGTAAATTACCTGCGACAGCTCAATGCCGAATGTTACGCTTGATCCGTCTGCTGAGGATTACGGACACGGCAATCAACTTATTGTTTTTTTTGGAAGTGCCTTTTCGTTTCCATAATTCACCATTATTACAGCTTGAAAAGCTGTTTAATGTTTCTGAAAATAGATCTACTCCGATTAATTTTGAAGTATCAGTGCTTCTGCAGAAACTCCTATGCCGTTTCCTACTAATGTCCGTTATATCTGCGACAACATATTCCGCCCCAATTCTGGGGTACACAGATTCTCTGCCATTTCATTGTCGTCATTAAGCACCCTAAATTCGCCTGTAACTTCGTACTCAAGCGATCATATTATGTTTAAAAGACTTCAATGACTTTCTTCTTTTTTCTTGTGACTATATACGCAAGAAAAGCATAAAACTCTACCTTCAAGAAGACTTAAATGTTGCAAAAATATCAAAGTTATGTATTGAATGATTCGATCCCGAGAAGTACACCTCTAAGGCTACAAAAGAACGCCACTATCGTGACATTGTCAACTCAAACTTCAATCATGTTTTTCATATACCCAAAAGGATTGGTGAGACTAATGCCACGTTTTTCGATCAACAAAAATCCAACGGACTAAGAAGACGAAGCTTTTCAACAACACCAGACTAATATAATGGCCACTAGGCACTTAAAAATCCAAGATAAAAAAGACGCTGAGTAGTGAATTAGAAACAGGGTTACTGCTGTGTTTGTTTTTGAAAGAATATAGCAGTGTCCTTATGGTAATAGAAGCAAATTTTGCTATAAGAGAAAGCTATCTTAAATTAACTTCTCGATTTTGACATGGGTAAAAGGAAGGCTCGTTGCTATTAAGGTTAACACTTA
This sequence comes from Plagodis dolabraria, assembly GCA_963854805.1. Taxonomy (NCBI): domain Eukaryota; kingdom Metazoa; phylum Arthropoda; class Insecta; order Lepidoptera; family Geometridae; genus Plagodis; species Plagodis dolabraria. The sequence goes on along the minus strand of OY978453.1, from coordinate 31,212,736 downwards.
ATAAGGTTAATATAATGTCCTTCATGTGGTGTGGATCTGTGGCAAAACGTGGCGCATATGAGGTTAGCAGTTGCGTTTTAGATTTTTTCCAGGCTAAGGTGAAGCAAAAGCTCAGAGTGTTTTGCTTTAGTGATTGGCGAAAACACGAGAAACTCAGTACAAACTGAACTAAAACCTGCATATTCAGAATCTATAATGGTTCCTGCTGCTAAATAAAGTGATTTAATGGAAATGTGGCGTTCAAAAGACCCTTAGAGTATCATCCATACATTAACTATTTGCCCATCATAGCTATGATGAAATGAATCGATTTTTCAGAAATATCAATATCCAACCAATCAGAATAAGACATGTTTTATGTATTTTTTTTCTTTTTTGTTGCGTTTTTTTGTAACTGAATTATTCTTACTGATTTAGCAAAACAATGATAATTATAGTAAGTATTCAACTAAGTAATTTAATGTTTGTCTACGTACAATTTCATTGCTATTAAGTATGTGCACCTACGTCTAGGTCACGATGTAAGACTGATTGATAAATTATGAAGGCTTAATATTTTTTACGATTTACTTTGAGGTCTAGTTACTTTCATGATAGGTTCAAATTATAAAAATGCGAAGTTTTAATATCTTGACACATGTACGTCTATAACTTTGTTATGATAAATATATACGTAATATATGTTTCAGGCTGCTAATTATTTAAGTCCGTGCCGTGGTCAGGTTGGTTTCTTAGTAACCATGCTGTGATATGATAAGTACCTTACTAAATTAATATATTAAGTTTTAACTATTACTCCACTAAGGCAATTTTAAGTAAAAATACTGATAAATTTGTTGTTAACAATGGAAGTTCATCAAAGTCACGATGCCTCTGATTTAAATAATAATTTTAAAGATTGAATGTTAATAATTTAAAAATAATTTGCTATGGTTGGTAACAAATGCAAAGTTAATGTTTCTGTGCGTCTCCTGTATAATAGGTACATACGAGTATACAAATATATGTAAGTTCCAGACTATGCTTAATTTTAAGTCAATACCTTACTGTGATCTAATTGCAATTCAAAGTGATGGTATCTAATAGTTTTGTTAGCAATTTTGTTATTTTTTTCATTAATAAACAATTTGAACAAAGTTTTTTTTGTTATATGGGAAGGTAGTTGTATTTTATCTAACATTATGTTTCAATATTTCGAGGTTTTTATTCACAAAGGACTCATACTGGATTGGTAATTCCAACAAAAAACGACCCTTATTTATATAGAACGTCATTTTTTTCTGAAGTTTCCGTAAAACAACGTATAATGTTCACTACGGACTCCCACGCTTCCGCCATAAAACGTCCTATGTTTATATAGAACTCCCTTGTTATAAATGTGGATTGACAATTGCCTTGATACTTGGATATCCTGAAGAGCATATTGTGACTTTTCTTGTATTAGTGGTTTATAGCTGATTAGAATTTGGTGAGTTATTGTTATTACTATATCGGTGCGTTTGCTGTAAGTCACCGTTACGTATTTAGTAGCCAACATAAAAATAAGGTTACAGTATTTTAATACACTTAGTTGAGTTTTAGTTGTACTATGTACTTTTTTATCGTTAACACGCTCAACACCTTTATAAATATAAAACAAGTTTACTATCGTATTAATGCAGCTGGCAGTATAATTAATTAAAAGCCACAATACCACCCTGGAAATGACAGTTAATAACATATATTTTAAAAGTAAAGGAAGCTGACTAGTTATTTTAGAGTATAAATTCATTTTAATAAATAGTCTAAGCTTGGTAGTTGGAAGCAATGGTTTTGTACAACTAATACGAAATTTTGCTTTCCAAACATTGCCAATCAAAATATGCATTTTATTGTGGAAAAAAGTTTTAGCATGTAGGTTTGTCGATGAAACAGCATATTGTATATTCAATGCAGTTTCGTATATAATGTGGAAGTTTAAATTTCCAGAGAAAATGTTCATTTCTATACATTTTTCAGTAAAGTATAAAATAGACAACAAATGAAAGCAAAAACACGAAAGACTCCTTGAGGCATTTGTGTACTTGATATTTTCATAAACTACTACATACTTATTATACCTACATACATCTGCGCGTTTATGATATTTGTATATAGAAAGCCAGTGAAATGTCAAATTACATATGGCACATACAGTCGCTTCTTGCTTGATACAAGTTTTCTGCATGTGCAATAATAAAGAAGTTATGTTTAGCGAAAAAACTTGCTTTCGAGAAATACATTGATAACCTATCATGACGTTTAGTCTTTTTACAAGATCTTTAAGAATGTTATCTATAAAAACTAAGTTGTTCATTCTGTTATATTTAAGATAATAATAAAATTGGACTAGTAATAAAAAATAAATCGATATTGTACTTGTTAAGGAAGATGCGGACAGTCACGCAGACTTTTTCATAGTTTCTAGTTGAAGTTCATCCTTTACTAGGATATGAGGTGACCCTTCTCTTTTCCTTAAGTATATATTTCCACTTGACGTCCAGCAGAAAGTGTAGTCGTTTGTCTTTGCATAATCACGAGCTAGGTAGTGGAGTCGCCGGGACTTAGAAGTTAGGTGTTCAGATACATAAATCTGAGTGGAGGGGCCGTTTAATCCAAGGTGACTCGTACCCAGCTTGCTGGTACTCTTCGTCATGTTGTGCTTCTTGGAATTTTTAAGTACTTCACTTTTTAAAAGTGTGCTCGAGAACTCAGCTACCAAAGTAGATATATCGCTATTTAATTTGTTGGGGACTCGGTAAACATCCCGCAAGTCCGCCGACGTAAAATCTATTTCTAAGTTGGTCAGAAGATTTCGAATCATAGAAAACAACTCATTTTTTTTCTCTCTTTGTTTTTTAGGAACACATCTAATCTCAATACAAGTTTTTCGTGCGATTCTTTCGATGCCATCTATTCTGTTATCCTATTCAATAATTTGCTTCTTAAATTCCTTTCGTTCCCCTTCTAAACCGCCTATCTTCTTTTGCATGTCTGTCAATTGGACAGACATATTGCTTATTGATTTTTCTATGTCAGATATGGGTGACGTGTGATTTTTCACTTCAAGTAATTGTTTTTCTAAGGTTTTCATACGCTCATTTTGGTTATTTGAAAAAGCAGAAAACATGTTCGATAACATCTCCTTTACCTCTCGTTTAAAGTCGTCTAAATCATCGAAGTCTTCGTCTGACAGACGTACTCGTTTCCTAGGTGCATTCTGCTGTTCTTGCCTCTTTTCTTCAGTTGGGGTTGAAGCCTTAGAGCTAGAGTTAGATTCACAGATTACTGGTTTAGATTTATGTTGTGGAGATCACTGAGTTCTAGGCATTTTCGTAGCCGGCGGCGCAAAGTAGGCTTAAATGCATGCAAGTTTGTCTACAGAAACGGTGTACCGAGCGTCCGTAGGAGCTCTCAATGCGTCCGTCCAGAACTTGATTTTATGAATGTGTGCAAGATGCTCTCAAGCACATTCGCACGCAGGGGGCGTGGCAAATATTTGCAGTCGTTCAACCGCCAATAACAGCTGTTTTGGTGCTTGACCTAGTTCTACCAGCTGGCTGCTATTTGTTAAGTTATTTATAAATTTGCACTCACGGCTTTTTTCTTCGTGAACTTGAGACGGGGAACAGAACACACGTCCGCTTTGCTTGCGATCTAAGAGGGAAGTGCCCGTGGGATGCCAGGCTACAATGTCACCCTCCAGAACAACAACAGTAGTAAATAACCAGAATATGGACACACTGCGATACTCAAGACCCCATGCTAAGCGTGGGGATTAAAGCAACCCCCCCTTAATGGGAAAGGCTCTGATCAGCAGTGGACAATCCAGCCGATACAGTATTCGTTCATTATAAAGCATTCTGCGATCCCCAAAACGCCTGCCAAGCGTGGGGATTGTGACAAACCCCCATATCAGGGGAAGCTGTGTTCTGCAGTGTACAATCCGGCTTATACAGTATTCGTTCATTATATCGCACTGCGAGGCCCAAGGTGCCTACCAAGCGTGGGGATTATGAGAAACCTCAATAATAGGGGAGGCAATGTTCAGGAGTGGACCAGCGTTCATTTTACCGCACATTGCGATCCCCAAGACGCCTGCCGAGCGTGGGGAATATTACAAACCTCATAATAGGTGAGGCTGGGTTCAGCAGTGGACAGTCCGGCTTCAACAGTATTCGTTCATTATATCACACTACGATCCCCAAGATGCCTGCCAAGCGTGGGGATTTTAGCAACCCCCCTTAATAGGGAAGGCTGTGCTCAGCAGTGGACAATCCAGCTGATAGTGTATTTGTTCATAAGAGCGCACATTACGATCCCCAAGATGCCTGCCAAGCGTGGGGAAACCCCAATAATAGGGGAGGCAATGTTTAGGAGTGGACCATCGTTTATCATATCGCTTTTTTCGATCCCCAAGACGCCTGCTGAGCGTGGGGATTATGACAAAACCCATAATAGGCGAAGCTGCGTTCAGCAGTGGACAATCCAGCTTAAACAGTATTCGTTCATTATATTCATATCACTTTGTTTACTTCCACAACTTTTAAACATTGAACGGTAATTATTCTGTCTCACAACTTGTTGAAATTTTTGATTGGACTCAGCTGATTGGATTAACCATAGAGAAAAGTAATATACCGGATATAGAGAGCCGCTTTACGTTTTTTTCTGCCAACCCTTTATCAATCAATCAATCAATCAAAGTATTTATTTCAACCTTTTTTATGTCAAAAGACTGCTCTGATATCGCCATCCGGAACTAACGTTTACTCACACATACACGTCCATGCATGTGTGTAATATGGTATTACCTACGCACACATAGATAGGTTTTTACCTACTATAAGCTATCGCAGCCGCAGATATATTTGGTTTGTTATTTCTAAAATGTAACAGGTTTTGTTAACAAAACAGTTCTGCAGGGTAAGAAGGTATTTGTTAGCAAAACGTGTTCAATGTTAGAAATAATATAAACATAGCTGCGGCCACGGACTTACCACCCTGTGGACTGCGCACGGACAATTATCTGAGTGAAAATAATTCCGAAACTTTTTGCGACGCGCGGGGGGCAGCGATGTTTCATGATTGGTCCGCACAAAGCAATAAATCATAACATGTGAACTACTAGGGATGGGACGCTGACCGTTATAATAATCGATAATTACCTGTATATCGGGTGCAATACGATTACAATATAAAACTATATTACATGCAATTTCTTGCATTCAATTATAATAAGCGTTCCTTTTGACCAATGTAAGTACTGTGTGTAATGAAAATGTGCCATATATGGGTAAGTAATCAATAACTAGAAAATCAGATAATTCCGCTCTTTCTCAGTGATGTATAAGCTCGATCAGCAAGCTGTGTGCATAAAAAGCGAATTTGCTTTCGAGTTTGCCGCTAATTTAAACAAATGCTTGTTTGTCCTAATGGTATGAGGGTCATATAGGTATGACCTATATGACCTTTTACCTCATATGATAGAAATACAATAAGCTTATACCTTACTCTAATTAGATTCTTAGTTTAAGGTGGTAGGTGCTAGCTAGGTTAATAGCTACTAACTAGCTAGGTCAGATTTTGCTAAATACCCCACCACCGATACAGGTACAGACAGATTCACCCATACAGATTTTGGAGGCGAGTTCTAACAACCACTAAAACGTCCCAACATTCACGAAATTTTACGTAATAAATACTAAATAGTCATAAATCTACAAAAATTATATATAAATCTCGTAAAATACCAACTCACTCCCATAGAATTATTGGCTTTGTATATTTAACCATTCCATTATTGTAAGCTTGCCGGAAACTATATTAAGTTGATAATAATGTACAGTAAAATAATCCCAAAAATTAACCCCACAACGATATTACAATATAAACGATAGCATATTATAATCGCCACTAACGCTACCGATTTACACCTCATCACTAAGATTTACAAGAGCGAGACAAAACTTTATCAAAAACTCGAGCTAGAACGAAATAGACAATTGGCGCGTCGCAAACTAGGACCAACTTGCCTTCGGCACAAATTCTGCACAAAATTATATATAAATTGATATACCTTCTCATAATTTACTTACTAGTGTAAAGTAATATTGTCTTTTTTATAACTCAACGTCGAGGAATTCTTCCCACACCATTAAATTGCGTAGGAGGGAATTTTTTGTTTTATTTTATTACACGTTGACGTGGCAATTGCACGGTCGCAACTGAGAACGCTTTCATAGGCGTGCCGTCTAAGTATCCTTCAAATAGCATACGTGTTGCGGAATACATAGCTCTGAAGTTAGCAGTCCACAGGGTGGTTAGTCCGTGGCTGCGGCATACACAATGCCACATGGATAGCCGATCAGTAGAGCATTGGATTGGCATAATTTCAAAATCACTTAAGAGATAACAACCTAATTTTAGAAATAGTAGATACATACGTTATATATTTTTACTATCTATTATAATTAACTATAAAACGATTACGAAATATATCTATACAAATTTAAGTGCATGGTTTTAAGTTTGAAATTATGAACAAGAAACAAACAACAAGTTATATTCAGATTATTATTATTTGAAAAATATACCAATTATTATACAGTAAATATACTATAAGATGTTGATAGTAGTTGAAGTTATTATAGTAGTTGTTTATTTGTTGAAGAGTTCAAATTATAATACGTGGCAATGCAGCTCCTCGCGTATGTAGTCCGATGCAGTTGTAGGCAATCTATTTTGAGGGATAAAAGAGTATCATGGACAAAAGAGCCTCGCCTGTGGAAGCTATCACTGTGGAGATAGAAGCTGAACCTGCCTGACTTCAAAATCAAAAAGTGTTTTACTAAATAACATTGTATTCATAAATATGAACACAAAAATTAACTATGCTTATTTTGTCTCGAATACCGTATAAAATTTCATTTAAAAGCTGACCCTGCCTGACTTCAAAATCAAAAAGAGTTTTACTAAATAACATTGTATTCATAAATATGAACACAAAAATTAACTATGCTTATTTTGTCTCGAATACCGTATGAAATTTCATTTAAAATCATCGAAAATGTGATCATATCTATTTAAAACTATAATTTTCTAGAAAATTAGACTTCTAGGTACAGGATGGTCCAGCCTTGTTAGCTTTTCCAGATATATTCTTCTAAATTACAGAGTAAATTGATTCTTGGACGTGTGTGGATAAAGAACAAAATCGTATGACAAAACACATGAAAAAAGCATGAAGTAAACAACAAGGCTTAAGTTCACAAGAGGGACAAAGATTGGGAACTTTCAAGAGTAGTGGTAAAGACCGGAAAATAAACAGGATAAACATAGTTTCCATTCTATGGATGGCTTATACCTCTATTTAGGCAAAATATGTATGAACAAGCTTAATAGGATTAAGCTGAACAAATAGGTTTAGTATAAATATTACATAGATTAATCCCTCCGGCCGTGATGGCAACTGAGTTTGGCAACCAGTTGCTTAAAAATATTGGATATTCTTTTTACTCAAGCAGTTGCCAAAGACGAATGTCGATTCTTGATTCCCCTCCGGCCGTGATGGCAACTGAGTTTGGCAACCAGTTGCTTAAAAATATTGGATATTCTTTTTACTCAAGCAGTTGCCAAAGACGAATGTCGATTCTTGATATTTTACCTTTGCAGTTTCGCAACCAGTTGCCGAAGGAGTAAAAACTTTCTTGTTACTCAACCAAATCTGCTAAGAATTCAAACTTTTTTCAGACTTAAGAATTCAAACTTTTTTCAGATGTTCAGAATATATTTTCTTTTGTTACTGACGTAGTTGACATCTATCATTTTATTTGCCTCTTGAGGTTATCGATTAATTGCAATATATGTGTAATACACATTAGATTACTGTATTTACTGCACGAGTATGTGTACGATTTAAGACCAGTATAATAGTCTGTTCCGGAGACATCAACATGTCTACTTTAAATGTATACCCAAATACATCTAACATTGAATTCATTAGTTCAAGAAGAGGAGGTGTTTCTGCGTTGTACGATGGTAGGCGTTACAGCCGTAAAAAAATATATGTAAATAAAAACTCATTTTGGAAATGTAGCCTTACAAAAGGATGCAGAGGTAATATTACTTTAAATACTCGTAATGAGATAATAATGCAAAGAGCACACGAAACCGATTGCAGACGTAATTTTGCGAAAACCACATTTTTGAAAAAATTGGATGATCTCAAGAGAGTGAGTAGTTGCAATTTTGAATCAATCCCCAAACAATACGACAATATGGTTCGTGATTTAAAAAACGATGGATATAATTTCGTCGGCGATATACCAAAGTTCAGCAGTGTGAAAAGTGACCTTTACAATGGGCGAAACAAAGTAGTTGGTACCACAAAAATGCGTTTCTCAAATGCTACGGACGTTGAAATACCCATGAAGTACCAACATTTTTATCTTTGTGAATATGAAGATGGAGATTTTAGAATCATTGTATTTTGTATTCGTGATGTGACAACAAAAATGAGTAATTTCAATCATTTCTTTGCTGATGGCACTTTCAGAAGTTGCCCAAAAGCCTTTAAACAGTTGTATACGATTCATGGCTATGATGAAATTAACAATATCATAACTCCATTATTTTTCGCACTTCTTCCCGATAAAAGAAATAACACATATAAAATTTTGTTCAGTATAATTAAATCTCAAATTCCTACCTGGAATCCAAAAAAAATTACATTGGATTTCGAAATTGCAGCAATTAATGCATTTAAAGACATATTTCCTGGTATACTTTTTAAGGGATGTTACTATCACTTCAACCATGCGTTATGGAAAAAGGCGAAGGCCTTACAAATAAAAACTAGAGTAAAAAAAAGGCATGTGGCGAGATGTATTGGAATTGCACGGTTACCAAAAAAATACTTAAGAGAAGGATATGATTATGTAATGGCAAAAAGACCTGTTGGTGAGGAAATCAATATGTTTAATAAATATTTCCAAAAGCAGTGGGTTAATAAAGATTTTTTTGCTGAATCTTGTTGTTGTGAAACTGAAAAATTTAGAACTAATAACAATATAGAGGGATGGCATAGAAAGATCAACAGTTTTATTGGTAAGAAAAATCCAACGTTGGCACATCTACTCGATGTTTTAGAATCTGAAGCGACATACTATGATTTGAAAAAAATTACACCTAAAAAAAAGAAGGAGTACGAGGAGATCGATGAGGAAATTGGGTTAGCGATAAAAACTTTAAATGAAAACAAAATTAGTGTCGGACACTGTCTCGAAATTATCAGTCCATTTGTTATCCCATTCTAAAGACATATTAACTACCTACTAAATTCGAAGTGTACTTATAATTTCAATTTTGTTGCAAATGGGGAACCTAGTTGTTAATTTTCAGTAACTTTAAGCTGTAGTTAGGTAATTACATGGAATAAAGGCATAGACACCTATATTATGTTGTTTTCACGATATTATTATTTGAAACATAATGTACCTACCCTTGTTCCCTTTCGATGACGCAACTCTTAAGAAATTTTATCAAACAAATTCAATAGAAACCAAATTTTTTATGCATCTGATTGAAAACATCCTAATTTAATATAATACAGACCTTAGTCCTTATTTTGATTTCCACAACTGATGTTGGTTACGAACTGAGAGTGGTAATTCTTCTTAAGTAACCACACCTTTTGAGAAAATCTTAGTTGGCAACTAGGTGCGTATCAAGAATCGACATTCGTCTTTGGCAACTGCTTGAGTAAAAAGAATATCCAATATTTTTAAGCAACTGGTTGCCAAACTCAGTTGCCATCACGGCCGGAGGGAGATTTGCACCAAATATACGTATATATATGTAAAAACATGCATAGTTTGGTTTTAACGAAGTTCTCCTAGAAGCAATAACAAAGAAATACGAAAGGCCCTTCTCTCTGAAGTAAAATTGTTCAATCCTGCCAGTCTGAAGTACTGAAGTCTTATACAGTCCACTCACGCAGGGTTTAGTTCCGCCCATTATTGTTTATAGAAGGAAGCATTTCTTTTCTGTAAAAAATATTTTTTTAAATTATGTCATTATTTTGCAAATAAAGCAGCCTCAATAAACTGATTAACTTTTCCAACCAGTCTCTCTAACTAAAGGATTACGGACATGATCATGTTCTATACTGGTGGACATTGGGTCCATCCATAGGCAATATACATTATGGTACTTCTGGTGTTCCATATGGGAACATAATATAGACGTTGACACTTAACATGTGACTTTAAAATATATAATATATTTGTATAATTATGCTGAAGTTTTGTACGGCTGGTCTAGTCATGTTAAATGGTTAATTTATACTTATGGAAACCAGTGCGTAAGTGGTGGCCTCTAGATAAAGATTTACAAAATGCTGCATTCTCAATGTAGCGTAGATCATTATTATACTGTTAAATTATGATTGAGTTTGTACTGGTCGGCCCACCACAATATAGTGTGCAAATTGTACTGCAGTATAGCTTGAAACTCGATGTGGCAAGTAAAATAACTATCGGCAGGAGACATAATAACCAATGTCTCGAGCACAGAGAACTGTCAATCAAAATGGTGGCACTTCAATTAGGGTGGTGGAGTGACACTTACAGGTGGATAGATGGTATTCAGGAATCAGGTGTAGCATGGGGAACAATAACCACAATTAGGTAAAATGGGAGAAATCAGGGGAGTCCTTTAGCAAGAGCTTGATAGGTCATAGTGCCTTATTAGTATCTATGTACATCATACATCTTATTAGTATATACTAAGTCCGGTGTGAACGCTCACGAGGGGCACACGTACTAGCTTGTATATTCTGTATTATTTATTACAGTCCGTATTGGTTTAGATTCTAGTTCGCTATTTCAAAAATATAAAATGAAGTGTGACACGTGCGGGAATAATTTCAATGATGGTGTGCAGTGTGGATCTTGCAGGAAGCAGTTTGATTACGGCTGTGCTCAGATTACCGAAGTGGGATGGAGAAAGTTGGGGGTAGATAGACGCGCTGCCTGGAAATGTGCATCGTGTAGAGGGCTATCACCAACTCCATCGCCAATTCAAGGTTCTGAGTCGGCGCCTCTTGTAACACTTCAAGTCCTCCTTAAGGAAATTCAGTTAATGAAGTCTCAGCTCAATGGTCTTGTTGCTTGCTGACGTGAAATCTATCAAGGAAGAATTCTCTGACCTCAAGACATCCATTGATTTTACAAATAGTAAAATGTTGGAGCTCTCAAAACAATTCGCTGACTTGGAGACCAGAGTCTCGGATGTTGAACGATGGGATACTAGGCTGAACTCCATGAATACTGACCTAGCGGACCTTAAGACGCAGTCAGCAGCGGCTGAGCAGAGGTCCCGTCTTAACAACGTGGAGGTGAAGGGTGTGCCATATAAGAAGGATGAAAATCTATTCACCATAATTGAGACCATCAGCAAGAAGGTTAACTTTCCCTTTCCTAAAGAGAAAATTGATTATTTGTACAGAGTTCCCATTCATAACTCCAAAGAAAAAGCTATTATTGTAAGATTTACGAATCGGTACATAAAAGAAGATCTTGTAGCTGCTGCCAGAGCTCACAAAACATTATCGGCGGCTGACCTTGGCTTTCAGGGTTCGCAACAACGAGTCTTTGTTAATGATCACCTAACTGCTGCAACCAAAAATCTGTTAACAAGAACAAAAGCCTTAGCCAAGCAAAAAGGTATCAGCTACGTATGGGTTAAGTTCGCAAAAATTCATGTTCGAAAAAATGACACCTCCCCAATACACGTCATTTCCAAGGAAGAGGATTTAAACAGAATCACTTAAAATGTGTCTATTTTTTTTATCTATATTATAAGTTATGTGTACGGTATTTATATAAGGCTTTATAGTTGCACCGCAACTCGTACAGATTGCATAAGAGTGATATTGTTATTGTTGTCGATGTGTTATCAGCTAGTAATCCCGCCTGTGTTCGCTGCCTGGCCGATCCGGTTTTGCCTCAAACAGGTAAACACATATTATACCAATAAGTATAGTGATAATCCGCTTACCTGCAGTTACTTTGTATAGGTTAGGAATATATGTTTGCTTACTGAAATTCTAATTTCCCACCATTTGCGAATTCGCTGCACGTTTGCGTCTTCTCAATTAAATACCACCCTTTTTACTCGTATTGTATATTATAACAAATCTACACATTCTCTCAGTTACAAAGTATTTCTGTGTTGTGGCTTTCAAATTTTATTTTTATGTTTTAATGATGTTCGATTACATACAGTGTTAATTTTCTATTCAATACAAGATAGCACTATATTTTACACTATTTTTTCTTCATTAATATATACAAGTAATCAGCCAGCTATCACACGTCAGCTCTGCCTATTATATACTGTTATTAATGTGTATCTTAAATTAATTTGTAACAATGGATGATTCGGGATCAAATAGCTTAAGTATCTATGTATTACCAAAACGTTCGGGGATTACGTACAAAAACGTCGGAATTTTACCGAAATCTCTGCCTTAATTCGTTTGACGTAATTGTTTTAACTGAGACCTGGCTTGTTGACAGCTTGGCGAGTTCCGAGCTCTTCGACAGCCGTTATATAGTATTTAGAAGAGATAGGTGCTTGAGAACTACTTGCCAGACGAAGGGAGGTGGAATCGCCATAGCTTTAAGGCGAGATATTAATGTGATAGCATTAACGCAATTTCAATCTTCAGCTAAGGACTTGTGGCTCACAATCTCGCTGACTCACAACCACACAACAACGAAAGTACATTTATGTGCTATATATCTGTGCGAACAGAACTTAGGTTTCTCGTTTTCCCAACAACTACATAATTATTTGACCAAATTAAATGATATTATTTTAACATATCCTAATGAGAAATATCTAATTATTGGCGACTTTAACTTAAGTTCTATTACTTGGATCGCAAATACAGATAATTCATTAGCTCTTTTGCCTACCAATGTCGTAAGTAGTGACGCGCAATACTTAATTGATGACCTTTATCTCCACGGGTTGTACCAGTACAATGGAATAGTAAATAAATTCGGTAAAATTTTGGACTTGGTCCTCTCAAACGAAGACGTACTTGTTGTAGAATGTGACGATCCTCTGGTACCATTGGATACCCTTTCATAAATCTTTATTAATAACTGCTCACTTTATCAAATTGCCATTTCTAAAGCCTCAATCGTATGTTAAATATCTATACTATAAAGGGGATTATGAGTCGTTGAACACAAAGATCTCCGAGATTAACTGGATAAAGGAGTTGTCCGCTCGAAGAATAGAGGATGCTGTTGATTTTCTCTACAGGATGTTAGACGACCTAAAAAATAAATTCATTCCAACTCAGACTGTAAGAAATGATTTTTATCCAAAATGGTATACGCCAGCACTTAAAAAGGCACTAAAAGAAAAATATAAATATTTAAAAAAGTACAGAATATATAAGAATAAGTTTAATCATCAAACTTACATATTACTTCGAGACAGAATAAAATCAATTGAAAAAGAATGCTACTCCAAGTATATAACAAATATAGAAAACCTAATCGAAAAAAAGCCTCAACACTTTTGGTCATATATAAAGTCAAAGTCAAAATCAAAGGGCATTCCCACCTCACTTAAATACAAAAATACCATAGCTACTACAGGTACGGATATATGCAACCTTTTTTCGGACTATTTTAAATCAAACTTTCTCTTACATACTACCACCAGTGGCCCCTTGTCGAGTATAAGGGAGTCTCCTTCAAGTACTTCCCAACTGGCGGATATATCGCAAATAGATATAAATACAAAACTGGTGTTGAACCTACTACTTAAACTTGATCCATTTAAATCGGCTGGACCTGATAAAATTAGCTCTTATTTTCTTGTAAAGTGTGCGGAAAGCCTAGCACTCCCTTTAACGCTTCTTTTTAATAAATCTATATCTGAATGCAAATTTCCTCAAATTTGGAAATCTGCTTTTATTACTCCTGTACATAAAAGAGGATCGAGGACTGATGTCGAGAACTATAGACCAATATCAAAGCTGTGCATTTTAGCTAAGGTCTTCGAAAGGGTGGTCTATGATCAGGTATATGCAGCTCTTAAGAATACTTTCCAAAACACACAGCACGGCTTCGTTCGAGGTCGTTCTACGGTGTCTAATTTAGTTATTTTAAACGACTATATTACTGAAGGTATGGAAGGTGGTTGTCAGGTAGACGTAGTCTATACTGACTACAGCAAGGCATTCGATAGAATAGATCACGTGACATTGTTGCATAAGCTCAGTACCGCGGGCATAAGAGGTAACTTATACCGGTGGTTTTCATCCTATTTGGACAGAAGAACGCAAGCAGTAGTAGTAAGTAATTATATTTCGAGTTGGATTACCATTCCGAGTGGCATTCCCCAAGGATCGTTAACGGGACCTTTGCTTTTTAATTTATTTATTAACGACATTTCTACTTGCATATCCTATTCTAATTTACTTTGCTTTGCAGACGATATGAAAATTTTTATGAAAATTAATTCATATGAAGACATTATAAAGCTTCAAGCTGACCTAAATCGTCTAGATGTATATTGTCTACAAAATAAACTTGATTTAAATCCTTCCAAATGTTCATCTGTGACATACACTCGTAAAAAACTTATTTTTTCCTCTACATATAGATTAAGAAATCAAACTCTTAGTAAGAGCTCAGCCATTCGAGACCTAGGAGTTGTTCACGACTCCAAACTTTTATTTGATGAACACATTGAGAATATAGTAACTAGAGCGTCAAAATCACTAGGATTTGTGATGAGAAGTTGTGCTTCTTTCAATAATGTAAAAACCTACAAAATTCTTTACTGCACTTTCGTACGTAGTATTTTAGAATACGCATCCCAGGTATGGAATCCACAGTATCATAATTACGTCGAACGAATTGAGCGAATACAAATCAAGTTCATTAAATATCTATGCTATCGTACAAAAGTTTGGTATAGGTCAGATGATTACTTAAGTCTCTGTAGAAGATTTCATCTGCTTCCTCTTTCTGTAAGAAGAGAAATTGCTGATCTTACATACCTCATAAAAATAGTAGCAGGTACAGTTGATTGCCCCGAACTTTTGGGTAAAGTTCGATTTAATACCCCGACTAAACTGTTAAGGTTTAATCCACTGATAAATGTTCCGGTATCTGATACTAATTATAGAAAAAATTCATACTTGTTAAGAGCGTCCAATAATTTCAATGTACTCAGTAAACGTCTGGATATAGATATAGATCTATTCTGTACGAGCATCGGATCGGCTAGACAGTTGTTGGCCAGGGATTTTTTCGGTTAATTATGTAATATTTAGAATTAACTATTAGGGCATAATATTTATAATGGCAAGTACATGGTAAGCTCTAAGCATAGTTCACACTATTGTCATTGTTTTAACTAATTTGTTTTTATTCGTGAGGACCTATAATTGGCCCATTGGTTTATATACATACTTCTATTAGACATAATGGCTGTTGGTCTTCCAAGTAAATAAATAAATAATAAACCTATGTGACTATGTGGCTTATGGAGCTTGTCATGTCATAACATAAAAATATACGTAATGTAGGTACTTTAATTTGCTACATAACTACCTGATAGGTTCATTTAGTTCTTACTCTTGAGGTATAAATCAGAACCACTAATTTATTATGTTTCTTAGATTGCACAATAAAATGCACAGCGCAAAAGACTCTTTATGGTTATTTTCTTAATAAGTGTTAGTCTCCACTTTTCTACCACACATGCAAGTGCTTGAAATGATTGTAGGTAATCCCTGAAAAAAAAACAAAGATTTTTGTAAATATAAAAATATATAAACTACACTTGACTTGCTGCATTTCATTTAATGTCGATATCTCATATTGCGTATAAATCAGTTTCATTACAATCATAATATATGTTAGTTGAAACGGAGCTCTTGTTCACTACCAGGAGATGCGACTATGTGCAAGTATTGAAGCTCACAAGGATCAAGAATGCATACAATAGGACAATGTACCTATTTGCGTAGATTTCTGCCATTTAGTGCAAAACTTTGTCGAAATGCTTAGTAATTTAGCACCAATATTATTCATTTACTTACTAGGATTAGGTGGATATCCTGAGGTAATTGTATAATTCGTATGCATCGTTTCGTAGGAAAACTTTAGGCCTTAGTATCGCTCTCGAGGAGACTAAGTGGCACAAGATCAAAATTCAAAGCAGGGCAGATAAATAAAACGAAATATCCGCAAGTTCCGCAACATATTTTTAAAAAACCATTCGTTATTTTTCTCGCAGTATTACCAGGGCCAATTGGCCAAAAGTTACATTTCTTTTGACAAAAAGATATTATTTTCAAGAAAAGTATTTTTATTTATTTATTTAAGTATATCGGTAATAGTATTAGTATTCTTCATACATACCCGTCTGTTAAGGCTACTCTTGACCTATCCATTGTCCAGAACCGCTCCAATGTTGAGTTCACCGACGAATTGCATAAAAAATATTCCTTCACGCATTGTAAATTTACTTTGTTTCTGTCATTCAGTCCTTTATATCTTATTCACATGTTCAAAGATCTCAGGACCCTTTCTCGACTTGTGTAACTATGTACTTATTCACACCACATTACTTTCTTAACGCTCTGTCTTACAGAGTTACAAACTTCTATAAAGCGCTCAGATCAACTGCATTTAAAATTATTCTACTTTCATCCTTCTTTTACAGTAGTCTTTCACTGCGACTGTGGCACAAAAAAAGTCATGATAGTGTTAGTGATGAAATAGCGAATTTGACGACAAAAACCTACACTTAAACTAGAGTCAGCAATAGTACTGCTCTACGTAGTACCAATCGTGCTTTTATGGACAAAGCCATAACAGACGCTAGGTTCTATGTAATTTTTATTCCATTTAAGAAAACACAGAATTGAATAAATTAAAAGTTACATATCACGCTGTTACTAATTATTCTGAAAATTAACGACAACAGCCTGCAAACCACACAAAATTACACAAAACACAAAATTATAAATACACGAGAGCATCAATAGTTACGCTAAATGTAACTTTTCGGTAACGCTGATTTTGCCTTTAATGTCTGTCATATGTTACCATTGACAATTTGACTTTGACATAAATATAATCGAATTACGAAGGAGATGATGATGAAGTTTTGTTTTTTTTTGTTCTCTCGGAGTCGGGATTTGGTGTCGCACGAATTTGATGAAGTTGATTGTTCTGTCATCTAATGGTTATGTATGGGACTAGATAAATCATTTTCGACGGCATTTTTAGAGGGTGCTATTTACCAAAAAATCACGGAAAATCCGACTTATCAGGAAAGCGTCCCGAGCATGGGATTAACATAGGTACAGCCACAGATAACGGGCAGAATACAGTATATACCACAGATCACACAGAAGTATTGTATTGACCAGAGATAAGTAAGAATATTGACGACATTGACAATCCGTATTGACAGTATTAAATGTAAAAATTGTGTTCAGATACCAGCTGCTAAGTAAAAAGTTTTTCATTGGCCTCATATTAATAAGGAAATTCACTATTAGACTCACTGCGCTTGCTATTGTTTTGCGAGCTAACATTTTCTAAACCATGAACTGCGTTGCTTGTCGAAGCATAATCTGCGAAGAGGATGGGTTTTTCCAATGCACAAGGAACAACTGTGAATACCTTATGTACCGGCGGGAAAAAGCTTACTGCAGACGATCGCAGAATTTGGATCTGTCCAGAATGCTCATGTGCTTCAAAAAAAGGTGGTGACAATAGCCTGACTCCAGTGGGATCTTGCAAGAGGACTCGTGATGCAAATGTGACCCATAGGAAGAAGCTGGGTAATACGGATACTAGGAATTTTTGTGCAGATGATAATGAGCATGAACTGGTGGTGGAGATACGAGGCCTGCGTCCGGAAATTGACGTCATGAAGAATCATCTTAGTCGGACCTTAACTGCCATAACCTATTATGAAGAGAAGCTGGGTTCTTACGATGCTAAACTAGCAAGTCATTCATCATTATTAGGTACCTATGAAACCAAAATTTAGAGTTATGCTTATGAGGTAAAAACTTTGTATGCCAAACTGGAACAACAAACTTCTATAGCTATGAATTCACCAAAACCTAAATATTCAGAAACGGTAGTAGCCGAGCTTCCGCCTTCAAACAAAACTCTTCTGCCCAAAGTAGCCCAAAACACAACAAGTACCCACGCTCATATTCCGTCGGCTAATTCTTGTCTCAAATTGGATCCAAGGAAAGACCCGCGATCAGCACCTACACAGCCTAAGCAGCTTGTGCTTGCTCAAACTCAACAGCCTGCAACTAATGTACTGAAAACTCATGTAATGGCGTCTCGTAAACCGCAGAAGGAAAAACCACAAATGAAAGCCAAGTAACATAGTGAAGATCTAAATAATGTTATCACAGTCAACAACACCAGTAGTGTTCATCTATCAGAAGAAAATGACACACAGGACTGGATTGAAGTTACTAAAAAGAGACGGCCACAGTTATTGAGGCGTGGTACTGCTGATTCCACTGTGACTGCACTTAAAGCCGTTGAGGAAAGAAAATACATCCATTTATGGAACATGCAATCGGGAGCTGAGGAGGTACGTGCATACCTTCAATTGCTATGCTCTTCAGAAGTATGCACAGTAGACGAGCTCACACCAAAAGGGAAATATAAATCTTTTAAGCTCGGGATTCCGTAGTACACAATAGTGTACTACGAAAAATGCCTATCAGCTGATGTTTGGCCCATAAACGCAAGGATAAAGACCTAGGTCAATTTAAGACGCCCAAAAAACACTCACCACCCACAAGCCCCTGCTAATGAGGCAGCCTCGTTCCGGCAACCCTATGAGACAACGAACTCAGATGCCCAGGAATCAGTAAATCTGCAGCCCTTTCGTGCACAGAAAGCCACACGAGCTACCCGAAAGTTCTCAGCGAGCTCTTGGCAAAAAAATCGAATATATTATATCAAAACGTGCGAGGTTTAAAGACTTTAAGACTTGGAAAAATAGTTTAGGTCTATCGGAGCATCATATCGCTGCAGCTACAGAGACTTTCCTTGATGGTTCTGTAGAGGATGCAGAGCTTATCAGCGAGGAGTGGAGTATAATACGCAGAGACAGAAAAACTCCTTGTGGTGGAGTCTTACTGGCTGCTCGCGCGCCTCTCGTTCTGGATCGACTTACTGAACTGGAGACTGATAGTGGGGAAGACCTGTGGGCGAAATTTTTATGGCATGGCCAGAGTATAAATGTGTGTGTTATATACATTAACCCCCGGGCCAAGGATAGTGACTACATGTGTTGGTTCTGTAAGGTTGAGAGTTTCATCAACAGAATTAAGGGTACTGTTATTATTTTAGGTGACCTTAACCTCAATAGTGCATCTGTCACTATACGTAATTATTTCTGTTATTTTAAATCTTTTTGTAACATATCTGATAAGAATGATGTGGTGAATACGTACGGAGGAGTGTTAGATGTCGTCTTGATTCGGGAGGCAACTGAAGTGCGTGAGGTGACCGTTTAATGTTTTGATGGATTCGTGAAGGCTGACCATTATCACCCTCCTCTTGATGTTGCCATGTTGATAGATGGGGATCGTAGAACTCATCATATTGAGCTTAGCAATATCGATTCTAGCAAAGACTGGAATTTCAATAAAGATGATTTAAATTTCCTCTTTGACTTGCTCTCAGAAACTTCTTGGGATGAGGTGCTTTCATGTAACGACGTGCAACTGTGCACTGATAAATATTACGGTATTATTTATAATTTATTTAACACCTGTATTCCCAAAAAGCATCGTAAAAAGACAAGCAAGCGATATCCCGTTTGGCTTACAAACGAAATAATCCGGGACTCAATGCGTAAATTGGCCTTGCATCGTCAGTGGAAGTGCAGGGGAACACCAGAATCGTATGAACACTTTTCTAATCTTAGAGCTTCATTTAAAACGCGTATAGCTTCTGCCCATGAATCCTACCTCGAAAACATCGAAAATAATTTATCGGCGAATCCCAGGGGATTTTGGCAACATGTCTCGAGGCTACGATCTAAGGGGGGTTTTGAACCCTGCGTTAATCATGATGGCGAAACGGTTAGCGGAGTTAAAGCCTCAGAAGCTTTTGCTAAGTACTTTGCAAGTGTTTTCTTACCTAACACGCCCAAATTAGAGACAGATCATTTAAGCCAGGCTGACGGGGCACTCAGTAGTAACTATGTTAACATCTTTGAAATAGTACCTGGGGATGTGGCGTCTAATATAAAGTGCTTAAAGTCTTGTAGCTCGATCGGACCTGATTCAATACCACCTTGGTTCTTGAAACGTGGTTTGAAATTTTTGGTTCAGCCGCTGTGTCATATCTTTAACCTAGCCCTTACTGGTGCAATCTATCCGGATCAATGGAAACTATCTAGAGTCACACCTATCCCTAAAAGCGCCAATAAGCTATCTGTAGAGGACTATAGGCCCATCGCAATTTTATCAACACCGGCAAAAGTCCTTGAAAGGATTATACACAAGGAAGTTTTTTTTTTTTTTTTTTTTTTATAATTTGGCAACTGGTCTCTTTTATGTTGTAAGAGACATTACTGCCAGTGTCGAGTTACATTGTTCATGTGGCAGAACAGATGGTTAGTTATTGGCAAATTACGGTATATTTGTTGCTGATACCTGAAACAATATATATTTGTATCTATATTATGTTAGTGAAAGCATGAAAGGGAATTAAAACACAGAAGGGATGTAGGTTGAAAAAGGCATAAATAATATATTTATATAAATATGTAATAGAAGTAGTATATATATAATATATATAATTAAGTATTATATATATAAATATATGAACTTATTTATGAACTAGAAAATAACATAAATAAATATTTACTCTACAATTTGATATTATGTGTGGAAAGAAATTGTATAAGAGCGCAGGTTGATTTTTTATTTTTTAAAGAAAGTATAGAAGGAAGATTGGAAGGTAATGGAGCTTTAACATTGCAAAGAATCTCGTATAAAGCAGGTGATGCATATTGAGGACAAGAAAATAGAATATGGCCGGGGGTTCCCTCTGCAAGGCCACATTCACATAAAGAAGAGTCTCTAACTCTAAGTTTTTTTAAGTGAACAGGTGATGAGCAGTGTCCTATTCGTAATCTACTTATTGTAGAAGATATCTGTTTCGAAATACGAATCTTAGCAAACCATGGTTTAAATGATACATCTGGTTGGATCTGATATAAGTGTGACCCCTTGAGGCGGCTTGAACTTTTCCACATTTTATTCCAAGACTTCTCCAGATCTCTGCGAGCCATAGCTACCAGATCATGTGAAAAAACATTAAAATCTTCCATGTTCCCATGCACTATTGCCTGTTTTGCTAGTTGGTCAACTTTCTCATTACCTGCAATACCTATGTGACTAGGAATCCACACTATGGTGATTTTGGTTCCGTCTTCATCACATAGTTTTAGTAAATTTTTAATTTCTAAACTAATGAGGCACATAACATTTTTACTGAACGGGTTACTAAGTAGAGACTGAACACAACTTTTAGAATCTGTAAAAATTACTGCCTTATTTATTAAATGTTCTCTAATGTATTTAACACAGTTTAGAATTGCCAAAGATTCTCCAGAAAATACCGAGCTATAATGTGGAAACTTGAATGTATGTGCTATATCAGAATTGTAGTGCCAAAATGCTGTTCCCACTGAACCCAATATGTGGGTCTTAGAAGCATCTGTAAAAAATATATCCCAATTCATCCAATGTTTTTTTAAGAGAGATTCGAATCTAATATTTGCGTTAGTACAATTTTTATCAATTCCTAAATTAAGAACTATGTCTGGTTTGAAAATTTTTGAATAATAGCTAAATAAAAATGATGGATGGGTTTCAACTTTTTTTATAGGGCAGGTAACATTTTTAAGCTTTCTAAAGCTTTTAATTAAATATGGGATATTTTTATTGGCCCAATATTGTTTTGCCTGGGCATATTCACTAAGTAGTTTAAGTTTTGGTATAAGGGGATGTCCAGAAAACTGGGAAATTTTAAAAATAAACCTATCAGAGAGATATTGACGTCTAAACGTTAAAGGCGGATCTGAAGCCTCAACCTGTAAAGAATTAGTTGGAGAAGATTTCATTGCTCCCAAAATGATTCGTAATGCTTTGAATTGAATGGAATCTAATTTTTGAAGATATTTTTTATTGCATGGTATGAGTGTATATGTACCAAAGTCCAGGTGACTTCTAATGATCGCATTATATATAAGACGTAGTGAGAATGGATGAGCGCCCCACCATACTCCACTGAGACAACGAATAATATTTATGCTTTGTTCACACTTGGTCAGTAGTCGATTGATATGAGATATTCCATTGAGTTTATGATCAAAAACTTTACCTAAAAATGTGGCTTCTCGCTTGTTAGGAATTTCCATACCATCGCACTCTACCGATACGACAGGAGGATTGCGCTTTCTTGTAAAGAGGACTACTGTGCTTTTGGCTACTGATATGTTTAAGTAGTGGCACTGGAGCCATGATGATAAAATACTTAAGCCAGTCTTTAAATCTTGAGATGTCTTGGATATGTCCAAGTCAGTTGTGTACAAGACTACATCATCAGCATACTGAAGGACTCTGCACACAGATGTCAAGGAGGATTCCATGTCAGCTGTGTACACGTCATAGAGCAAAGGGCTTATCACCGATCCTTGGGGTAAGCCTCTCCAAACCAAGCGGTCCTCTGTCACCACCCCTGGGAATCTCAGTGAAATCTTTCTACCTGACAATAAATTAAATATAAAATTGGTGATCTTATTAGTTATCCTTAGCTGTTGCATTTTCTGCCTAAGAACCAAAAGATCCACATTATCATATGCTGCTGATATGTCCAAGAAGGCAGCCAACAGGGACTCATTTCTAGATAGCGCTAAGTGTATATCCGTTGTAAGTATTGCATGACTATCTGCAATACTATGTCCTTTACGGAAGCCATATTGTGTTTTTGCTAGCAGAGAATTATGTTCTAGGTACCACTCTAGTCTGTTCTTTATAAGATGTTCTATAACTTTTGGAATAATTATTTATAATTATTTATTTCTTAGAAAGGCAAGTTTACAAAATATGTTATAATACAAACTCCTGATTCCTAAACTAGGTTCTTGAGAACCCGTAAAATAGGTACCAGGACCTCTTTCGTCCGAGTACAGATTTGTTGTTTGCCTTAGCAGTATTCATACAATATATTATATATATATATAGTACACTCATAAGAAATATTTATATAAAATACAAAAATCATTTTAGAATAGCAATTTCATAATATTATTATAATTATAAATTCATAACACTGTTGTGTGTGTGTGTGTGTGAGGGTGTGTGTGTGTGGTGTGTGTGTTTGCGGGGGAAGTGTGGGGTGTGTGAGTGTGTGTGATATTCAAAGCACTGGTGTGATCCACTGTTCCGTTTGTTCATAATTCATATCGATTAGTTTATTAAACAGAAGTTTTTTGAGTTGATATTCTGATTTTGAGTATATTTTATCACTTTTGTGAGTCTCATTATATAGGTAAGGTCCCAGAAAAGTAATAGATTTCTTAGCGAATGTAGTGCTCACTATTGGTACTGTAACAACATTGTGGGAAGCACGTTTTGTAGCAATCTTTTTATCAAATTTGGTTGATTTGTGTTGACGTAGTACAGCTTGTTGCACAAAAAGTTGTCGTACAGTAAGCACTTGACATTCTCTATGAAGATCTGCAGTAGGGTATCTATATGGTCGTTTCGTGCTACATTTCAGAAGTCCTCTTTGAGCTCTTTCAAGTGGTAAGAGGTGAGTCTTATAAGTTCCTCCCCATGACGGTATACAATAAGTTATGATAGATTGGCATAGTGAAAAATACATAAGCTTTATGATATCCCAATCCGCACTATCACGAATTGATTTGAAAACGGCTGTTAACTTTCTGACTCTAGTTTTGATTTCAGTAATGTGAGGTACATATGACAGTCTATGATCGATGATGACCCCGAGATATTTAATAGAAGTAACTCTTTCTAGATTAGGACATTGACATTTAGATGGATAGATGTTAGCACAAATGGATGTTTTGTGGCCTACAAGTGACAGATTTTCGTCAGGAGTGCCTTTTAGTGAGAAATTTATGTATTTCGTTTTTTCAACATTTAATGATAATAAATTATTTCTAAGCCACATGGATACCGTATTAAATGCTATTTCAGCAACTTTATTAACATCCTCCCAACTCTCTCCCTGAAGTATAATAGCTGTATCATCAGCATAAGTTATAATACTGCCTTGTTTTATAGTGAGTTCACAGAGATCGTTAATATAAATCAGGAAAAGAGTCGGTCCGAGTATGCTTCCTTGTGGAACTCCATATTCAATTAAGGTTGGTCTACTAACATATTCACCCAGTTTGACACTCTGTGTCCGGTCCTGCAAATAATCTTTTAAAAGTTTAAGTTGATTTCCTCTTATACCCATCTTTTCAAGCTTACTAAGTAGCAAGGGTACGGACACACAATCAAAGGCCTTTGCTAAATCGAGGAATATTGCCTGGCATTTTTTTTGTGAATCTAATTTGTTTACAATATAATCGGTTAGTTTGAAAACAGCATCATCTGTTGATTTGTTTTTACGAAAACCGTATTGGTTATTAGATAGTAGTTTATTTTTTTCTAAATAATCTACTACTCTTTTATTTATTACTTTTTCAAAAATTTTAGATAGCGATGGTAGAATGGAAATAGGCCGGTAGTTTCCAGGAACTTTTTTATCTCCATTTTTATGAATGGGAACAATAATGGCATGTTTTAAAGCTTTAGGAAAAGATGCAGTATGAAGACCAAGGTTTACTAAATGTACTATGATTGGAGACAAAACATCCACATTTTGTCGAAGTATTTTCGATGATATACCGTCCCAGCCTGCTGCTGAGTCTTGTTTTAGTGAATTAATTAAATTTTTTATTTCATTTTTGTCTGTATCCAGCATGACTAGAGAGGATTTTGGGGATATAATACAATTATTGGCAGAAGAATGGGAGTCAGGAGTAATATTTTGGGATATTGATTTACCGACGTTAGCAAAATAGTTGTTTACTTTATCCACAGCATTTTGTGGTGACATGTCAAAATTCAAAAGATCTTGTGATAATTTCGGCCTTGTTTTGTAGTTAGTAATATCATTAATTACCTTCCAAGTTTTTTTAATATCATTGTTTTTTGCAGCTGTCTTAAGTAAATTTTTTTCGTAATTTATTTTAGCTTTCCTTAAAATGCCCTTACAAAAATTTCTGTATCGTTTATAGGTTTTTTTCAAGATATCGTTTCCTGGATCCTTACGCAGCTTCAAATGCATCATGTCTCTATTTTTCATACAACGGATCAAACCTACTGTTATCCATGGTTTTCGTGTTATTTGTCTTCTTGGTAATACAGAAGTAATAGTATTATTGCAAATAATTTGTGACACAAGTTCAATGAATAAGTCAGTAGCTATATTACAATCTTCAATGGAAAGTATTTTTGAGAAGTCTGCGGTATTTAAGCAGTTTGTTATTTGTGGATAATTTATTTTTATAATAGTTTTTGACGTATGAACGTTAGTTTGCTTAAGGTCAATACATAGAAACTGCGTAAGATGATCTGTGACTGTATTTTGTATTACAAATGTTTGACATTCAAACGATGATCTTATCATGAAGTGATCAATGCAGTTATTTTCTCGTGTAGGCAGCATATGGGCCGGTAGGATGCCGTGCATAGATGTCAAATCTAGGTAATATGAGGTATTTTTATCAGTAGTTTCAGCCAGTAAGTTAATGTTGAGGTCTCCAGTAATAATGACATTTTTATAGTTTCTTAGCGAATTTAGAAGTTCAGCAAGTGAGTTTAAGAAAGGTGTTGCATCATCATTTGATGGAGATCGATAGATGGCTAATATGATTATGTTGTTGCTAATCTTAGTTAAAAGGCATGTTGCATCTGTTATTTTTTGTGGTTCTGTGGTGTCAAATTTTAAGCTATTTTTAATATACGTGATAACCCCATCATTTTGGTTTTTTATTAGTTTTGAACTATGAGAAACATAGCCAGGTAGCAACGGGGTGATTTGATTTGAGGCAAGCCAGCACTCAGTCAAAACAATGACATCCGGGTCGATATCTATTCTTTGTAATAATGTTAGTAGCCCCGGGAAATTGCAAGATACGCTGCGAATATTCTGGGTTAGTATTTTCAATTTATTTTTTGGCTGTTTGATTAAAGACTTACATTGCTCCGGTTCGCATAATTGTGATTGTGATGAAGTAATGTTATCGACATTATTCATTATAAATGATACATTAGCCATTACAATTAATGGTTTCATTTAGATACTTATTTTTATATGAGCATGTAGTAACGATCAGTTTAATTGTAAAAATCATTTTCTTATTTATGTATGATGGAGGATCTTTCCGCGCATGAATTATATTTTTCCATTTCAATAGAAAAGTCAAATAATTATCAACACTAATTGCTAAGAGTACATAGTTTATTAAGGTGTAATATATTTTATGACGTATAATTACACAGTAGTGTTTTATGTTCCATGTATGTATACAAGTAAGTGTCCGTATTAATGGATGTAAAAAATATATACTACTGTTCACCACTAACATCAAGAAAACTTAAATTTGAAATATAGTTGTTTTAGTGTAATAAATCACAAAATACGTGCAGACTGTACAGAAAATAAAACGATAATTAAATAATTTAATAAGTACTTTATGATAAGTTGCGGTAAGCTTGCAATACACAGCAAATACAAAAAATAACATAATACAGTTTCGCCTATGATTTAGACTTCTCTTAATTTTCATACAGTAATTCATTACAAACCCTGTGGCTTTTATTGTAAATTTCTTAAGTGATAATAAGTAGAAAGTATACAGGTATCCTATTAATAGGCCATATAAACTTCGTAAGATCCTGAAAACGGAATAAGGAATAACGCAAGATAGGGCAATGGGTCTATATGATTGAGGTTCTGAAGGGTCTTTGCCAGGTTTAAGTAAAGGTATGATTATTTGATGCTTCCAGGTGATGAGGATCAGGCCAGAATCTACTATGAGATTGATTATATCAAGAAAGTAAGTCAAAGTATTTTTTTTTGCTTTAGATATAAATGAATAGGTTATACCATCTGGACCCGGAGATGAGTTTTTTACATATTCTAAAACATAAGCAAGCTCTTGGTAAGTAAATTCAGAATCAAGTTCCCTGTTTGATACCGAATGATAGTATTGTTGAGGTAGATGCTGGGAGGATGGCACAAAATGAGGTGCCACTTGATTCATAAATTTTTCTACCCACTCAGTTGATCGAGATGTTGGGTTTATATGCATGCGAGAAGACCTAAACTGTTTAATTTTAGTCCAGACCTGGGATAGAGGAGTTTCTGGGGAAATAGAATAACAATATTTACGAAATCCTTGACGTTTCTTTTTGTGTAAATATCTTTTGGTGGCTGCCTCTATATTACGATAGTGTAGAAAAGTTGATAGGTCCAGAAAAATATTACATCTTTCTTCTATTTCTAATTTCTTTCTAACCACTTTCGTACAGTCTCGATCCCACCAGGGAGGTGAACGGATTTTTCCTGTTGCAGTGTTTTTTTTACTAAAGCTCAGTTCAGCTGCCTCTATTATGCATTCTGAAAATTTTGTAATGCATGTATCTAAGTTTTGTAAATTTGGTTTAGGCAAAAGAGAAATTTTATTTTCTAAGGTATTTCCATAAAGATCCCAATTATCACAATTTATTCTATAAGGAAGCAAAGGAGGTAGGGTAGGAATATTAACATTTAGTGACGGGAAACTTAAGAGGATGGGAAAATGGTCTGAACCATGGGTTAGGGGGAGTCTTGACCAATTTAGTAGGGATGCTAAGGAGGATGAACAAAAAGAAATGTCAACATAACTAGGGTTAACTGTTGGTGGTGTCCTACGTGTTGGTGACCCATCATTTATGACACATAAATTAAATTCTTCCATCAAATCTAATAATTTGTTGGCAATTGAATGATTGTTAGGGGCCCCCCATAATTGATGATGGCAGTTAAAGTCCCCTAATATTATATACGGAGAAGGTACAGATGTAAGAAAATTTTGTAATATATTAATGGCAGCACTGTCTCTTTTGGGAATATACACAGATATAAATGAAATATTTTTTAGGCGAATAGCGACAATATTTATTGCATTATTAAAATGCCTGAAATGCAGATGAGAAAAATTTATATTATTTTTAATGAGGAGGGCAGAGCCTCCCCACCCATCACCTCTGTCGTCCCGGAGAACCGTGTAACCTGGCACTCCAAATGGGGTACCAGGCTTCAACCATGTCTCCGAGACGACAGAAATAATAGGCTGATATTTATTTAGTAAAAATATTAGACTATGTTTTTTATTAATGATACTACGTATATTCCACTGGAGGATGTGCTGATCCATCCTTGAGTATTTCAAAAATCGTGACAGAGATTGAGTGTATGATGTGGCTAGCAACGTTGGTCGGTAGTTTAGATCGATAAATAACTTCTTCAAGAGATGAAAGTAAGTCTTGAATGGATTTTAGGTCTAGTTCAGGTTCTATTGTAATTTGAGAGGTGTCCTGGTCTCTATTGACCAGCGCACAACCATTGGGAGGCTTTGGTATTTCAAAAGATTTTAGGATATCTTTATGAGCTCTTTGATCATACCTTGTGTTGAGAGCAGGTCGAGAAGGGGGTTTTAATGTAACTGTTTTTTTATAAGATTGACTTTCAGTGGGGATAGGGAGAGATCTATTTTGTTGACTTTTGCTTATTGGTCTTATTACTGATGTACTTTGTTGGTGTTGCAATTGGGTATCCACTTCACGGGCAGAAACTATTTCAGCATATGATTTCTTAGTTTGTGGAAAAAGGGAAATGGATTCCTGATATGAAGTATTGTTAAGAGCCATATGATGCTTGATATTTGTCTGTCTTATAAATTCAGGACAGGTTTTATTAGTTGCATAATGATGCCCTGAGCAATATGTGCATATTGCTTCTGTTTCCTCTACAAGGCACTGATCTGGAGAATGAGATTGACCACATTTAAAACATTGAACTTTTGACCGACACTGTGTACGTGTATGTCCATACTTGCAACCCTACCATTCAGTGTTTTACACTGAATGGTAGGGTAGACGTATTGTTCAACAGGCAGGATTGTGTAACAGCAGTTGATTTCTTTCGGGAGAACCTGGCCATCAAAACTCAATACTACTGTCTGAGTAGGAATCCAATTGATTCCATCCTTATTTATTACTTTTCTATTTAACCTCCTTGATTTAATAATTTTCCCAACTCCTAGGGAAATTTTAATATTCTCAATAATTTCTTCATGTGTCCATTCAACTGGAATGCCCTTTACGATTCCTATGCGAGTTATGTTGTGGGTTGGGATATATGCTTTGTACTGTGTGTTACGGAAGATGTGATGATTCAAAAAATCATTCGCATCCTTGGAGGATTTAAAGTGAATGGCTAACCTGTTTCGGCCAATTTTTTTAATCCCGTCCTGGAGGACATTCTGCAATTTATTTTTGTAGAGGAAGGCACCAAATTTGAGAGGATGTAATGTTGTGCCACTTGTAGGATTTTCTTCTAACAATTCAACATACACTATATAGGGTCCACTGTCATCTAGTGAGTATTCTTTTCTTATTAAGGATGGTGTTATTTCCTTTGGGAGAGGTGGAATAGATCCTAGGTCTTTTTTTGTGATTGAAGTGATAGCATAGTTGTGTTCAGTCTCTATTGTTTTAGGTACATTTAATGATACAGGTTTAGGTTTTTTCATGATTGATTTCAATTGAGTTTTTCTTTTTACCTGTTCTTTACTTTTTTTTTTTAACTACGTTCCATTCTTCCTTATCATCATTTGACGTAAAAAGATCCGGGGATACGTTAAACACGTCTGGTAATGAACCGCTTGCTAGATTTTGCGTATCTAAAGAGATAGGGCGGTTTCCCGCCCCATCCGAATCAACCTCCATGTTGATGGATCGAGTTTCGATCCATCAAAGATTTTAAAAGTACTTATGTGACTCGTTTAGTCTCATAGAGAGGCGATGGTCGAGCGAATGAATTTGGTACTAAAAGCAGTCTGAGAATGGGGTGACGCTAACTTAGTCAAGTTCAATGCTTCAAAGACCCAGGCGTGTCTTTTTAGTTTTGTTTAAGGCGTACTGTACATCTTTTTATACATGCAGTCTGTGGGCCAATTATACACAAAAACCTTACAATGCCTTACGTATTCAATACAACAACGGTTTCAGAATGCTGTTGAGGCTACCGAGATTCTGCAGTTCATCAGGCATGTTTGCGGATGCGCACATTGACGATTTCCACGCCATTATGCGCAAAAGAATTGCGTCCCTGATGAGCCGCTTGCGCGGGAGCACCAACAGCCTTCTAACTGTTGTAGCAGAAGATGTGTACTCATGTTACATGAGACACTGGATGGGTGTGCTCAGCCCGGTTTCCCCTAGTGACGAAATAACTTTGTTATCGTCACTAATACTGTTCTACTAACCAATTTTCAATTTAATTTTATGTATGTTACTAACAATTAATATGGATGGTAAATGTCTGAAATAAAAATATTTTGATTTGATTTGATTTTGATTAAGTGCTAAACAGAATCTTTCCTCTCTCACTGCTGTTTTCTGAAGTGTGCCTGTTCCGATAACCGATCAACTAAATCTACTAGGTGTAGCTCTTACACCGAAACTCAATTTCGGGACATACATCGAGTCCAGGGCTAAATTAGCAGCAAAAGAGCTGTGTGTTTTTTGGAAAGAGCGGCGGTATTTCACATCACGACAGCTTCTAAATCTATAACAAGCTCAAGTCAGGTCTTTTATGGAATACTGCAGCATCGCTGAGACGGTTCAACTAAGTACCAGCTCGAAGCTTTGGACTCCATAGATAACCGAGCAAAGAAGCTCATTGGTGATGAAGCCTTGGTGGAGGCTAGACTCCAAAGCCTCGAGCACAGACGCAAAATTGCCAGTTTATCGATATTTTACAGGCTTCACTTCGGAAATGTGCGAACGATTTACACAACCTCATTCCCTCTTCTCTTTTCTTTCATCGGACAACAAGACGCACAGGAACACGGCATCCATACATTGTATCGACAATAATATTCCAAAAATACGCACAAAACGTTTTAAATCAAGTTTCATAATGCGTACGGCCGATGTATGGAACACCCTACTAACGTCTCTATTTCCCGATAAGTATAATCTGGACGTCTTCAAGTACAGAGTAAAGAGGTATCTGCTGGGCAAGCATGTTACACCGTCGCCCACGTCGCCACTTTCCATCAGGTGAGACTGCGGTTAAATGCTTATTTGTAGTATAAAACAAAATAATTAGCAAGGCAATAATTGGGATAGCAAGTGATTCTGCACAGCTTCAATACGTATAGGTGGTATGTCGTCATTGCTTGAACCTTTGATAATGTCTAGATTAGTGATAAGTTTAATTGCTTCTTCCGGAGTTATTCTGCTGTCATTAGCAAAAATATTAGAAAAGCTATTATTAATACTAGTTGGCGTAATACAATTTAGCTAAAAATATGCATTAAACGCCGTACATATCATTTGGGTTATTTAGTTTAGTATCACCACACGTCATTTGGTGAGAGCAGTTAGTAGTATTTTTACGTTTACGTTTGGTAAAAAGTTGCTGCTTGATAAGGGTTTTAAAAAAGTTATGTAACATTATTGATTGTTTTTTTACATCGCAGATATACCTATGATTGTTTCAAAGTTTTTATGCCCCATGTTGCGATCATTTAGAAACAAATTCAAAAACTTAATCGACAAAAGATCTATGGAAATAACAAATCTGCCCACAAAATTTAATGAGAAACGGTTGAGAAATGCGACCTGAGAACAACTAGTCATACGATATAAATTTTGTGTAAGCTGAAGCAGAGACCTTTTGCTCGCTCGGTCAATTAACTTTCAGCAAACTTAATGTGGGATTGTAAAGTATGAATTATGCGTAGAGTGGAACGTAAGAGGAAGGAGTGAAGTGACGGATGTGTGTGCGAGCGAGAAGAAAGGAAGATGGCGATTGTTAAGTGAAAGAACGAAAGGTATTACGGTGTTAAAATAATTAAAATAAGATTAAAGGTGCAGAAGGTGAAATAAATATCAAAAAACGTTGTTCTTGTTTCCATTGCCACGCCTCCTCTACAAATTTGGGAGCATCGTCCGGCATATCATCGAAAAGCAGCTCCTGCGCAATTGGACGGCGTGGTGTGGGCGGGAGGCGCGAAACGACGACGTGCAATCAGCAAAATTCTAGAAATATTACGTCTCGAAGGGCTAATTAATGTTCTGAAGGAATTAAATGCTATCGTTGAAATGAATACGGCCATATTGGAACGTAATGCCGGAAACAGCAATTACGAGATTCACGAGTTGAAGCATTGAGAAAAAATCAATCATTGTTTGGAGCGAAGCATGCGGAAACAACCAATGACAGCGAAGAAAGACTGACTTCATTCCGTTCAAATATAGAAGACCCAATGACAGCCCCGTTGGATGAAGCACAAACGCATTTAGAACAAACTTGTCATTCTTGTCCAAATGCATCTTTCGATATGCGAAATGTAAACAATAGAAAACCAATCGTATCATTAATTATCAAGGATGTGCGTGTAAATTCGTTAGTAGATAGTGGCAGTGATGTGAATTTAATGTCGGAGAAGTTTTGTTCGTTGTTAGGAATGAACTGTCAATACGATGACGTAATCATAGCGGGTTTAGGACATACTAAAGTGCGATCGCAAGGTAAAATTGTAACAGGAATAACAATAGATGGATAATTTTATAAGGACATAACATTTCACATAGTTTCTTGGGCAGTAATGCCATACGATGTTATTATTGCGTCGCCCTAGTACTTGAATGGCTAACAGACCATTTTTAACCAAATTGACTTTTTTATTCCCATTAATAGACAAGTTGATTACGCGTTGTCCAATATACATTATTTAGTTTTATTTCTAATATAACGTTCAGAACTAGTGAAAATAAAATACCCTATCTCCGATTCTTAAATTGTGTTGAGTGCTCGTTTGCCTGAACGCCATATTTTGCTCAACCAAACGCATCCAAACATTAAACATCGTTCATGTATGCCCAACCACCATCAACCGACCAATCACAACTGTTCATCTGAATGGGACGCGGTGCCGTCTTATTTGTTATGATTTGAGTCTAGCAGCGATATTGTATCAAATATAATAATATTATTAACAGTTAAAATGATAAAATATTTTTAATAAAGTGCTCAGATTTGACAGAATTAACTATAAAACAAAGTTAAATTAGATGAGATATGATAAGATTTAAAAAATTACGTGTACATTTCGTTGAAATTAGTTTTAGAGTCTGAATTAGGAGTATACTGTTTATACAGGCTGATTTTATTTCTTGTAACTATATTTTTTATCTCTATCGGTGATGTGAAATCTATATTTTAAAAATTGTATAAATATTTCTTCAAATAATAAATAATATACTAATTCGCAAATTTTAATATCCTTTTAATTAAATATAATATAAATTAATATATATACAGGGTTATTGAAAAATGATAAAAACCTGTTAGAGTTGACTTTCGTTCAAAATCTGTATCTGCTGGATTGTTTACTGCTGAGTACAGTTTTTCCCTATTAAGGGAGGGTTTTGGTACAATCCCTACGCTTGGCAGGCATCTTGGGGATCGCAGTGTGATTTATTTTATTTATTTATTAACAACTAAAACGATTTACATGAAACCAATTTCAATAGTTGAGGAATTATCATACAAATAGATTTCACTACTGTCATGTAGCATCATAAAATATCATAATAATGTCAAAATAAATTAATTAGATAAAAATATACAGAAACATGTCAAAGCTAAAAATAAAAATAACATAATATTATAATCATATTAAAGCAAATTGAAAAATAATTATTCATTTTGAACAAAATACGTATTATGTCAAGAGATCAAAATAAAATTCATCATCATCATTCGTCTTGCGTACATTCATCTCACAGTACTCCAAGAACTCCGACAGAATATCCTTCCATTCATCCGCAAACATATCACATGCAGGCATCTTGGTCAAGAGACGATTGAAGTGGCTAAGAGTGTGCTGGATAGGGGAATGACTGTGCCATGGTTCTTCCCAAGGGGACTGAAAATAGTGGATGACGCCCTGGTTATTAAATATACATAATTATTTTATTGTTTGTTGATATTAAATATACATAATTATAATGAATAGATTCAGGCGTTACTTTGCGGAAATCCATATTTAATAATAACAAATATTTTTTTAAAATTTTAAGAAAATATCAAATTAATAGTAATAAGTGTTTGTGTTTATATTGGTCAAACTGGCCGTAATTTTGATATTAGATATAAAGAACACAAATCCGCGTATAGGAACGACCATCCCGAACAGTCTCACTTTGCTAAACATTTAATTGAAAGCAGTCATCAACTCCTTGATAGTAATACTTTTAAGATTTTACATTATTTATAATAAATCTGTTATTTTATAGCGCAACAATAACAACAATAAAATCCTCGCATAATAATAATAATAATGATTTCAATTAAAAACATTTGATTTAAAGTCATACATGAACAAAAATTTAATTAAAATTGAATTATAAAATTGGTACCTAATTCGTATTTGTATAATTGAATAAGTTAATAACTGAGATGTGCATTTTCCTCGGCTATCTAATAACTAAAGCTATTCCATCAGCAATCTACCTAACGAAGCATTCATAGTAAAAAATTTAGTGCCACCTTATCACTGTATAAAATTAAAAAGAAAGTTCGGGCGCCATTGTCGTGTTGTGAAGTTACTATAATGTGTTTAGCGATACTTACGACAAATTTAATTTTACTTGGATGTCCTTGATAGTCAGCGGGCAGCAGCGAGGACCTTATGACTAGGCCGTCTTGGTGCCGATGGCGGCTAGTACCTATTTAAAAGGGAATGCTTCGCTAAGGGGCACGACTGATGGAAACAAGTTTTTTACATATAACAAAATAATATTTATTAGGTGAAAGTTACATTGTCTATCTCTGTTCTTATAAACCGAACACTGCTGCTTACTACTACGCGCGAGGAAAGTACGAGAATTTGACGCGCACATGGGGGTTTGAAATTGATTTTAAGGTACCTTTTGTTACGAGGGACGAAGCTCCTGTCATTCATGTACGCCGATCCTCATTTCTCAAAAATATGTCCTCGTTTGCTCCATTTAATGGCTCGTGGATTAGTATGACATCATGGCGGCCATTTTGATGGACCGCGTTCGTTCCTCTAAATCCAGCGGAGGAAACTGCGTGGCGTCAACTACACACGTCTCCTCAACGCATATCAAAGTTTCTTTGATTCCTTGGGATTGAAAATGTATCCCCAAATTGCCTTTACTTGGCATTTAATTTCTGGAACGCGAAATATGTACGCACGTACTGACAGTGCGAGTGGTAACGAGGTCTCTCCGTGTCATCGGTGGATGAGGGGTATATATACCAGCTTGCGGGAGGCAGGGTAACATCCATTAGTTTGATCTTTCTTCTCGCTTGCTCGTATGTGCTATCTTTTTCCTTTTTCATAACCTCACTTTATTATTGAGTACTATTTCTAATATTTAATTCTAAAGTCTAATCTGAGTATACAATTTCAAAGAGGAAAATGCCAATGCTAATCTATCAAATTTTCATATACATAGCCCTTGTAATAATAACAATAATCATCACGTGTTCGACCCAACTTTCTAATGCCAAAAACCATTCAATGAGGATTATTCCTAAATTAATTTTTATTATTACCTGACCAGGAACAGGTGTTAAATAGGATTTCATAATGAGCCTGGACTGTATAAAGAGAATATCTTGAAAACGAGAGATTGTTTCCAATTTCATTGACAAAACTTCTTATTGTTCTTAAATGGTTAATAATCTGTTAGACACGAAATAATTTTATATTAGGGATAATCACAGGTTATTCAGAGATCGCCTCGTTATCTTTTCCAGCTTTCAGAATTCCGGGAAAAGCAGGACTTTATTATTAAACATAATTTTTGATTTTAGTATATACTTTTTCAGAGCAACATATATTCTGGCGACAATTTATCTCATTTCTATCAGGCGCTTGTGGGCTTTCAGACCTTTATTTACATTTAAAACGTTAGAATATCTTTGCCGTGACATTCTCTCAATATTTCTAACTAATTAAAACATGCCAGGCTTGATCTTTTATACGTAGATTCAGCGAATAAAACATTTAGGAGGCTTTCATTTATTTATATTTCATACATCCCTTAGATTTACATAGATTTGAGGTGCTATTTAAATATTATAATGTTTTGCCTGCCTGTTTATTTAGGCGCTGGCTTTACGGCTATACGATGTTCTTACTACCGATTACATATTTCTTATTGGAAATATAATGCAATAGGATAATAACACTACAAGAGGTTCGAATTGTCGCAGGTTGAATTAACGAGATTCGACTGTATATACTATAGATCAAAAACCTTCCATCATCAGATCGTGCACCTGTGTTTGATATGGTAGAAGCGCACGTCATGGACAAAATATTTAAAAAAAAACAAAAATTTATTAGCCATCTGCGGTTAGAATGCTAAAACTTATGAAGATATTATTATTCAAAATTATTAACATACTTTTTTAGTTGAAAGTCTATCCCTTGAGCACTTACTCACCTGATGGTAAAAGAGGATGATTTAGTATAGCATGATAAACGATTTATACCTAGAATGAAAACTGATTCTCAAAGACAGCTGCTGGAATTAAGTGCTTGGCGACAGATTTTCTGATTGAAGGTGGTTGTTAGCCTTACGATAATTTCATGATGATGAGTACTCAGAAAACAACAAAACGATCATAAACGAGATGACCCTGTGGACCTCATACTCGTAGCACGTGAGATCGATAATAGTGGTCGCATCGCGAATGGTTTCACTTTTACGGTTACAGTTACGGTGCGTTAATGATCATGTATATTCAATTGAATTTATCACATGCAGTTGACCTTTTATTGAGATGGGTGTACGAGAATACCTCTCCTCCTTGCGTCGTTTCCCCAATGCTGGGGGTCGTGACCACATCATGGTTTCAAAACCTTCTCCTTTATTATTTTCTTTCACTTGCTCCTATTTTCAACGACATGCACGGCTTCTGAGGCTTTAATGTTCAGCAAGCTTCGGATTTGGTCTGCCCAGATCTGCGTTCCTTGTCTTGTGGTTGACATTCTATCAGAGAGTCACTAACTACAGCTTTCAGAGTTTCCCATTGGGCGTCATTGTCTTGGGATTTGGTTGATATTAATAAAAGTCGTGACTCTACGGTCGTTCTGAATTTAGAGCAAAAGAGCGGAATCAACTGTCTACGAGTATACACATGCCTACAAATACTACAAACTATATAGATAATTTACCGAAATTCAGGAATCCCTCGTTATAATAAGTGCTATTATTGATGAATATGGCGTAGAATCAGTTTTACTATTAGCCAATTTTAACGCAAACCCGGGTGAATTATTTTCACTAAACTTATGACTTTTTATCTAGATCAGTACTGGACGTGCATCGATATTGAAATGCTGGGAAAATATTTTGATACTTAAACTGTTAGAAGTCATGTGGTTCATGCAGTGGCAACTAAAATGGCAAAACAAAGTGTTTATGTAATTATATAAAATATGATACGGTTTGGTCAGATTTCTTTCCTATGATGATTGAGCTAAAATTTTATGTGCTAACTAACACAGATACTCGATAAGGCAATGGTTAGTAACTATGCTATGGCATGGGTAGATAGATCTACAGAAATAACACAAAGAACACCTATAAACACCAAGGAATGTTATATTAAATTAAAAACTATAATTTTTCCTACTCTGTTTAATGTATGTGTTGATTATTATTGTAAAATCCCGAGCCATATGCTTATACTGGACATACTTTGGTCAGAGAATACGAAGCAGGGCAAAGTCAAAAATGATAAAAAAAATGACATAAAAACAACGTTAAATCATTCTTTCAGGAACCGGTGGGATATGGGAGTATAAGAGTTGGGAAACCACTACGCGCTACTGTGAGGTCATTGATCGTGACCCCAAGATCATTGAACTTGACCCCGAGGTCACCGACTTGATGACCTTGACCTCGAAGTTAATGACTTTAACCTCCACGGCATCAACTGATATCTAAACGCTTTCTCATAATGTAGATAACATTATAAGTTTTACTAATAGGTACAATTCGGGAGTGCATCTGCTCCGGCGCTGCGGGAAGAGCAGCCCCCGCCCACCGTAATATAGCGAGGGCACACGAGAGAGCCGGAGTGGCTGAAGCTGGTTGACCAAAAAGCCGATACGCGGAGGCGTTAAAAGTTCATAGAAGCTTTTCTAATGAAGTTTGGTTTCCGTCCTCTAACCCTACAAAGGTGAGCCCGAGACAAAAATGGCCTATACTAACGTTACTCCTCCTGGCACCTCCCATGCATTTATGTCAAAAAATGGGGGGTTAATTGTACCTAAAATATTTGATCGACCATATTGCCCTGGTTCCTACACTCCAACCCAGACTTTACTCGGACATTGTGCCGGATGGAACAGACTTTATCACAGATGCTCACTTGATGGACAAATTAAATTGCTATGCTCATTAATGCATGTCTTATGCTTATTAATGCGTTTATTAAATCCGATTACAAGATTAGCATTCTGAAAGCTATATCTAATTCTTTAGCCGTAGTAAGCGGTTTCTATTATATCCTCACAGTGATTCTTTGTACAGGAAGTTATTACAATTTAAGTTAACCAAAATGAAGACGGCAAATATATTAAAATAATATGCGTCATACTTCAGATTCGTAAGAAAAATCAAAGAAAGGAGACATTTCCGGGTTTATTTGGATTGTGCAGGACAGAATCATACTGTCCATATAGAATTGTATAAATAGTAGATAAGCTTTGAAATTGATAAGTTAGCTTTAAGGAATCAATGTTTTTTAAGTATATCATAGCATAGGGCATCGCATTAAGCGATTAGTATAAATCCCTCATAAAATAAGCGGAGCAACGTAAAATGCAATGTACGTTTTTGTAAGGCGCTACCTTATGTAGCTACCATTGTTCAATAAAGAATAGTATAATATAGAGTAGGAACGTATTGTTATTTTAATGTCAGGCGTCGCGTCGCCTTATGCGACCACCAAGAATAGGGCCAATGTAAAGAAGCATTGTAAACATATAGTATAGAGAGAACACAATAGCACAGGTATATAGATATAAGTGTATAGTAGGGCCTTAGTTAGCACATAAGGACCCATTGTTTATGGAAATAAAGTATATGAGTTGTGTGTATCTTCATTGGGTAACGAGACCATAGGTATATAGGGATAAAAGTTAGGTATATAGGCATAGATATAGGGAACACATGACAGAGATACATATATGCATAGCTTCACGTAATAAAGGTAAAAGGTGGTAAAAGGTAAAGGTATAAGGTAAAAAGGTACGATAGACATATAGTTATGCGGTACACATATGTGCCAAAAATGCACATATAACCACTGCCGAGTTATATGTGCATAAACATCGTTATGTACCTACAAGCGTGCATACGCAATAGGTGTGACGTGTGTCATATAGCCGCCGCCGTGCTATATGACACCGTGGGTATGTAACGATATGGTCTATAAACGTAAATAGTAGCATATAGGTATGTATAACCAACGCCGCGTTATACATATCAACACGTAAAACCGTTAGGGAATGTCTTACTATAGGTAGCTATATGACGCTATACAAGAGACGCGGGGGGGCGTACCCACGCCACACTCAAAACCCGACGCATCTCCTAATATGGTAATGTTCGTTGCATCGGTGGCTAGGGACGCCATCTCATCAGCCAATAGCAAAGCCATAAAACCTGGACGCTATTCCGGGAATTCTGGATACAAAACGACCGTTAGAACGACGGTTGGAGCTATCTATCTCTGTCATGCCCTCTCACTCGTCAAAACGGCCTCTAAGCGCTGTGATTGGCTAAGACGCTTCGATTAGCCAGCAGATCGAACAATTATGCGATAAATTTGATTATATAGAAATATTGAATAGTCATAGAAAACAGCGGAGGTCCGAACCACAGTGGTGCCCTTGAGCTCGCTGTCAACCCCTCCTATAGTAGCGGTACGTTTTCGGCGTCCGCAGGAGACGGAGGTAGAAAGCGCTTTTCGCCTTCTACGCCCGTCTCGGGAGAAGTGCCTTCGGCACTTCTCCCTCCCGGGCTATTGTAGGGCCAGGCCCTCGCCCAAAACCCGGTGGAGCTGGACGACCGCACAGGCGGTAGCCAGCATCTATGTCCTCCCTAAATAAAAAAAAAATAAAAGAAAACAGTGTTCATTCGTTGTCGCGCCACCGTCGCGTGTACAGGTCTCTCATTACCCAACTAAGACGCTCACGCTCCGTAAATTACTGACATCAAATCGGCAGCTTAATTATTTATCCTAGACTTCAAAACAACCCAGCACAAACAAGTGTGTAAGGGATACAGTGTCTACATCGAAGAAATATAGCAGATATACAGTCCACGCCGTCAGTAGATACTGCGTCCCCCACATGGATAATACCTGGCACCCAAAACTAACGTCAACTGTATTATGGTATGTTGTACCGCGGCATAGAACAAACAAAACGTTTGAGAGTTGTCACCATCGCCTTAATAATTACATTTCAAAAAAGCTTAACATGAATTTGTTGCGAACCAAGACCCTGGGCACTCTATAGAGGGCTTGTATATACATTAGGAACTCAACAGGACACAGTGTGTCCCTACTTATGTAAATCCATTACGCGAGTATAATCCCAATATCCCCATTATGGGCCATTACCTTACTACAAGCAGTATTGTTCTAAATGTTTTAGAGCAGTGATGGCCGAGCGGTACTAGCTGTGGCTGCCGTGCCGCAGGTATGTGGTACGATCCCCACCGCCGGCTTGAGCTTCACTGTATGGTGGAAGGGCATTTTGCGAGTGCTCGCCTGGATAGCTCGAATAGAAAATCTGTTGCCAAGCACCTAACGGTGTGTTCCGGCAGCTGTCCTTGAGAGCCAGTAATCCTTAGTAGGTTACTAGTCTTCTAAGGCTAGCCTGAACAACATCTTTGACCACATCATCACATACCATCAGATGAGATAGCGGCTAAAGGCTAACCTATCA
Organism: Plagodis dolabraria; assembly: GCA_963854805.1. Lineage (NCBI taxonomy): Eukaryota > Metazoa > Arthropoda > Insecta > Lepidoptera > Geometridae > Plagodis > Plagodis dolabraria. The sequence continues at coordinate 31,171,246 of OY978453.1, read as the reverse complement.
CTAATTATATATATATACCAGAAAATAGCAAGTTTACTATATTATACCAGTATAAATGAATAGCCGCTCCATTAGGACTCCCTGACGCGGGGTAGCTAGTTTCCTTCCCATATCTGTACATAAAACAATACCTACTCAGCGTCAGTCTAGATTATAATTTATTAAGTTGATAGTAATGATTGGAAAATACATAGTAATGAATTAGGTTGAGTCGATGATTACCTGTAGTATCTATAGATATCTATAGTTGAGTATGTGGGTATGTTATGTGAGTATGTTGTGTTTTGTTTGCAAATTTTACGTTATATTATAATATAAAATATATTGAATTATATAATGTTAATGATAACAATTTTAACTTTAATGACTTTAAACTTAAGTTTCCGCGTTCAAATAGTTACATTCAGACATACAAACTGTTACTTTCTTATTACGTTTCAAACGACACTGTTTGTATATTATATATAATAAAATATTGAACGAAAGGTCCCAAAATGGAAAAAAACTTTTTGCTAACCCTGCATTTAGTATTCGAGATACCTACATTAATAAATGTAATGATAAAATAACTTATGCAACAATTTGTGGGGTATCAAGAATAGTTATAAGTATTTAACGGGACTTAATCGCGTTAAAACATGTATATTTTTATTTATTTACGTTTCGACCATGTTGCATTGGTCGTGGTCACGAGCGAACTGATATATACATGTTATATCGCGGTTAAATACTTATAACTATGTGTTCTAGTCAAGAAACTCTTAAAGTTACTAATATCGTGAATATGAATACAAAGAAATGTTGTTTTTTGATGCAGTTAATGAGTGGGGTATCGGAAAGAACACAGCCTTCCCCATTTAGGGGGAGTTGGTCATAATACTCACACTTGGCAGGCGTCTTTGGGATCGCAGTTTAAGATATCAGTTCGTCAGAAGGCACTGCTGTCAACCTTCCGCTATTGTACCTTTAATCGCCTATTACGACCCTCACAAGTAGCAATGGAAGGGTGACATTCTGAACCAGTACCCCACGGGATATGGTAATATATCTAAAAGTTTTAAAATATCATTATTTATATCTACCTAAATTTTTACAAATTATTGGAGCACAAAATGTTTTGCCCCGGGCGGGAATTGAACCCGCGTCCTTCCGATTTCGCGCCGGATGCTTCGGCGACACAGCCGACCCCCCGGTAGCTTAAAGATAAAGCATCCGGCGCGAAATCGGAAGGACGCGGGTTCAATTCCCGCCCGGGGCAAAACATTTTGTGCTCCAATAATTTGTAAAAATTTATGATTTTCGCTTAGTATGCGGTAGTGCTTGTAATCATAATATTTAGAAATTATATATACGTTTTAGACTTTTAAAATATGTGCATAAGTTTCCTGATCCTTCGCTGATTAATAATTGATTTTTCCAATTTAATATGACGTCAATAAGAATACATAAATATTTTACAACATTATCTCTGTTCTTGAACAAAAGCAACCAATATATTCAATTACTATATGTTTGTACTAATACGAACTTACTTTTCTTAATTAGTTTTCTATAATAAACTGTTAACATCATGATTGTTCTTAATCATAAAATTCATAATATATACCAATATGTTTAAGTATATATTTTGTAAGGCATTTCATTAAATGTAGGTAAGTATACCTTATACACATAGACCAATCGCTATTGCCGAGAGAGCGCCGCGGCAGTAGCTAGCGCAACTGGGTTTATCAAGTTTTTGTAATAAGTCGGAAGGCGTTCGAGATAATCGTATTCGGAATTCTGCTAAGCTGATATATTTATCAACTCATCAATCCAACTGACGGCGACTTAGCACTGATTACGAATATTCGCATCGACAACGTGTGCGTTTATCGTGCTAATCAGTCGATAGTGCGGGTACAGGTACTCACACAATAACTTAATTTTTATTCAGAAACACGTAATCTAAAATATAGAATATTGACGGTTACATTATAATTGGACTTACTAAAAAGTTACTAATCAGTAAAGGCAATGATATAAAAATGCAAAATACGAGAATGCACCTTTTACGAGAACCTTCTGATCAGAGAGAGTTCAAAATCCATAGATACAAAAATTACCTTAAAATAGGTTTTAATTTCGGCCAAAAAAAAAAGAAATATGGACATAGAATGTAAGACTCAAAAACATACTTAATTAAAAATTATGAATGAACAAGGGAGACAACAAGAAACTATAAATAAAAAAATATTGTGTATAAAAATGAACACTGCAAATACATAACATATAGTAGAAATATCGGAAATTGAGGTAATCAATACTTTACGAGTATTGCCCACAAACTGCCAATATAAATCTGAATTAAACATTGCTCATTACTGACATTGTATAGACATTAAAACAAAACATTAATCAAATTTTACTCAATAAGTTACAGAGAATTATGGACTATTTTTATTAACTTGAAGCGAAAACCTCACCAGATGTCAATCGGAAATATGTAAATACTTCTTTTGATTTTATAATTTGTTAGTGCAGTTACTTTTAATATCAATTGTATAATTATATTGTATGCCTGGCTGTACCTACTCGTATGTTGTTATAAGCTCCTTCCAATCCAGCAGCAGCGGTGGGTTTTTCCTCAATCATGCAAAATTCAAGGAAAAACCCTGCAGGGCTGGTTCTATGGTGCCGAGTCGGGAAAACCTGATATCACATTGAAAATATTTTTTTTTCCTATTTTAGTATATAGGTAACTATGTTTCTTGTGCATTATGATGAAATACTGTGTGTTCTCCGTAATGAAACTATTTTCATTTCGTTTGCTTAGAATCACTTTATTTATTGATCTTACTTTGATTTATTTGATTACACTCTATTTGAATCTATTTGCTGTATGCAAGCTTGAGCTTTACAAATATGTAATATTGCAATCGTGTATAAAAAAAGTATAGATATGTGAAACTAACCATCATAACTGGTGGAACGATGATAAAGCTACATTCATTTGAATATATCTTGAAAGGTAACAATTTCTCACTAGAAGAATACAAAACAGTGAATTCTGATTAATAGACAATTGTTTGGCTCCTCAGGTTCAAAACGGTAAGCCGCAAAAATTCAACAATACATTACTGTCGCAGTCTGTAATGAGTGCGTTGCTGACGGCTGAAAGCGCAGCATAGTGCAGGTCCAAGCCATAAAAGCGTGGTCAGCATTTCAGCCCTTGACAGAAAGGCTGTAATAAAGACCAGGACCAAAGGACATGGCGTGGACAGCAAGCTTGAAGGCCGAGAGCGTAGCTAAGCTAAGCTTATCATAGAGTGAACATCAGAGCAGTCATTGCGGAAAAATCTTGTATTTAATGCTTGATGAAGGTGAACAACACTTTACTCAATATTGCGAGTAATTTAAACATAACTAGCATAGTGTGTTAAGAATGTATATACATAATACATATAAAAAGGAAGAATAATAATAATTAATGGTAAACTGTAATTGTGTTCTTTTAATTTGTGCCCTATTGTGAAAACAAATATTAAACTAGATGCAGTCATGATATAAACATTTTAATACAATAGTTAATAATAAATTATTGCCAATGACAAGTTGATGTCGAAGCCGCTCGTTGTATTCAACGTTAAATGCGACAAACTCGGCTAATTCATTAGAAGTCAAACTCACAGAGCGCAATGAAAAAATTAATAAAATTAAATGTAGTGTAACAATAAAGTGTTAGCCCGATCTGTCTCGCGGCCAATCTTGCTCCTTCAAAAAAACAAGATAAAAATTAAAATTCAAGGCAATAAGGTTTAATTCTTCGCAAAAAATCACTCGCAGGACTGTACTGGACCAGCAAACGGAACTCATAAAAAACATTACGCTTATAAAAAAGCTGAACTCGATATAAGCTTTGACTGTCACTCACACTCCTCCGAAGTTTGTTACTTTGGCTCAAGGTCTTACCTAACATTAGTACTACATATAATATTAATACGGTTATTATGTTTCATACTTTTTAGAGAGAATTGCAACTTTATTTTTTACCCCCATATGGGTTGATTTTACAATTGTCTTAAATTATTTTAATATTTCCATTTTTGCAATGACGCATGTTCGGAGACGGATTATCATCCAAATCGGATTGATGCTTACGGATATATCTTATCAGGTATGAAAAAGATGAATAAGGAACTTTTGTCTTTTTAAGAAAGAAATGATATTATCATTATGACGACTGTGTTCTCGAGCAGGCCTGCGTATTAATAGACTGCCATAGCTATTATTAAACCTTTGTTATACGAAGGTGATCATTATAACTAAATCATAATTTTTTAAACATTTTTTTTCGGAGATATGATTTGCGCTCGTAGCTTAGACGTTCTGAACCGATCAGAAATGCTAAGCAACGTCCGCCGCGGTCATGAGTTGGATGGGTGATCGCTGGTGACATTACTACTGAGCGCTTCCGTGCTTCAGAGGGCACGTTAAGCCGTCGGTCCCGGTTGTTGTCTTAGGATGGCAGTCATTATAGCATGGTGGTAGGGCATTTTGCGAATGCCCGCCTAGCTAGCTACCACCCTCAAAGTAGATAATCTGTCGCCAAGCACCAAACGGTGTGTCCCGGCAGCTGTCCTTGAGAGCCAGTAATTCTCTAGGTTAGCCTGAACAACACCTTCGACCACATCATCACACTGAGAAAAATTTCCTGGTATACCTTCCGAATATTACCTTCTAAAACCGTTTCCTTCAAAAATTGCGTCTTTTCCTTCCTCGCTTTACCTTTTAAATCGGAAAACTACCAAATTCCTTCTGAAATTTAGAAGGTAATGGATTTAATCCATCTAAAACAGAAGAACATTAAGAAAGGATTTTTTTTGGAGGGAAATTACCAAGAAGGAAATTTCTTCCACCTAAATATTCCTACTAAATATGGATGGATTCTAATAATTCCTCCTAAATGAATCCTTTTAAAATAGTGGGAAATATTCAGCAGGAAAATATAAACCACTATTCCACCGGAAACAAAAGGATTATATGGATGGGTGAGAAGGAATTACCGTTGAAATTAGATGTATCACATTTGGAGGGAACATCACAAGGAACATCCTTCCAAATTAGAGGATAATATTCTCCCAAAGTAATAGAAATTTTTCGTTCGGAACAGTGTCGGAAGGAAAGCTCAGAATTACCCTCCGATATTGAAGAATATTCACCCTCTCAACTAGTGGGAAATCAAGTGGCACTACTATTCCATCAAAAATGAAAGGATTAGACAGGCTTGCTGTAAGGAATTACCATCCCAATTAGATGTATCATATTTGGAGGAAACATCACAAGTAACAGCCTTCCAAATGAGAGGATAATCCATCTAAAACAGAAGAACATAAAGAAAGGATTTTTTTGGAAGGAAATAACCAAGAAGGAATTTCCTTCGAGGTAAATATTCCTACTAAATATGGATGGATAATAATAATTCCTCCTATATGTATCGTTTTAAAATAGTGGGAAATATTCAGCGGGAAAATATTACCACTATTCCATCGGAAACAAAAGGATTAGTTGGATGGGTGAGAGGGAATTACCATCCAAATTAGATGTACCGTATTTGGAGGGAACATCACAAGTAACAGCCTTCCAAATGAGAGGACAATATTCTCCCAAAGCAATAGTAATTTTTCGGAAGGAACGATGTCAGATGGAAAGCTCAGCTCCCTTTGAAGCCATTTTAGCGAATTTTGCTAAGCTGTTCTTAACCGAAAAGCTAAGCAAATCTGTCAGAAAAAAATCTGTCACCAAGCAACTAACGGTGTTTTCCGGCAGCTGTCCTTGAGAGCCAGTAATTCTAGGTAAGCCTGAATAATATCTTCGACCACAACAAAAAAACCCTCTGATATTGAAGACCCTCTTGACTAGTGAGAAATAAAGTGGCACTACTATTTCATCAGAAATGGAGGAACTAGACAGGCTAGCTGGAAGGTACTACCATCCAAATTAAATGTGTTACATTTGGAGGGAATATTGCAAAGAAACATATTTCCAATATAGATGATAGTATCCTTCCAAATCAATAAAACATTTTCAGTAGAAGCAGCGTCAAAAGGAAAACTCAGAATAACCCTTCAATATTGAAGAATATTTCCCCGCTTAATTGGTGGGGAATATATTTCATCAGCAACGAAAAGACTAGACAGGTTGCTGGAAGGAATTACCATCTTAATTAAGTGTAACATATTTGGAGGCAAGGTTTCTAGGAACATTATTCCTAGTTAGATGATAATATCCTCCCAAATCAATTGTAGTTTTTCGGTAAGAAAAGTGACGGAAGGAAAATGTAGACTAACCCTTCAATATAGAAGAGTTTTCACCACCTTAACTGGTACAAAATAAAGCAGCACTACTATTTCATTAGAAAGAAAAGGATCAGACATGCTTGCTGGAAGAAATTATGTATCATCTCAATTAGATATTTCACATTTAGAAGGAATATCAAAAGGAACATCCTTCCAAATCAGATTATAATATCCCCCAATTCAATTGTAAGTTTTCGTTAGAAAAAAGTCAATAGGAAAGCCCAGAATTACCCTCCGTTATTGAAGGATATTTATTCTCTTAACTAGTGGGATATAAATAGGCACTACTATTCCATCAAAAACGAAAGGGTTAGATAGTATTGCTTGAAATGATTACCAACCCAATTAGGTGTATAACATTTGGGGGAACTATCATCACAAGGAACATTTAAATAATCAATAATTTCCTCCCAAATAATATTATTATCCCTTGAAAATAGTGGTGCCAAAAAAATTGGGCACCACTATTCCATCAAAAACAGACGATTAGCCAGGCTTGCATATAAGAGAAACCATTCAAATTAGATGTATAATATATGGACTGAATATCAATGGGAACGTACTCCCAAACGAAATAATAATATCCCTCCGAACGAATTGGTATATTTCAGTTTTGGGAGGAAAGCGAAGATTAATCTTACGATTGTGGAGAATAGTTACCGTCTTATCTAGTGGAAAATAACAGCACCACTATTCGATCAATGCTGGAAGAAATTACCATCCATTAGTATTCTGTGATAGACAATTTTAAAATCAGGCCGCAACGCTGAAAATACGACTTTTCTAGTGAAAAGTCTTATTTTCAAACATTTGGGACAAATTGAAAGTCGTAGGTCGTAGGCTACAAAAGTAGGACTCGGGTGTCTGTTATTGTCCACTTAGTAGAATTGCCAACTTTATTTTATCAGAAAAATGTTTCCCAACTCCAAAATCAATAAACTGTACCTCTTTTCATTTCTTATATACTCTATTCAAAGAATAATTAATATCATAAGTCGTATACATAATATTTTTTTGAAAAGATAAGTGTGGATTGTGCTAATTATTGTCCGAAAATGCCAGATTCCGTCCTAATCTCTACTAGTTACTTAGAATCCTGACTTAAGATTGGTTTTCGGTAAAAACGTAAAATAAACACAATAATACTTTTAGATACGTAACGAATAACAATACAAGCGCTTTATTTTTACATTATGAAGCTTTTTGGGAATTTTTCAGTTTTTTATAAAGACAATTAATTTTTTTGTGTGTTATAAAGACCATTCATTTATAACTAGCTTTCCGGGCGCGGCTCCGCCCGCGCATATGTTGGTTATCGCGCGAAAACATTAACCTCTTTTTGCGCAGTCGGATAAAAACTATCCTATGTTTTTTCCCGGGTCTCAAACTATCTCCATACCAAATTTCATTCAAATCGGTCCAGTAGTTTTGGCGTGAAAGCGTAACAGACAGACAGACAGACAGAGTTACTTTCGCATATATAATACTAGCTTTCCGGGCGCGGCTCCGCCCGCACGTATGTCGGTTATCGCGCAAAAACATTAACCTATTTTTGCGCAGTCGGATAAAAACTATCCTATGTTTTTTCCCGGGTCTCAAACTATCTCCATACCGAATTTCATTCAAATCGGTCCAGTAGTATTGGCGTGAAAGCGTAACAGACAGACAGACAGAGTTACTTTCGCATTTATAATATTAGTACTGACTAGCTTTCCGGGCGCGGCTCAGCCCGCGCGTATGTCGGTTATCGCGCGAAAACATTAACCTCCTTTTGCGCAGTCGGATAAAAACTATCCTATGTTTTTTCCCGGGTCTCAAACTATCTCCATACCAAATTTCATTCAAATCGGTCCAGTAGTTTTGGCGTGAAAGCGTAACAGACAGACAGACAGACAGAGTTACTTTCGCATTTATAATATTAGTACTGACTAGCTTTCCGGGCGCGGCTCCGCCCGCGCGTATGTCGGTTATCGCGCGAAAACATTAACCTCTTTTTGCGCAGTCGGATAAAAACTATCCTATGATTTTTCCCGGGTCTCAAACTATCTCCATACCAAATTTCATTCAAATCGGTCCAGTAGTTTTGGCGTGAAAGCTTAACAGACAGACAGACAGACAGACAGAGTTACTTTCGCATTTATAATATTATAGTACTGATTAGTACTGATAAAATAATACTGAACCACTTAATTTATTAGTGTGGACACGTATACCGTCATCATGCTCATGATCGTCCTACTCCTATACCACTCTATGCTACATTAAGTAGGTACTACATACAGTCATACTTACAAACGACAATTTGTTCCCTTACACTGAGAGACCTCACTTCGCTCAGCCAATTACCGTTTTTAAGCCGTCAAATTATATGATGGATCCTGTTGAAACTTGTTCTATTAACTTAGACGGAAAAAGAGAAAATCCTTCTGAATTTACCTTCTGATTTCCAATATTATGCTTGCATCGCAGTGTTGCCAGCTTTTCGGACATATTTCCGGTAGTCTGACTATTTGTAACGTATACGTTTTCTTCCATCCTGATAATCTAGATTAAAATTAAAACTAACAAGGAAAATAGATAATTTGGGACTACGTAGGTTTTATCAATTACTTACCTAACCTTACAAATTTTAATTTAATTATTTCAATATGATATTATATGGATATTAATCCATTTATGAAAACACAAAAGATATGTATGGTTAAAATTAATGTGGATTAAAAAAAATATATATTTTAGTCTGTTATTACTATAAATCGTCATGCATATCGTGCATGCCACGGTGTTGTTCCGTAGCCTCGGTGCATTATTAGTATACCATGATATTAAAAACACATCTTCAAAGATGGTAATATGATTCTGTAAAGGTTAGTAATGAGTTTACATAGCACCGTTTATGAACTAGATAATGCTGACGCAAAAAGTAGAAAATGTTGTTATTTTCTAGGAAAAATTACCTATTTAGGTGCTGCTGGCCTCATCATCATTTCGTTTTGGTATTGTTGCATTAGGTAGTTGGTATAATTTTCAGTAAATTGTAGGCTGTGTGATGTTCATAAGATTGACACTTTATTAAGTGTTAACACGACGATAACGTTAAAGTGATTTTACTATAATTGCTCTCGTTGCTTGTATCATTATGATTATATGCATAGGTTTGATTAATTATACATCATAGGTTTGATAACCCATTGCTAGTTATTATCTTTAGCCTCAAACGGCGCCACCTTCCAAATGCTGACATATTAATAATAATCCAGACGAACCGTTACATATAAGAAAATCGGGTCCACCATGGAAGACTCCGATAGGTTACAACTAACAAAACTTTCCCTAACCTGTATAACTTAATTACAACCCTAAATAAAGGAATTGAATCATTTGAAATTGTGTATGATTAACTTTATTTTTACCCTGTTTCAAACGCATTGTAGTGGTAGGTAATTATTGTTTTCTAACTTTTTTATACTGACTGCATTCAAAGAACAATGTAAAAATATTATATACACAAAAATATATATCACAAAAACATAATTGCAAAACATACTGTCCATCTTACTGGTATTTTTTGTAAGATTATATAACCAATTTTCTTCGTGGTTTTGTTGGTCAATGAAAAAAATATTTCAGAGCTTAACACCAAAGTGTATACAAAATTTAAATAACAATGAATCTTTTAATAGATATCTTGATTTATCCGTTTGAATTATATTTTTTTTGTCATTTCCTGGATTTGGAAACGAGATCTGGCAATACTAGCGATAGTGGGCGTCGACCTGGCGGCGGCGGCCAAACATCCACGCCGTGCCGTCATCATTAATCGTTTGTACCGCGGGACGCGCTCTACACAGGCAGCCGTATATTTACTGGAGACTTCTAATGTTAGATTTTTATCTCTTACCTTGAAAATACCAATTAAAAACAGTGCTGTATTTAAAATTAGTCTAATCAGTGTTTTAGATAGTGACAATTAATAATGTAGCTACTATAACAGATATTTCTAACATGTGAAATAATAACCATTCGGGTAAGTTTAATCTTCACGTCTTATGAAGCTCGCAATTACGTACAACTTGTGAAAATACATTTCGCTGCGGACATCCATAGTAACATTACACATATTAAATAGTTTGTTTATATATATAAATAATTAACGATATTTGAATTTTGATGTATTTTTTTTATTTCCAGAAACTGATGAAGGAATAAAAAGTCAAATTTATGATTTGCCGAACAGTATACCAACACATCGACAAAAAGTCATGATTATCTCATGAAAGAATTAAAAGAAACAAAAGGAACCCTGGGATTATATTAAATCGTATAAAGCTTTCCATGCCCCTAATATTGGCCCAACTAATGTAAGTTTAACGACATTATACGCCTACAATACAATATAATTTGTAAACCAAGACTGTACAATATAATCACCTCTCTTGTCCTTTCAGATCAGAACGAATGCTCTCATACATGAGCATAATATTATGCTTCTATTACCCGCGCATCGTGACGTCACACGCGCCGCTCAACGCCCCAAGTGTCCCTGAACAAGGCCGTGCAGAGCCACGCCACGGGCGGCTGGCTGCCACCCTCGCTGCAGCGAGGCTCTGTTCTGTGTTTATTTGATTTTGCAAGATAATATAATAATCAATATTTAGTCTAGAGGTCCAGATAGTCATTTTAATTTCACTTTGGTTGTGTTATATCTTGTTTTTAAAGTGACGAATAGTTATTTAAATTATATTTTATCCGTTATGTAAATTATATAATTTAATTAAATCGTTTACGAGACTTGCATTGTTATCACCATTAATTTTATAATATTAGAAATTTATAATAATTAATATGTTGATCAATATTAATAATAAAAACTTATAACCGAAGCTTTTTTTCCATTTCAGAAGTCAGAACTCTGCTTCTTTCTGGTTAATAATATCACATATATAGAAGGTAAATACCGAAGAAAGTTGGGTGTTTCATGAAGGTAATTCGAAGATTTTTGTCTCAATTTATGAATTACCTTACTATGACGGAAGAAATGAGGTAGTTATATCAGCATTATTATCTTTCCAGTTAAGATGTGCTATCGTCTGAGAATCACAGTGAACTCTTTTATCTGCAAGTTGAATATAGAAGGTAAATGGGGTATTATAAATAAAAGGTAATTTCAGTATTTTACTTCTAATTTATGAAATACCTATCTACGGAGGAAAATGCAATGTGTCTTATCAGCATTAAGGTTGCCTTCGGTCATTGATGACACACAGCAACGATGGTGTTGCCTGTCGCTGCTACGTGTCATCAGTGACAGAAGGCACCCTTTATCCTTCCAAACACTTCTAAAATGGAAGGATAATGCTGTATACCCACTGCTTTTTCCTCCATCGTAAGTAGGTAGTTTATAAGTTGGAGGGAAAATACCGGAATCACCTTTCTATTACATCCGATTTCCTTCCATATTTACCTTTAGGATTGGACGGATTTCCGATTAGCAGAAGGTATACACTTCTAAATTGGAAGGATAATGCTGATATACCCACTGCTTTTTCCTCCTTCGTAGGTAGGTAGTCCATAAGCTAGAAGGAAAATACTGGGATTACCTTCCTATTACATCCGATTTCCTCCTGTATTTACCTTTAAGATTGGGAGGATTTCCGATTAGCAGAAGGTAAACACTACTAAATTAGAAGGATAATGCTCATATACCTACCGCGTTTTCCTTCCCTGTAGGTAGGGAGTTCATAATTAAGAAATAAAATACTGGAATTACCTTCCTATTACATCCGATTACCTTCTGAATTTACCTTTTGACTGGGGGTGATATCCAATGTGCAGAAGGTAAATAATTCTAAATCGCAAGGATAATGTTCATATACCCACTGTTTTTTCCTCCATCGTTGGTAGGTAGTCTATACGTTAGAAGGAATATACTGGAGCTACCTTCCCATTACATCTGATTTCCTTCTGTATTAACCTTTTAGATTGGGAGGATTTCAGATTAGCAGAAGGTAAACACTTTTAAAATGGAAGGATAATGATGATATACCCACTGATTTTTCCTCCATCGTAGGTAGGTAGTCTATAAGTTAGAAGGAAAATACTGGAATTACCTTCCTCTTACATCCAATTTTCTTCTGTATTAACCTTTTAGATTGGAAGGTTTATTACCTTCTGTCTTAATTTAGCAGGAAAAATATGGAAGGTTAACATAGTAGAAGGAAACAAGGCTCTCTTACCACCTGATATTTTCCGACCTTTATTTACCTTCTATTTTGACTCAGCAGGAATTTCCAACCAAAATTTAGAAGGTAAATTGTGATTCGTATAACCCGCCAAAACAGAAGGTAGACTTGGAAGGATATTGTTTGGAAGGAAATTTTTAGACGGTAAAAATGTTTAATTTAATCCGTCCAAGTAGAAAGGTAAATTTCCTGCTGAGTCAAAAGGGACGGTAACACCTTCCGTATTTCGGAAGGTCTTTTTTCTCAGTGCACTTACCATCAGGAGAGATAGTGGTCAAAGGGTAACCTATCATGCATAAAAAAAAGATAATATGCTCTTAATACTAATATGTAGTATTAAGAGGGATTTTGTTTATACGAGTATATACTCAAATTGATGACTTTATTATCACTTTATTATTTTAGCTTTTCTTAAGCCTGCACCGAGGCAGCGATACGTAATTGTGGTTCGTTAGATCCCTAGCTGTCTCTTTTATTATTAATTTTGAGTTATTTAATTAATATATAAGTATTATATTTAAGGATTCTTTCTATAAATCATACACTTTGGAAACACGATTATTTAAAATTTTCTCGATTGAAAAAAAATCCAAAGTTACATCTAAAAAATTAAATAAACCCTTAGTACGGCGTAAATACTTAACGGAGAGTCATCCATGTTTGAATAATAAAAAAAACAACATGACGTTTTCTATAACGTATACACATTACATTTTTCAAATAGGTATTTGTTTTTATCATACGGAGGAAATACACAAATTCACGCATGTTCCGCCCATTTTAGTCAGAGCCCCGTTGCTTTGTCCCTATCCGCTTTAGTTATTCTTCGGCCGTCGGAAGGGGACGGGTGCTGTTGGCGTGCCTTACTTACGCACACATACGCGGCGCGCCTAAAAAGCTCGGTGCGCCCTTAAACTACAGTTACAACTGAATGACGCATCTTATCGATAACGTAGGCATTTTAAAACTATCTATTTACTTAACGGACAGGTTTCTATGATTGAACATTATACTTACCTATGGCTACGCTTTCAATCAAATCAATCATTTATTTGCCAGAATATACAATCATTACAAATTCAGATGTTAGGAAAATATAAAGTAATACCTTCAACCTGCAAGCAGGCGTACAAATATTAGTATATATTTCTAAAATATATTATATTTTTTTTAAACGTCATATATTTAAATATTCTGTCATGCTTTATAAACAATTGTTTAATAACTAATTGTGCAGTTTTGAAATTGTTTCCAGCCAAAGTTTTCAAGTTTTCCAATAATTTATTAAAAACAGTAATAGCCTATAAAAAATATTTTCATTAATAACAACATAGTTATTGTATAAATGCCAGAAGGCATAGAGGATGGTGTAATAAATTTTTATATTTAAATATGTTTTCTCTTGGGATGACATCACTTCTTTATTTTTAAAGTTTGGATTTGCCTTTGCAAAGATACAAAAATATCTCATGTACATACATGGTAGGGAAAGTATATTGTTGTTTTTAAATAGTGGTGTGCAGCTGGCAAAAAACCAAGCCTTATTTATGACTCGTACAAACCGCTTCTGTACCTTGAAAATATTATCTAACTCAACCGAGCTTCCCCTGATTATAAAGCCATAACCAAAAACTGAAGACTTAGTTTGTGGCAACTGCATTAACATGTTCTTTTCAATTAAGATTTTTGTCCAAACGTATACCCAAAAAGGTATAGCACCTAATGACAACAGGCTTCATGGCAAAGAGATATAAAGTTGTGCACCAATAAATTTGTAAAATATGATTTTCGCTTAGCACGCGATAGGGCTTGTTATCATATTTAGAAAGACATCAAGTTACGTACCTACCTAAGGCACTACTTAGACTACTTATTTTGAACCGACTACGCAATGGCTTATTATTTTAGCATGCCTTTATTAATTTACGCATTTTATGCAGCATTTTAAATCTTTTTGAGTGACAGGGACAGTTGTAATAAAACTCGTTATTATGTAATGTGTTTCGTAATTATTTTAACAAAAGAGTAAGTTTATCAAGTTTGGATCCAATCGACTCACAGAATAATAAGTTTCATTAGAACATTAACTCTCTATTACACTTCTTCGAGGGTAAATTTGAAAAATCCTTCGTTACTGTATACAGAAATGCGCACTCCAAATGTAATGTCTCTGGGACCATTGTTTCCGTCTGTACGTTTGATGCGTCAGTAAATCAATCAGTACTTTGAATTTTATTTATATATACACATCAAATATCAACATCCATAACATCCACATTCAAACGAAGGCCTCTCCAACTGAGGGTATAATTTCCATAATCTCTACTTGGCAGGCGCCAAGGGGTGACGCAGTGTAAGATGAAACTGCTGCCAACCTTCTGGAATGCGCACAAAATCTGAATTCAGCAAAATACTTTTTATCCTGGTTATATGCATATTTATTTATAGCCAAGACATATTTACAAAGCTGGAAGAATGTTTATCAGTTATTAAACATAAGAACATTGCTAATTACTATTCATTAATTACAACACATCACTCATTTGATTGCAGATAAGTTAATCTGTTAATTTTTAATATTTATCAAAATTGTTCAATACCTGATAAGTTCACTCATTAGGCTTTAGCAAATGTTCTGTATAATTTTTACATATTTTCATAGCTTTAAAAATAAACAACTTCACTTTGCTGCCATGTTCTTTGACACAATAGTATTTTTTTTTACGTTGGGCAGAAGTGAGTTAATTTCATTTTATAAAAGTTAAAATTGTAATTTTTGTTATATAATCTTTCTTTCGGCTAGTTGTGATAAATATCTTAAAAACAAAAATGATTTTAAGCATACTTATAGTTTTTAATGTTAAATGTCATAATCCATACATATCTTTTAACATTGTTCATAGCTAATAAACTCAAAAATAACCCCATTGACATTTGTAATACATTTAATAATTATTTTATTGACTCAATTGTAAATCAACCCACTACTACAACCCAAGCTAAAACCACACATTGCAGTCTCAATTTAAAAACAATATTTTTGAACCCTACAGATCATTATGAAATTTATAGTATCATAATGAATCTTAGTAATAGTAAAACTAGTGGTTATGATGAAATTACATCGCAAATTTTAAAGTTTTGTGCTAACTGGATATGTGTCCCACTTTCGCATATTGTTAATCTGTCTTTTCTGAATGGAATATTTCCTGAACAACTCAAGATATCTATCGTAAAGCCTCTCTTCAAATCTGGGGATACCACAGATCCTAATAACTACCGCCCTATATCTGTAGTGCCTATATTGTATAAGATACTTGAAAAGGCTATGTTAAATAGACTTGATAAATTTCTGACTAAACATAAAATTCTTGCAAATGAACAGTTTGGATTTCGTAAGAGCAGTTCTACTGCACTTGCTTGTTTCAATTTAATAAAAGCCGCTACAGAGAGCATAAATGAGGGCACTCCAGTTGTTTCCTTATTTCTTGATCAAAAAAAGGCATTCGATTTTGTAAATCATAGTAAGCTGCTACACAAGTTAAGTTTATACGGCATTAGAGGTAATGCTTTGGAGTGGCTACGTAGTTATTTAAATAATAGAAGACAATTAACTGAAATTACAAAAACAATTTTAAAGGGTCACAAAATTTATGAGAGGAAGAAATTTAGATCTCAAACTATCATAAATAAGAAAAGAGTGCCTCAGGGAAGTATTTTGGGACCTCTCCTTTTCCTGCTTTACATTAATGATCTCCCTGATCACACAGGTCACCGGTGTGTTCTGTTTGCAGATGACACTACAGTTCTTATTAAATGTAATGACAAAAAATCATGCCAACAAATCGTGAACGAAGCGTTAGCGGATGTAATTAAATGGACATATAATAATGACTTAAATATTAATTTAAACAAAACTAAAATAATTCAATTTCAATCTTATAATACAATTCCACTATCCCTTGACATTAAATATATAAATCAAAAAGTAGAAGAAGTTAGCTGTTATACATTTTTGGGTATACATTTGGACAAAAATCTTAATTGGAAAGAACATGTTAATGCAGTATGCCAAAAACTTAGCCGTTACACGTTTGCCTTAAAAAAGCTGAGACAAACAATATCTGTTGAGGCCGCCTTAGCCTCCTACCATGGCTATGTTTCATCGGTTCTTGGTTATGGCCTTATAATCTGGGGAAACTCGGTTGAGTTAGATAAGGCCTTCAAGGTATAGAAGCGGTGTATCCGAGTCATAAATAGGGCTTGGTTTCTTGACAGCTGCAAACCACTATTTAAAAACAATAATATACTTCCCCTACCGTGTATGTATATAAGAGACCTGTGTATCTTTGTAAAGGCAAATCCAACCTATTTTCAAAAAAGAAGTGATGTTATTCCAAGACAAAAAAGATCGAAGTATAAAAACTTATTATACCATCCTCTATGCCAAAAAGTTATTTATGAAAAAAATGTTTATAATATGGCTATTACTGTTTTTAACAAATTACCGGACAACTTAAAAACTTTGACCGGAAAAAGCTTCAAAACTAAACTGCACAATTGGTTATTGGAAAATTGTTTTTATAGCATGACAGAATATTTTAATGTATAATAATTTAATGTATTTTATTGTGTAAAAAAAAACTATATTTTTAGGAATAAATACTAATATTTGTACACCTGCTTGCAGGTTGAATGCATTGCTATATATTTTCCTAATATCTGAAATTGTAATTATTGTGCATTCTGACAAATAAATGATTGATTGATTGATTGATAATTACTGTGATAACGGTTTTCAATATTTGCATTGTATGCCATTTACTAGAATTATTTTTTATCATTATTTTTTAGAATTACTATAATAAATTTATTATGATAATTCTAGAAAATAGAGTGGATGCAAAAATCTTGTTGGCTCTTTATTGTTGTCTTTTGTGCTGTATTGAGATATAGTTTTATTTCTATCCAATTATTATGCCTAAATCAATATTTTTCCTTCAGAATTGCCAATAACCACAGTACACCAAAGAAGTCTATCGTAGAATATAGAGTAATAAAATTACACGAAAATTATTTATAAGAGCTGTATCATAAAAAGGATGTTCACAATACATCCCAAACGCAATCAAATGAAACCACTAACCAACAGCTCATTGTACAGATTTTAGAAGCTAGTTGTTTGATTTATTGATAAGGGAGTCTCATAGACTTCCTTATCAATAAACGGCAAAGCGATTTTCACCGTAGGTACAATTATTCGGGGTGACCGGTACGTAGTCACGCTCGCCGACGGGACGTATGATCACGGTTTGGTGTGACCAAACCTAACTTCATACTGGATTGTTTCCGACACCGATTTTGTATGTAATTTTACAAAGTAAATTAACTACACCAAGAAAATACAGGCAGTTCAATATCTTATATTTTTGAAGTTTATTGCAATGAAAAATTAAGATATTTATTTCTAATCCACTTATTTGGCATCATTTTATAAACTGATAACTTTGTTAGCAAAATTTTAAGAAGTTTTCATGCAAAATTATAATTTGATCACTACAGAGGTTATGGAATAAACATAAGTTATAATTAACTATTCGGGAAACATCTGCCGATCATGATTTATAATTTAAAAAGTTCGAATGCAACATAAGCTTAACTAAAGCTTAATGGCTTTAAATAACAAGTAAAACTTAAAAAAACATATAAATAGCCTATGCCATTCTGCAATAATAATTGTATATATGCAAAAAAACTCCCAATTGCAGTAAATAAAGCTTTTTAGTGTTACTTTAACCACATTTCGAAAGGCAGTTAGAAAATGTAGATACATGGAAAAGTCAGCAATTTGATTATTTGAAAATGCGGCTTTCGTGAGCTGGTTTGTTAATTTGACATATTGCTCGAACGCATTTCTCTTGTGAATTCAATGCGAATTCTTTTTCCGTAGAATTTTTCCGCACAATAACTTATTTAAATGTGCGCTATCACTCGCTACTTTGGGAAACATGTGACATATGAAAATTGGTTAAAGCTTGTAGGTACATACGAACAGCACACGATAAGTCGGAACCTACGTGGATGCCCAGGAATTTATTCGTATCTATCTCATAAATATGCTTATCATTATAATTAATATTTAAAATGGCAAATCTAGTAATAATTAATATTTATGAAAGTCATTATGTACGTTTTGTACATATCAATCTGCCAGACTGGGCGTATTTAAGTTTATTTGCAGATGATACCCATGTTGGGATAAGGGATAAAAGTAAGCTAACATTAGAAATAAAATTAAATAGTGTAATGGAAAAACTTGAAGACTGGTTTAATGCAAATGGTATTATTCTTAACTCTAATAAAAGTATTGTAATGCAGTATCAATCTAAACTAGGTATTGACGGTAACTTGACAAGGAAAGAAAATATATTTTTAGGTTATACTATTGACAATACAGTTAGTCACTCTGCACACATCGACAAAATTTGCAAGAAAATGTCCAGTGCAAATTATGCATTATTCAAACTTAAGCCATTAATAAACAAAGAAACACTTATATCTGTGTATTATGCCTACATACATTCTATAATAAGCTACGCCGTTACTATTTGGGGTAATGCGTCGAACATTAAAAACGTTTTGAAATGTCAAAAATAGTCAATCAGATTAATAAATGGTTTACAAAAACGTAGCTCTGCAAGAAAATACTTCAAACAAAACAAAACAATACTCTGATTTCACTTAATATTTACAATAGCTTATTAGAAATACATACAGATAGGAAAAATTTGTAAAGAAAGAAGGATGTAATTCCTTACTATCAACGTCGTAATGAAAATTTAGTTATACCACAAACTAGGCTAGCGAAAGTCCGAAATCAGGGTCGTTGCTTTAAACTTTTGATGTACGATAAGTTGCCAATTAGTATCACTAAATTAAAATTTGATGATTTAAGTAAACGGTAAAGACTTTTTTTCCAAATTAACCCCTTTTATAGTGTTAATGAATATATGTCAAAACAAGTCTTGGAAACGTCATTCTTGTGCCAGGAATCAGCACGACAATCAATATAAGAATGTATTTAGTTAGTTAATGTGTTTCATGTGTGATTTAATATTGTAAAAGTCTTTATCTTTATCTTTATCTTTATCTTTATCTTTATCTTTATCTTTATCTTTATCTTTATCTTTATCTTTATCTTTATCTTTATCTTTATCTTTATCTTTATCTTTATCTTTATCTTTATCTTTATCTTTATCTTTATCTTTATCTTTATCTTTATCTTTATCTTTATCTTTATCTTTATCTTTATCTTTATCTTTATCTTTATCTTTATCTTTATCTTTATCTTTATCTTTATCTTTATCTTTATCTTTATCTTTATCTTTATCTTTATCTTTATCTTTATCTTTATCTTTATCTTTATCTTTATCTTTATCTTTATCTTTATCTTTATCTTTATCTTTATCTTTATCTTTATCTTTATCTTTATCTTTATCTTTATCTTTATCTTTATCTTTATCTTTATCTTTATCTTTATCTTTATCTTTATCTTTATCTTTATCTTTATCTTTATCTTTATCTTTATCTTTATCTTTATCTTTATCTTTATCTTTATCTTTATCTTTATCTTTATCTTTATCTTTATCTTTATCTTTATCTTTATCTTTATCTTTATCTTTATCTTTATCTTTATCTTTATCTTTATCTTTATCTTTATCTTTATCTTTATCTTTATCTTTATCTTTATCTTTATCTTTATCTTTATCTTTATCTTTATCTTTATCTTTATCTTTATCTTTATCTTTATCTTTATCTTTATCTTTATCTTTATCTTTATCTTTATCTTTATCTTTATCTTTATCTTTATCTTTATCTTTATCTTTATCTTTATCTTTATCTTTATCTTTATCTTTATCTTCATCTTTATTTAGTCTCCGTCTCCGTCTCCGTCTCCGTCTCCGTCTCCGTCTCCGTCTCCGTCTCCGTCTCCGTCTCCGTCTCCGTCTCCATCTCTATCTCTATCTCTATCTCTATCTCTATCTCTAGGTCTATCTTTATCTTTATCTTTATGTTGTAGCCAAGGAATTATTGTTTTTAGGTAATATTCATGTTCACATTTTTACCGTCCGTGAAAGCAGCAGAAGCAGCAGCAGGAAAATATAACCAAATAATAATAAGGTTAATAGCCTGAGGAAACTCGTTAGGATGCTTTTTTTTTTATTTATAAGTCTACACTCCACAGACTCCAGGGTCCGTGACTTTTTTCAATTAGGACATTTTTTATTTCAAAACAAGAAATATGAAATATGAAACATGCAACATTCTAAGGGGGAACGGTGTTAAAATTTCTTTTGTTTTTTTTTTCCTTCACTAGCATCCAGAATAGACCAGTATCCTCTAGCAGCACCGGTTCACGAGTTGACGCATGTGCCAGCCATCGCCTTCCTCAACCATTTTTGAGGGAAGATGGCGACCCGACACACAACACCGCCGCTAGACAACACCTTTCTGTGAGCATGACCGCTCCGGATACCCGTGCCAACGATTACAATTATGAAATAATTTGAAACTACAATAAAATAATATACCTACAGAAATTTACATATTTTGTTATTCTCCCACGTCACATTTTACATTACCGATAATGATAATATGAAGGAACGTCAGATAAAATACGACGGTCATCGAACTTCCGCTCCACCGGACGTTTTTTTTGAAAAAACTCATTGGCTCTGGCCCTCACCACCGATTCAGCGACCAAACATCGCCTTATATGGTAACGTTTCGTGTGTCGTACATCCGGTCAAACCTGAGTACTTGAAAAAAGCGAGTACGTCCTCACTTGTGACGAGCCCACCAAAAGCAACACAGCTAAAATTAACTTGAATCTAAGTGAATCTACTAAATACATAGTTACCTAAAATCTCGTGTTTGCCTTCAACCCCGTCCTACTGTCTACTGAATAATATTTTGTGTTTTTTATACCTACGCCCTTCAGGCAACCTTAGCCCATCATGCACCCTAATGTTTGTTTGCGGGCCACATCCTCAAAGGCCCTCTGCGAATCTCAAATGCTCAGTAGCAAGGAGAGTTATTTAAGAGAGGAAGGGCATAACGGCTTGACCCGTTCAAAATTCGGAGTAGCCCGACTGGGGAAGTACCTCCACCTTACAGAAGATCGCAGTCAAATAACACTGCTTTAATGTGGTGTTGTGTTCCTGCGGTGAGTAAGGTCGCCAGAGCTCCATGAGGAAGCGCTGTGCTGGTAGTGTTTGGGGACCAGCGGTGTGGCACCACCATAGTGTTGTGCAGGCGCGGTGTGTTGTTGTGGCGGTCAGGGAGACCCGGTGAAACAGCTGCCCGCTGGCTGCCCGCAGGTTGTAGGGGTCCCGAGCCCAGGGATCACTTAATCTCCGCCCTGGGAGGCTGACCCGCCGCTTGCGCATAATCCATGGTATAGTTGGTCGTGCCGGAGGAGGAGACCGGAGTGGACCCGGACGTCTGTATCATGGGGGGACCGGGGGCCCTTCCGGCTGCCACACCAACAAACCGTTTTACCTGTCCAGCACTCTTGGCTAATAACACTGCACTTTATCCCTCTCGCTACTGGCACAGCGTTTCCTCTTAATCTCTTCAATCAATCCCTTTTTTTAATGCCTTGGAAAAATAAAAGAAATGGTTTTTCAGCGGCCTCCCCGTCCACACTATCAGTGGACTTTTGTAACATCAGGGGACTTCACGCAAATATCAATGCAGTTCACCAACATCTTGAGACTGCACAGCCGACCCTTCTATTTCTAACGGAGACGCAAATATCCAGCCCTGATGATACATCGTATTTACATTAGCCCGGGTACAAGCTGGAGCACAATTTTGTGCGTCGTGCTGGGGTAACGTCAGGGAGGATATTTGCTGTCGCCGTCTCCATGGCCTAGAAGACAGGGACCTGTCGATTTTGTGGGCGCGTGTAGATCACGGTGGCCACACCAAAGTTTACGCGTGCCTTTACAGGTCCCACAGCGGTGACGCGGACACAATCCGGTTATTTGAGCACCTGCAATTGACGACTGACAAAGTACTGGTGCAGTACCCCTCCGCGGAGTTAGTGATATTAGGAGACTTCAACGCTCACCACGTTGAGTGGCTTAGTTCTCGGTCCACTGACTTTGCGGGAAGAACTGCTCACGACTTTGCCCTGGCCTATGGCTTCTCACAACTGGTTGTTTCTCCTACGAGAATCCCAGATATTGAGAGCCATACTAGTTCCTTACTTGACCTTCTGCTGACTACGCGACCGGACAACTATGCAGTAACAGTGGATGCACCACTCGGGTCATCGGACCACTGTCTCGTCCGGACGCAAGTGCCGTGCGCCCGACATGTTCCGCCCCGGCCTCCCGGAAGGCGACGTGTATGGCACTACAAGTCAGCAGATTGGGATGGGTTGCGAGATTTCTACGCATCGTACCCGTGGAGACAGCTTTGCTTCGCATCAGACGATTCTGACACCTGTGCAGCTGCCGTCGCTGAGGCGATACTGGCGGGAATGGAATGTTATATTCCAAACCCGCTAGTAGCAGTAGGGGAGAAGAAGCGAACGTGATTTAATCGGCCCTGCAATGATGCTAGACAAAATAAGCAAACTTTGTATGAGGCTTGGACCACGGCCCGAACTAATAAGGACCCTAACATCTCTGATGCGAAACGCAAATTCAACGCTGCTTCCAGGTACAGTAAGCGAATGATTGCCAAGGCTAAGTTCGATTTCGTCAGCAGATTTGGTGAGAGGCTGACTAGCCTTCCCTCTGGAAGCCGTGCTTTCTGGTCTCTTGCCAAAGCTGCTGAAGGAAACTTTTGCCAGTCGTCCTTGCCACCACTCCGTAAGCCGGACGGAAACTTGGCCCATAGTGCAAAGGAGAAAGCTGACCTTTTGAGCTCTCTCTTTGCCTCGAACTCGACTTTGGATGACGGGGGCGCTACACCGCCTACCATCCCGCAGTGTGCTAGCTCCATGCCGGAGATAAGCATTACCCAAAGGGAGGTCCGGCGGGAACTGCTTTCTCTGGACATCTATAAGTCGAGTGGGCCAGACGGCATACCGGCAGTGGTACTGAAACGGTGTGCTCCTGAATTGTGTCCAGTATTGACGCGTCTTTTCACACTTTCCTACACCAAAAAGGAAGTCCCGTCTTCGTGGAAGACTGCCCACGTGCACCCTGTGCCCAAAAAGGGCGACAGATCAGACCCGACGAATTCCAGGCCTATCGCCATCACCTCCCTTCTCTCCAAAATCATGAAGCGTGTTATCAACACGCAGCTTTTGAGATACCTGGAGGATCACGAATTGTTGAGCGATCGACAATATGGCTTCCGCCACAGTCGCCCAGCTGGTGACCTCCTAGTGTATCTCACGCACCGTTGGTCACTCGCCATCGAGAGTCAAGGTGAGGCATTGGCAGTGAGCCTAGATGTGGCGAAGGCGTTCGATCGGGTCTGGCACAGAGGTCTTCTAGCGAAGTTACCATCATACGGGCTTCCCGATTATGCAAATGGGTTGCCAGCTTTCTGTCCAGCACATGCATAAGAGCCGTAGTTGACGGTAGCTGCTCTGATAGCATGGACATAAATGCTGGCGTCCCGCAAGGCTCTGTGTTGTCACCTACATTGTTCCTACTACATATCAATGATATGCTGTCTATTGACGGCATTCATTGCTATGCGGACGACAGTACAGGGAACGCCCATTACACGGGCCGTGCAAATATCCCTCGTTCCGAGGTGGAGGAAAACCGCGAACGGCTGGTGTCTGAAATCGAGAGTACACTAACATGTGTCTCCGATTGGGGTCGACTAAACATAGTCCATTTCAACCCCACTAAGACTCAAGCCTGCGCGTTCACCGCTAAGAAAACCCCATGGTCTGTGGCTCCACAATTCCAGAACACCTCCTTGAACTACACTCAAAGCATCGGGATCCTTGGCGTCGACATTTCCAGCGACGTTTTGTTCCGAAGTCACTTGGAAGACAAGGTGAAGCTGGCTTCCAAAAAGCTTGGAGTGCTCAACAGAGCGAGGCAGTACTTCACATCGGGGCAAAGGCTGCAACTTTATAAGTCGCAGGTCCGGCCTCATATGGAGTACTGCTGTCACCTGTGGGCGGGAGCACCTGGATACCAGCTTGGGCCTTTAGACTCGGTTCAGCGACGTGCCATCAGAATTGTCGACGATCCCGAGCTCACAAGCGGTTTAGAGCCCTTAAGTCTAAGGAGAGACTTTGCCTCCTTATGCGTGTTCTACCGTCTGTACAACGGAGAGTGTTCTGAAGAATTGTTCGACTTGATGCCCACGGCTACCTTTCACTATCGCAACTCTCGCCATCGACAGGGAGTCCAACCTCACACATTGGAACCAGAACGGTATCGAACTGTGCGGGCTCAAAGGGGTTTCATTCCGCGGACGCTTCGATTGTGGAATGAGCTCCCTGCCGTGGTTTTCTCGATGGAGTATAGCATGGGGTTCTTCAAAAAGGGCGTGAAGAGATTTCTTCAGGGTCGGCAACGCGCGATTGATACCCCTGGTGTTGCAAGCGTCCATAGGCTACGGTAACTGCTTACCATCAGGCGGGCCGCATACTTGTTTGCCAACTTAGTGGTATAAAAAAAAAAAAAAAAAGAGTGGACCCACCAGCTCAACATCACACTGGACCTATCATAACCGGAGCCATGTGCATTCCAGGGTTCCAGTAAGCGGCAGATCTCCCTGATTCATCTTGAACACCGCTAGCTTCCTGTAAGCAGCAAAGCCCAGCATCCCTGCACCGACCGCTGCCACTTTAAGGTCCCACGGACCCGTCTCTACAGCACCTATCTGGGACGACCTACCGGTGCGGCCCATAGGCTGACCTTGAGTGGAGTGCATCGCAGCACCTGTTGCTGAGCACCTAATAGTCTACAACATACCGGAGATAAGTCCTTGAACAAGGAAGCCTACCACACGCCACCTGTCTGAAATCCACGACCCTTCTCAATATATTTACCTTACCTACCCTTTTAAATATATCTTCAATATATTTCTAAATCTGTCCTTCTTTGTTTCTATTCATGCTCCCTATTGCCCCTGCTAAGTACGAAGGTGACACCGTACAAGTCAAGTCTAGTTTTTTTGTTTAAGATTTACGTGATGAAGCGCTGTTTTCGAGTTCATGTTGAGTGCGGTTATCTTTTTATGGTAAAAGATTGTTACAACATTTTTCAAAACAATTAATAATATTATTGTACATTTACTGACGTTTTTTTCAAAAGCCAATCAAATAATTCCTGATCCAACTGTGTATAACTTTTTAACCGCCTTCCAAATAAGGAGGAGGGTCCCAATACGACACGTATATATAATAATAATATATATATATATATATATATATATATTTACATCACATCACTTATATTACGTCCTTTCATTTCGCATTATTGTAACGTCCACCACTTCTAGTTAATTTTCATAAACTATGACAGCGAATATTGGTCCATAAAATAATTTCAAAACTCATGTACAACTCAGTTTTTTGAATATTTACGATATGTTGATATACAAATATACGTATATAGCCAGACGGATGGTAACCAACATGGACTCCCATTCATATTATCACTCATCCGAACTCATATGATATACATAGGTTTTTAGTTCAGACTATGGCTTATTGCAAAATCCTTTGTGAAATACGACGTTGCCGTTCTTATTAGCCATTACATCATGTACGATACATCACGGACTCGCGGTTGTGGAAATAATCTCTGATTCGCTTTGAAGTTGTAAATTGTTAACGTCATAAATAAATTCATTTCATTTCATTTCCAAGTTCGGTTCTGTAGGTTCCTAGCATTCAAAAAGTATTAGCACCTCTACTCCGTGGTAATGAAACTAAATAAAATACCAGCCCAGCCGTGCCTATAAAATGTTTATAATGAGCAATATTAAAGAGTTGATGGCCGAGCGGTAATAGCTATGGACTACCGTGCCACAGGTCCCTAGTTCGATTACCACTGCCAGCTTGAGCTTCACCGCAGGGTATTTTGCGATTACCCGCCTGGCTAGCTTCTACCTTCAAGTAGAAAATCTGTCGCCAAGCACCTAACGTTGTGTTCTGGCAGCTGTCTTTGAAAGCCAGTGAAATTACAGGCACATGAGACTTCACGTGCCTGTAATTTCACTGGCACGTGAAGTCTCATGTGCCTATATATAATAAACATTTTTTTTTCGTTGACGTCTGCCAAATTAAAAAGTTTTTCCGATTTGGCTGAAATTCGATATCTAGGTTGTTCTGGACGATCTTATTCCAAATTTGAAATTGTTTTTCGATGACGTCGGCCAAATAAAAAAGTTTTTCCGATTTGGCTGAAATTCGATATCTACGTTGTTCTGGACGTTCTTATTCCATATTAAAAAAAAAATTCGATGACGTCTACCAAGTAAAAAAAGTTACCCCGATTTGGATGAAATTCGATATCTAGGTTGTTTTGGACGTTCTTATTCGAAATTTGATATTGTTTTTTCAATGACGTCTGCCAAGTGATGAAAGATGACATATCTCGAAAACGGTAAGAGATAGGTGGAGGAGTCTTTGAACAATGTCATAGTGAATAAGGAGAGTATACCAATGACATTTGATAAAAATCCAAAATGGCGGAATTCAAGATAGCCACCATACAAACTGCTCCGATCACGCTGAAGTGAGGCCGTAAGGCACAGCTTCAGTGGGGTCGGCACTTGGAGTAATAAATTTTATTTTATGAGTGTATTAAGAACTTTGTGGGATTTTTGAATACATTTGGAGTAACTGTCCGAGGTTGAAGGCCGAGCTCCAACTTGAGAGTATTTTCCACATTTCCGACTGGTCTCCATGGTAACTGCCCACGATAACCAAAGCACCTACAAGTGGGGTTCCTTAACCGAAGTGACTCAGAACCTTGGTACGATTCTGACCATACCACTTTTTTATAGCGATAGGGTGAATTTGGTTTGGTGGCTACAGTTTGGTTCCTTATTGTAATAGGAGTTTATATTGGATTTCATACTGCTAATGGAGTTTTTTTTTTTTTCTTTGTATAAGGTGCTTTTATGACAGTTTGTACTGACTCAAGATAGATGCGGGTCGCTTGCGGCCCGCACACTGCCCGAATAACTAGCTATCCTAATAAACTTTGAAAACACCGCGAGTTTTTTTTTTGGAGTAATTTTGTAAATTTCAGATAGTAGTATTAGGTACATATTTGTTTCGATTGACAAATTAAAATAATTACATAATTAATAATAAATATTTATAAGATTATCAGACAAAATCTCGCCAAACGCATAATGACTTCAAATTCTACAAGGCAGGTAGGAAGAGGTTAGTAGGTAGATTAGCCTTTGACCACAATCTCCCGTGATGGTAAGCGATGATAAGATCGAAGATGTTACTGGCTCCTAAGAACAGTTGTTGGAATACACCGTTATGTGCTTGGCGACAGATTTTCTACCTGAGGATGGTAGCTAACCTCGCGGGCGTTTACAAAATGCCTGATCATTACGAGACGAAGGTCAAGTCCGTCGCGGGATCTAAACCGTGGAACTGGTGCACTCCACAGCCATTACCACTGAGCAATCACTGCTTTAAAGTAAATCTACTGGTAACCACTATCCATACAACTTAATCGAAATGTTGAGGTTATTCAAAATGTAATTTTGATGTAAATTTTGTGCGTAAATAAAGCGTGATAACAAAGTAATGGTGAGCCACCCATTTTGCAATTTTAATTCACTTAGTAGCCATGCCTGGTACAGCTATGTATACAATTATCAATAGCATATAGGATAATGGGGTGCCGGGTAAGAATGTCACCCCTCATTTCTACCCATGGGTATCGTATCCGGTGACTAAGGAAATAATACCGGAAGGTGGGAAGCAGCGCTTTCTGAAGAACTGTAAACTTCTACTGAGATTCCCATAACTCCTTAAGCTTACCCGGCTTAGGACTGGCTACATTAAAAAATTAAGGTCGAAACTTACTTAATTTTATAAAACATTTTTAAACTTAAACCATAAAATAAATAGACATTTGAATAACCAGTGGAAACATGCACATGTTTACACTTCCAGGTAGATTGGCAGTTTAGGTACACGTATAGTTATTGGCCTACGTTGCTAAACCTTGATGCGATAACCCTGCGTTTGGTCTGATTATTGTTATATATAAAATATAAGTTTCTGTATTCGGTTATGATTATAACCGAATACGGAACGGTAATTTGTATAGAACTGTATGGGGATAGTTCCAAGAACTCAAAATGTAATAAATAAACATACCAAAAATCAATTTCATTTTTTTTAGCAATACCTACTCATTATTACTGGCTTAGAGAAAGATTCGAAAAAACTTGGGCCCTAGGTAGCGCCCTTGAATAAAGGACGGTGGCATGCGGAATACAGCGGCGGTGGCCGCATTTTATAACGCACTTTAGGTTGCATGGCAATAAGACTTATTTTTCTTTTAATATATATTATTTCGGTGCAACCACAAAAGCACTTATAAAAGCCGCGCCAGCACGTGCCAGAATTACTCAAAGGATGCCGCCGCGTTCATAACAACGCGTCACCAATTTCGATTTAATGTACTGACTAGAATTTTCTTCATTCGTGAATAGCGAAATATTTATCCGCGAAGACAAGAAACGAATATCAATTTTTTTACCACCTAATTTGCCATTAAGTGGTAAAAAAAATATATTCGTAATTAGGTGGTAAAAAAAATTATGTCCGACCGATGACGACCATGATCCATGGCAGTCCATAGCTATTACTGCTCGGCCACGGAAGCTTTCGGGAGGCCTGAAATCTCTGAAAAATAATCTATTTCATCAGATATTTTTAATTACGTGGTGCGTTTTATTTGTTTTTATTACACCTACCCATTGACTTGCATTTTACCACAATCTCACCTGACAGCGTATTAGTATTGTTTTGTTTCAAGGTACCTACATACCTACATTTATTGTTTGGCGATATTGTGGATCAAAGATGGTTAGCTAAATATTTTTATCCTATGATGGAATCTGGCTCCCAAGGGTAGCTGCCATCGGATCACATCAGAGGGTACGTCGTAACTACAAATAAAAATTATTTGTCTGGTGCTTAGCTACAGATTTTCTGCTTTCTTATTATGCTCTTTCTGTATTAAAGAATGATGTGATCGCATGTGGGTAAAAAATATTCACCTAGAATTTCTCTCAAGGAACAGTGCTGGAATAAACATAGTTAAGGTGCTTGGCGCCAGATTTTTCACTTGAGGGTGCTGCAGTGAGTTTGCTAACTCAACCTGGCAAAACGCTCTTACACCTTATGATGAAGTTCAAGACCGTGCAGTGGTCCGAAATATCCCTGCTTGGCAATTTATTAATTACACATCGTCAAAAAATCCTCAGTTTCTAAATTATTTTTAAGAACTCCCTTTTATTGTCCTTGCTTACTTCTGCTACCTAACACAATTCCTGTAATTAATCTCTTATAATAAATAAAAAGCACGGTAATGTTACCTATATATATATATATATATAGTATATAGATAATATTACCGTGACTTAAGTGTTGTAATTTACTCTTTGTCGTATTTTTATACAATTCGTCAGGCAAGGCAGCGTTTTAGAAACAATCTCTTGAATTTGTTATCTATCTGTATGATAGTAGAATACAGCATATCTTCCTAGGTTATTTCATGAAATAGTTAAGTATATAATATAATATATACTTAATATATAAATACCTACTGATGACTACCTCGTTGTTTCCTGTTGTTGATTGTGTGCGTAAAGCGCATCTTTGGAATCTGTTTATGGGCATTTTCTGACAAAAAATACCTACCTATTCAGTAACATTCCAAAGTCAACACTGTACCCAGTAGATGATAACCGTATGTATTGGTAACAGATATGAAACAGTAACGAAAATTAAAAGTTATTAGTTTCTTTAACGCATCGCTATATTAAATTTAATAACTAAGGTTCTCAATACTACGTTATAGTGATTAATTTATATGACAAGGATTTTGAACAAAAAATATTCTTAGGTCCGTAAGGCATTTACCCTTATACGGACGCCAAATTACTCTAAAATATTCACACTTTGTATTATTTGACTTCCATATCTTCGTTACCTACCTGATATCGGAACAATATGGACGTAAAATAATTAACTGTGAAAATTATTGCTTAATCTGGCATCCGTATTATGAAAACACAGAAACATCTGTTTTCATAATACAGACACCAAAATATTGGGTTTCAAGACTTTCAAATTACTACCTGTCATTTCAATTACTAGATTCATTTTATTTCGATGTGTTTCCTAAAAAAGAAAAAAAAGAAACACGCATGTGCATATTTCCACTAGTTATTCAAATGTCTATTTATTTTATGGTTTAAGTTTAAAAATGTTTTATAAGTATAAGTTAGTTTCGACCTTAATTTTTAAATGTAGCCAGTCATAAGCCTGGTAAGCTTAAGGAGTTTTGGGAATCTTAGTAGAATAGACAGTTCTTCAGAAAGCGCTGCTTCCCATCTTCCGGTATTATTTCCTTAGTCGCCGGAAACGATACCCATGGGTAGAAATGGGGGGTGACATTCTTACCCGGCACCCCATTATCCTATATGCTATTGATAATTGTATACATAGCTATACCAGGCATGGCTACTAACTGAATTAAAATTGCAAAATGGGTGGCTCACCATTACTTTGATATCACGCTTTATTCACGCACAAAATTAACATCAAATTTACATTTTGAATAACCTCAACGTTTCGATCAAGTTGTATGGATAGTGGTTACCAGTAGACTTACTTTAAAGCAGTGATTGCTCAGTGGTAATGGCTGTGGAGCGCAGCAGTTCCACGGTTCAGATCCCACGACGGACTTAACCTTCGTCTCGTAATGATCAGGCATTTTGTAAACGCCCGCGAGGTTAGCTACCATCCTCAGGTAGAAAATCTGTCGCCAAGCACATAACGGTGTATTCCAACAACTGTTCTTAGGAGCCAGTAACTCTAGGTTTGCCTGAATAACATCTTCGATCTTATCATCGCTTACCATCATGGGAGATTGTGGTCAAAGGCTAATCTACCTACTAACCTCTTCCTACCTACCTTGTAGAATTTGAAGTCATTATGCATTTGGCGAGATTTTGTCTGATAATCTTATAAATATTTATTATTAATTATGTAATTATTTTAATTTGTCAATCGAAACAAATATGTACCTAATACTACTATCTGAAATTTACAAAATTACTCCAAAAAAATAACTCGCGGTGTTTTCAAAGTTTATTAGGATAGCTAGTTATTTGGGCAGTGTGCGGGCCGCAAGCAACCCGCATCTATCTTGAGTCAGTACGAACTGTCATAAAAGCACCTTATACAAAGAAAAAAAAAAAAAAACTCCATTAGCAGTATGAAATCCAATATAAACTCCTATTACAATAAGGAACCAAACTGTAGCCACCAAACCACTTTCACCCTATCGATATAAAAAGTGGTATGGTCAGAATCGTACCAAGGTTCTGAGTCACTTCGGTAAAGGAACCCCACTTGTAGGTGCTTTGGTTAGCGTGGGCAGTTACCATGGAGACCAGTCGGAAATGTGGAAAATACTCTCAAGTTGGAGCTCGGCCTTCAACCTCGGACAGTTACTCCAAAGGCCATCTTGAATTCCGTTTAAATTTGGATTAAATACGTCCAGAACAACCAAGATATCGAATTTTAGCCAAATCGGAAAAACTTTTTTTACTTGGCAGACGTCATCAAAAAAAAAATTAAAAATTTGGAATAAGAACGTCCAGAACAACCTAGATATCGAATTCCAGCTAAATCGGAAAAACTTTTTTTACTTGGCAGACATCATTGAAAAAACAATTTCAAATTTGGAATAAGAACGTCCAGAACAACCTAGATGTCAAATTTCAGCCAAATTGGGGTAACTTTTTTTACTTGGCAGACGTCATCGAAATTTTTTTTAATTTGGAATAAGAACGTCCAGAACAACCTAGATATCGAATTTCAGCCAAATTGGAAAAACTTTTTTTACTTGGCAGACGTCATCGAAAAACCATTTCAAATTTGGAATAAGAACGTCCAGAACAACCTAGATATCGAATTTCAGCTAAATCGGAAAAACTTTTTTATTTGGCAGACGTCAACGAAAAAAAAAAAAAAATTTGGAATAAGAACGTACTCATACTCCTAATACAGTCGGTAATGTATGGTAAAATACACAAAAACTCCTAATCGCATCGAAATTATGAGCACTTTGTATGGTGACCTTCTTGAAATCTGTCATTTTGGATTTTTGACACTTGTCATTCGACTGCTCTCCCGATTCCCTATGATATTTGGTCGAGCACCCTCTACCTATCTCTTACCGTTTCCGAGATACGCTATTCAATTTTACTTGCCAGACGACATCTTAAACTTTTGGGAAATATCCCAAAAGTGGGAAATATCCCATACTCACTTAAAATTCGGAACCTAAAATTAATTATCTCCTCGTGCCAATTTTAAGATTCGTTCACTTCTACGATTCTCGCTGAACATTTTGCCAAGCGATGCGGAAGTCATATACTTTATAAAATAAATTCGCGCGAAACCTCGCTCACTCACCTGTGTACGACGAGACATAGCGAAATTCTATGATTAAACTAAAACATAAATAATGCGCACGATATGGCAACGTCGCATCTTCAAAGTTATTGCGGACGTCAAACACAACTTTCAATGAAAGTATTCCCAAATTGACAACAGCGCTACTCGTTTTGCTACGAAAATCAACGGAACTACGTAAATATGCAGTGTAGGTAGATTGGAACGAAAATGACGTCCAATTCACT
Source organism: Plagodis dolabraria (assembly GCA_963854805.1). NCBI lineage: Eukaryota > Metazoa > Arthropoda > Insecta > Lepidoptera > Geometridae > Plagodis > Plagodis dolabraria. The sequence continues at coordinate 31,137,753 of OY978453.1, read as the reverse complement.
TTTCTTATTTTGACATTACTGGTATCAGTGGGTCATTTCACGCACATTGCGCGTGGTCTCCTATTTGGCGTCCTTATATGGACGCCCAAAGCAGGTGGACGCCACATTAGATGCAAATAACGCCATAGTGGACGTACAACCGGTTACAGGATGTATATATATATATATATATATATATATGTGTGTTATTTATTAATTACTGAATAATTGTGATTGTGTTACGATAACAGTAGATAGGCAAAATATCAGTCCGTTAGTTAGATTTAGGATTTAATTTCAGGGGAAAAGTTTTTTGTCTTTTCTAAATCATTGAAGCGTAGATACTTAGTAGTATATGTCTCTAGCGGTTACCTCTCCAAGTCTACTTATAGTAGTATAGTAATTTACTATTATGTCTTTGTAGGCTGGTTTGAACGCGAAACCCTTTTCGGGTTGATGAAACGGATGCGGAGTCCGGTGTGCCTACTCTGGATTGCGCATCCTCTCCACGGCAGTCTGCTGCTAACACAACCGGCTATCTCTCCCCTACAAAAGACAAAAGGTTGTGTAGCACTTCGAGCAATAAACAGGACAGCAGCAGTTCGTTGGTGACGAGAAATAAGGACAAAACATCTCAAATAGTTCAGAAACTCTCATGATCTGTTCTAAGGAAGATATGTCCTTGATATGTAGACGTAAGATAAATTTACCTATTACAGAGTAATTTTATAGTGAGCAACATCTACGCAGTACTTGCTTGTACTTAATTTTGACAATTAAAATAAGTTTGTCGAATATTTAAGGAAAGTGATATGTAACAAAATTGCTACGAGAGAGAAAAATATAGTCACGTACAAGATTTGAACCCACGCCATCGACCTCAATAGCATGCATAGTAGATAAAAATAGTGATATATATAATTAAAAATGGCCCGCGGTGTGCCGGAGTCTCGTGGGATGCCGCGCCGGGCTGGTAGAATATCACCCCCCCTTTGTTACCTGTAGGTGCGGTAAGAGGCGACTAAAGGTAAAATATCATAAGGTGGTCAGCAGCGGCTTACGAACTGTTATCTAATACTGCGATCCCCTAGCCACCTACTAAGCGTGAGGATTATGGCAAAAACCCTATATAGGGGAGTTTGTGTTCATCAGAGGACAATCGGGCTGATACAGTACAGTAATCGGAAATTCCTTTTTATACCTGATACTTTCGAACGACGTGAATTTGAGATTGATCTTAAAATTTGACTGAAAAATATTTTTCCTCTAGTTTTCAGAAGGCTAACGACGGCTGATAATAATAAGCTGCGAGGATACCATTCGTAGGAAGTAGAGAACATGCCCGACGAGGAGCGGTGTCTCTTACATCGCTCGTCTTCCTCAAGCTGTCTCCCTCAACACGGACACAGCACCACTATCTGACGCAGGCACCGCGCAAGCCGGAAAATAATAATTCAAATCTTTTTGGCTATCATGTGCTCCAATGCAGCGCTAATAATATTTTATTAAAAATTGTTGTTGTTTTCAATTATTTCATACAATCACATACTAATAAGAACAACAGCTTTTTTATTTTTTTATCGAGTTTATTTCGAACACGCGTGATGATGCATTGGGGGCTTTGAGTGCTCAGTCTTCGAGACTGGCTGGACTGTGATGAATTTTCGTGCACAAACTTTATAACTTTACACGACACAAGAGATAGAACGCGTGGACGATCATCAATGAGGACCACAACGAAACTGAAATTGAAAATAAAACATACGAAAACGGCAAAACTGAATTCTGAATTTTAGAACACGGACTGTTAAATCTATAAAACGCGTTTTAGTTTGCTCCGTAACTAGAAAAGTTTGAGTGAGCTCCACTATTTCCATTTGTTGAAGCGTTATAATTTCTTCCCAAGTTCACACATTGTCCTTAAATAAATCTATGCATAAGTTGTGAATAATATATAGTGATAGATAACGTGAAATTTATAAAAAGTTTCGTTCTTGTCGTAATTCGTAGGTGTTTGTGATACTGCTAAACTGCTATCGTCACGAAGTGAACAACGTAAAGAGCACCTATAGAATTATTATAGCAATATAGTGACGAAAGCTAATTGTTATATTATTATAAAATAACTACCAGTTACTTTATGCATATACCTAAATGCATCTGCTATAGTCTGAGGTTAGTCCACTCAACATCATGTGGGCATCAAGCTTGTTCCCTCACAATAAAATAAAAAAATGACTTTTAAACGTATTCCACCAAAAATATTAAGCAACATTTTGACTCTGAGACGGCTCTGAATACACTGGCACGGACTATGATTAAAAAGAAAATTAGAAGAACCAGAACCAGTGACCAGGTTATGGTGATGTTCAGTCGAATGATGCAGAAATGAAAATTGTATTTGTAAAAATTGTTTTACACACCGCAAAGCTCTCTTAAATCATAAGAATCAACCAAGAAGAAAGAAGAAACATTTTGGTAATAACCAAAATGACAACTTGCATAAATTTTTCAACAAGCGAACATTAGTCATTTTCGAAGTTTGCTTAGCCGTTCTAGTCCTGGCTAGCTACCAAGTAGAAAATTTTGTCGCCAAGCACCTAACGGTGTGTTCCGGCATCTTTCCTTGAGACCCAGTAATTTTAGGCTAGCCTGAACAATATCTTCGATCACATCGTCACTTATCATCAGGTGAGATAGTGGTCAAAGGCTAACCTATCAAACATAAAAAAATATATATTAATTATTTCTAAATCCACTATAAATAAAAAAACTATTGAGGCATACAATCAAACCTATAGTGATTTCCTTATGAAGGCTAAATCCAGTAAAGCATTAATTCCGTAATGTAAGTATAAGTATATTATTAATCCTAGTGATATGTATTATTAGCAAATAATTAAAACAATGTTACTCTGTTTGGCTACCCCATGCGTCGGAATCTCTTTACATCTTCACTGTCAACATACAAAGTATACACTGTATTAATAGTCAGGTTTTAGTTTTAATGACAAGCATAAATGAAGAAATTGTATTGGTTGAATGTTGGACTAAAAAACGAGTTTGTTTTATATGCCGTGGCCGCTCCTTATCATCCTGCCCTACGCGTAGTGGTTCTGCAATATCACACTCGTCAATTGTCATAAAAACTAACGTGAGTTGTCATGATTATTAACTAAATATACCGGCTAGCGCTCACGGTGCTTAGTCGAAATTTCCGACCGGTGTTCGAACAGTAAAGATGTTCATTCTCAAGGAATGCGGGCAGCCTCGAAGGCTACACAACATCTATCAATATCTTTACTGTTCGAACACCGGTCGGAGATTTCGACTAAACACCGTGAGCGCTAGCCGGTATATTTAGTTAATAAACACTCGTCAATTGTTATGGTGATAATCAATCCAGTAACATGCTTGATGTTTTTACCGGTATACTTGCTTACAGCACAAATTTCAAGATCTTTTGTCATATTTTAAAACTGTAAATTCAACTATTAGAGCTCTTGTACAGAAACTTAACATCTATAGTTCTTCCCAGGAGCGGCCTATTTTGTCCAGAGTTTGTTCATATCATTCCTGAGCGTGCGTATTTCCTCAAGAACTAAACGTTCATTACTTACCGTATATGGTGTTACTACCTACCTACATAATATTTTAGATAACCTTTATATGTACTACCTATAGAATAGCACACAAAACCGTTGAAGGAATAACACAATCTCTCACAAAAAAATCTACTGCTGCTAAAAGCATGGCGAATAAGCAGTGCCTAAGAGTGTTACCAGAGATATTAAGGCACTATTGAAGGTACGAGTATAAAAGCTTTGCGTTTTGAATAGGTAACGCCACCTGTCCGAAATTTCCCGCATGAGCGACACTAATTCATTTTTAATATCGGTAATCGAATTTATCTCTGAGTGACAAGAAATAGCCATTCTCGCGTTTGTATTTGTTCCGTGATATTTATATAGATGTCGCTAAACGCATTAAATATAATAATTATTTATTAAATATCAATAAAGCAATTTGACACGGTGGGAAACAATGCACGACGCAAATGCGCTGCACCAGTCGCCACCTGTACGGCACGATAGGTACTCGAAGTAGAATAATTAAAATGTTTATCTACGCCCATGCTATATATATAGCATAGCTCTATAAAGCTTCTGAAACAGCTGGATTATTCAAAGTCGTGCTCAAAATTTTGCAGAATTTTTACGACTATGGAAAGTATACTGCAGAAAATCTCTAAATGCAGAAAACCCTTATTTGTATGTGGTGATTTTAATATAGATATTTTAATGAATTCTAAAAATAAGACTGATCTTATTTCATTATTTAAGTCATTTAATTAAAAAATTCTGTTCTGTGAGCCCACTAGGATAACAGACTCTTCATCTACCTGTATAGACAATATATACTCAAACTGTAAGATTAAAGAAAAGTTAATATATACATTTCAGTATTAGGTCTGATCATGAGGGCCTTGCGATAAAATTTGATGAAAATAGAGAAACAGAGAGTTATGAAGTTGAACATAGGTCGTTAACAACCAGTAGGCTAGAAATTCTCGTTACCAATATAGAAGCTAAGCTTGGCATAACAAGTTTTTCTCACTATGACCCGAATGACATCTACAATAACTTATTTTCTTTAGTAAATATTGAGTTTCAAAAAGTTTGTCCAAAAATAAAGAAACAAATAAATGGAAAATTGAAGTTTGGTGATTGGGCAACTAGAGGTATTCGAAAAAGTAGAGATTATTTGTTTGATCTGTATCGCAGGAAAAATTTAATATCTTGCAAGCAGTTTCATGATTATGTTATGAACTATTCAAAAATGTTATGTCTGTTTGCTTGTGTGCTAAATCTATTTTTATTAGAGACAAAATTAGCAAGTCTAAAAATAAAATAATAACCATTTGGAAGACTATAAATACTGAGACTGGTAAAAATAAACCTAGAGATTCAATTTATGTCTTAACTATTAATAAACATCAAATCTCTGATCCAATACAAGTGGCGAATATATTTGAAATTTTTTTTTCTAACTTACCCCTATAAGTCTCTAAATCATTGGATTCTGGTCCTAATGTAGCAGAAGCCCTATTAAAACATAATTTTCCCTGCAAAACACCGGACTTTTCTTTCAGATACACGACAAACTTTGAAATTATAAAGACATTCAAAAGTTTATACATAAAGAGTACTGAAGACTCGTGGGGTATGTCAGTTTAAGTGCCAGAGTCTATAATTTGCATTATTGCACCATACTTAGTAACAATATTCAATCTTTGTGTCGATAGAGGAAGTTTCCCCGACTTAATGAAACTAATTAAAATCACCTTGCAATTATAGACCTATTTCCATCTTACCTGTTCTGAGTAAAGTATTCGAAAAAATTATGCTCAAACAACTTTTATCTCATTTTAATGAGCATAATATATTGAATGAGAATCAGTTTGGTTTCACTAAGAGCCGATCGACAACAGATGTAGGTGTTCAATTGATGTCACATATACTTGAAGCCTGAGAGAGTTCACATGATGCTATTGGCGTATTTTGTAATCTTTCCAAGGCATTCGACTGTGTAGAACACTGCACTCTGATTCGTAAGCTTTCACACTATTGTATTCGTGGAAAAGCTTTGAATCTAATAGAGTCATATCTGTCTGACAGGCTACAGATGGTTGGAATAAATGGTAATACTTCTTCCGGGTCTTTGGTAAAAATAGGTGTACCGCAGGGAATAATTTTGGGACCTTTTCTGTTCCTAGCGTACATTAATGATCTGCCTTGCATGGTTAAAGATTTCTGCGATATTGTTTTATGCGCAGATGATACCTCTCTGATTTTTAAAGTAGATAGGAAAGATAGTGAACTCATTCATGTAAATAATGTGTTATCTATGATCTCTGTATGGTTTGCCGCTAATAATCTTCTCTTAAATTCAAAAAAGACCAAATGTTTAAAGTTTTCTTTACCAAATGTTCCTTATGTTGAACCAAACATTAAGCTTGGCTTAGATAAAATCTCTATTGACAAAGCGACAGTCTTTCTGGGAATCAAAATGGATTCAACTTTACAGTGGGATCCACATATACATGATCTAGCGGGAAGACTTAGTTCTGCTGCATATGCAGTTTGTAAGATAAGACAGTTAACAGACGTAACTACTGCACGGCTAGTTTATTTCGCGTACTTCCACAGTATTATGTCGTACGGTGTATTTCTATGGGGATCTGCTGCTGAGATAGAGACAATCTTTATCTTACAAAAGCGTGCAATTCGAGCCATATATGAAATGGATCCTATGGAATCTCTAAGGGATCTTTTTAAAGAAATTGATATATTAACTTTACCGAGTCTGTATATATTTGAAAATATTATGTATGTTCGGAAAAAATTGAGTAAATTTAAATTAAATAGCGACAACCACGATTACAACATTAGGAATAAATATAAAATAGCAGTACCAGGTTTAAGACTAGCAAAGACAAATAAAAGGTCCTTTTTAGGTAATTGTGTGCGGTTTTATAATAACATTCCCAAACATATAACAATGCTCACAGAAGGAAAATTCAAGTTGCATGTGAAAAATATTTTACTAAGAAATCATACTATAAAGTTTGTGATTACTTAAACGACAAAGATGCTTGGAAGGTTCCGCCTCTGCCAAGCTGTCACCTATCACCTACGTAAAATAAACAAATATTGTAATAATCTTATTATGTTTTCAGTCGCGTCCACCTCGCTGTTCGTGTCACACGCGTGCGGATCGTGTGCATAATGCCGATGGTACGCTCGCCTACCGTCGACGGCGACGCGAGCCGCGCATACAACGATTCTGCTAACAACCGTGATATTCGATGTTGCCAATGTCAAATTGTAGTGAATGAATTACTAGCTTTTGTGAGTAATAAAGTGGACACTTTACCGGAGCCAGCAATTGTTCAAATATGCTTAAGTGCCTATTCTGCCGAGGAGATTGAGACTGCGAGGTCTATAGTGTACAAGTTGTTGGCACCGAATAAAAAGTTCCTGCGACGTAAAGAAGGGTCGGAACAAAAAAGCTTGCTCAATATTATTAAATTAATAAAGGAATTCGAGTGTGAATCTCTCCCTGTATTTGTAGTTAAAAATTTGAATAAACTACCACCCGTGACTTTTGATTTCGTGGACGTGACGTCATTCCTCAAAGAAATGACTCTGTTAAGAAATGACGTGGCTTCTATCAAAGCCAAAAACCTTACAAATGACACGGCTGCAAAATCAGTAGACACCGAATTTCTGAAATCCGAATTGGAAGAGATGAAATCCATGTTATTGGAATTGCAGTCGCAAGTAAATAGTAATAAAATTACAACAACGGCGGCGGCGGCGGCGAGCACCGATGCGCACGCGCCGACTCTGTTGCGCTCACCTACGCGCTCCCTAGTGAAGCACGGAAATAAGCGAGACGGCAGTAGCAGTACATCCAATGTTGATAGTAAACAACGGAACTCTATGGAAACACCGAGTAGGCACTTGTCGGATCAATCAGCTGATCGATTGCATTTATTTATTTATTCAAAAAAACAATGTGGCTGACAGACTATAATGTCCAAAACGCCAACATGTCTAAAACATAAGTTGCAAACACAAAACATTATTACTTAAATCTACATTATACATTATATATCAGTTATTATATTATACCATTCTATACACATAGTATTATTAATATTTACTAACATTCAATGTCATACTAAATTAAAATACAGTCACAAGAAAAGTAATACAAAGAAGAGATATACAAAATGTCAATAAAATCAATAAATGTCAATTTATAATATAATATTTAAATTAAGCGAGGATTACATTAAATTTTATGATAATTCAAATTTAAGTACAAATATGCATGTCTTATTAGGGTTCCTATGTTGTCAGCAAATATATCAACATTCTCGTCATAGAGAAGCAAGTCACCGAGCAAGGCGCGCGCACGAGCTGTGGGCATGTGCATGTCCCGTTTTACCGGGACATAGTACAGAATATTGAAAAGACTACAGCGGCGACTTTAAATACTGTAGACGACCTTAATAGATTATTACCTAGGGATGATAACTTCATATTGGTGGAGAAAAATAAGAGAAGGAACCATGTGAACATGAAAGGTGCACGACAATGCTCGAGTAAATTGCAAACAGCCCCGCTTACATCAACTGTTTACGTTTCGCGCCTAAATAAAACTACCACCCCTGAGGACCTATTGTCTTATGTTACAAAAATGGGTGAGCAGTGCGTCAATGTAGAACAGATAACACAAAAACACGAGACCGAGTTTTTATCGTTTAAGCTGACAGTTCATAAAAGCAAATTAGACAAGTTTTTAAACGTCGGCTTTTGGCCCACGGGCGTCAGGTTTAGACTTTTCCGTGAATACACGGCGAGAGAAAATAAAATAACTAAGTAATATGGATAATAGGTCATTTATAAATATAATTTCTTACAATTGTAAGTCAATAAAGCGGTCCAAGCAGTGTATACGCGATCTTACTATGAAAAATGATATCGTTTGTGTACAGGAAACTTGGCTACTACCCCACGATCTTAATTTCGTGAATGAAATTAACCAAGATTTTGGGAGCGTGGCTAAGTCTTCTGTCAATATGTCTGTAGGTATATTAAGAGGCAGACCATATGGAGGATTGGCAATAATGTGGAACAAAACGAAATTTCCTTATGTCGAACCTATTGACTGTTCCAGCGATCGTATAGCGGCAGTGCGCATATCTGCTTATGATAGATGCATTGTCATTGTAAATGTGTATATGCCAACAGATAACGATGAAAACCTGACCGAGTTTATAAACTGCTTGGGTTCTATTCACGCGATTGTTGAAGAAAGTGAAGTGCAATTTGCGTTTATTTTGGGTGATTATAATGCACATCCATCGGCTAGGTTTGGTCGGGAACTATCTAAATTTTGTATAGATACGGAGTGGGTCTGCGCGGATATAAATATTTTAGATATTAATTCTGACACGTTCACGTATCTCAGCGAGTCTCATGGAAGCAGATCGTGGCTAGATCACTGTGTTACTACCAAAGCAGCGTGGGAAACTGTGGTCACCGCGGAGGTCTGTATGGCGTCACGTGGTCAGATCACTATCCCTTACGTATAGTTTGCAATCTGTCTATTTTAACAGAAGAAAAGGTCACCGTCGGCGGCCAGGACCCGCTGAGGTATGTTAGGTGGGGGGAGCGGTCGGCGGAACAAATAAACTGTTACGCAAAATATTGTTTTGATAATTTAGATAGCATCTGTGATATTTTTAATTGCAATTGTTTTGAATTAAATATAACATGTATACACCGTAATGAATATTGTAAAGATATAGATAGATATTATACGCATATTGTCGACATCCTGCAAAAAGCTTCGATCTTAAGTTCCCGTTCAGGTGTACAGAAAAGGTACAAAAAGATAACGGGATGGAATTATAATGTCAGGGACAGCCATCAGATTGCTAGACTTCATTTTCGAAATTGGGTTAGTGCTGGTAAGTCATCACAAGGCATCCTGTTTGAAAATATGTGTAGTAGTCGTGCAAAATTTAAGAATAAATTGAAATGGGGCCAAATCAATGAGGATAAAATAAAAATGAATATTTTAGCGTTACACAGAAAAGAAAATAATTTCGTAAAATTTTGGAAGTCTATAAATAAGTACAATTATAAACAAAGATTACCTGTATCCTATATGTCTATATAGGAGAAGATTTACTTATTATTTTATAATAAATTAACTCAGACAAAATTTGATTGATGAAATTGTATTTATTTCGGACAACACACAGCATTACAACATGATGTCATGGGCATTACAACAAGTGCCCTGGAAACCATCAAACATGCTTATCAAACTTTATCTAAGTGTTTCACAAATTATTTTAACGTCTTCTAGTCTAGTCCTTATCAACGTCTGCTCTAGGAACACCTTTAAAATATTTAGAATAGAAAAATGTATAGGTTGTCATACCGCGCTATCGCATTGACTTGCCTTTTACGAGTAGATATAAAAATATTGTTCGTGATTAAAGACAATTCAAAATTACACAATATAACAAAGTCCATTTGATTACTTAGCATGAGACAACATAAATCTTTGTCAATTAATAAAGTGGCAAAACATTATACAGGGTTACTGGTAACTTACGCATAACCTCTTAAGGGTAATTTCAGTACATCACAAGGAACAAGTTTAGCTCAATTTTTTTTCTGAAAACTTTATAAAAAAAATCATCAAGATTTTCTTGTACTCTCTAACACATTTTGGATCTGTTTTGTTACGTAACAAACGATATAGCAAAAACGGAGCGCGTGCCGCTACATAACTTACAGAGCTACGTACGTAGACACGCACACACTTACACGCACACCCGTAGTCAAACAAGCTAAAGCGCAGCCTACGAAGGTATCTCCACGGTACCTACCTACACCGTACATACTGTCCACATTATGTTTCATACTTATTACGTGTATGTACACTGGGTCCACAATACCTTTATACTTAAAAAGTTCTTTAGTAAATTAAATAGCGACAAACCCATAAAATAAATATGAAGTACCTACGTTGCTGGACAAAGTCACATACATATTCACTAGGACTTGTACACGTGCACATTAGCGATGCAGTGTATGTAGCAGCCAGCAGGTAGATAAGCGCAAGGCGCATGGACAATGACGCGACACGACAACGACGGAAATGAGCGCCTCGTGGCGGGGCAGCGCGGCGGCGCGGCGCGGCACAGCGACCTCCTGCGCACGTAACCCATACAATACCTACTAGTACTCGTGGCACCCAACTTTCATTTGTTATTTGGTTCAGTCACATCAATTTTTTATTACTGGTATCACCACAGTTTTCATTAGAGGTTCAGGTAAATAACCATGCTTCATACATAGATTAAAAAAACATATATGATTGTATAACTTCTCACTGCCACAGACCAGATGCTCCAAATTGTATGTTTAATTAAAATCTAGTACAAAATACCTACCAGTGGGTGTTATCCTTATCACAAAGTCACTATACACATAATTAAAGTGAGATATACAGGTATTGATTGCACACACATTTGTTTCAACATGGAGGCAGTACAACAGTCAATGGCCCAACTCCAGCAGTTATTTATGCAGCGGATGGATGCTTATGAAGGTGAGCTTCAAGTTGCAGCTCCTTCAACCAATGTGAGCAACTTGGCATCAGAGTTTGCTGCATTCCGCTCCTTTATTATGACAGCTATTCAGTGCCTTCAGGATCTGGTGGGCATGCTTGTACATCAGCAGGATTCGATGGAAATAATATGTGTATATTATATTTGATGTGGTTAGTTTATGTCTATGTGTTAGTATTTTTTTTTTTTTATCTTTTTCTTCCCTGGGTAAAAACGAAAATTTGTACGTGTGTATATTGTGTGTTTTTGTATTTTTTTAATAACTGATACCCAACTGGCAGGTGGAGAGTTATAAAAAACCTCTTTTATATTTTTATCTATCTATATATATATATATATATATATATATATTACATTATTATTTATAAGTATAAATAGTATTTATTATATAATATTTATATCTCATATTACAAACTATGTTAAACCTATTTAGCAATGCAGATAATACTGATAGTGAAGAGTATGTGTCATTGTCTTCTAACAGTTCCCTCAGTGACCAGAGTTTCGAAAGCATCCCAACACTCAACGATACTCTCGACGCACAGTTTTCTGATGTTCCGAAAAATTTTAACGTGATTCATATCAACGCGCAGAGTATTCCGGCACATTATCCCGATATGCAGGCATCTCTAGATCACAAAAATATTCACGCCATAATAGTCTCCGAAACATGGTTCAAGCCGTGCTTACCCTCTATATCATACTCCTTGCCCGGCTTTAACCTTATCCGAAATGATCGTACTGACAGCCGTGGGGGTGGGGTGGCTATTTACCTTAGATCACATATTCCTTTCTCAGTAGTCAGCACCTCATCCCAGCCGCCTACATCAAATGCCGGTGAGCATCTTTTTGTGGAAGTCCTTCTTTCACATAATAAAATCTTACTCGGAGCCTATTATAGCAGTTCTTCTTGTAATAATTACTTTTCATCTTTTGAACAAATCCTTGAAGATCTTACCCCTTCATATATCCATACCATTATCATGGGTGATTTCAATACCTGTCTTCTCAAACGGGATTGTCGTACTTCCTCACTTCTTGACTTGATTATAGTATCATCCACCCTGCATGTTGCGAAGCACGGTCAATGTTCCGCCGATGCCTTCTCATATCATGATCTGATATTCCTATCTTATAAAATTCGTCCTCCTAAAGCAAAACCTAAAGTCATACTTCAGCGCAATTTTAGTGGCATGGACCGGGTTGCATTTCTTAATGATGCCCAAGTAGTCGACTGGTCTCCGGTATATAATGCAGCGACTGTGAATGACCAAGTTGCTATTTTCAACTCCTTATTAACACAGTTGTATGATAAGCATGCCCCTCTGCGAGCTATAAAATTAAAACACCTTCCGGCTCCTTGGCTAACCAATGACATAAAAGTTTTAATGCATAAAAAAGCAGTCACTAAAAGTAAATACAAGCGTCAACCAAGTGATGAAAATAATGCTGTGTATGTTAAATCTCGCAATCGCTGCAATATGGTGTGTAGGGATGCTTTACGCCACCATGTTCACAAGTCTGTCGCTAACGAGGACCCTGCCAAAGTTTGGAAATTTCTCAGGTCATTGGGCATAGGTAAATCACGACAAGAGTCTATTCCTAATGCTTTAAATATCAATTCTCTCAACCAACATTTCTCTTCGTCATCTGATATTAACATCTCAGATAAAAACAATACTTTACGTTATCTTTCAACTTTACCGACTCCCGATCATTCTCCATTTATTTTAAATCAACTATCTGCTTGTGATGTTAAGAAGAGCGTAATTTCAATCACTTCCAATGCTGTTGGTGTTGATGGCATAAGTCGTAACATGGTTATGCCCATCTTAGATTTTATACTTCCTGTTATCTGTCACATGTTTAATATTTCTGTCTCTGATGGAGTATTTCCCTCAATTTGGAAAGACGCTCAAATTATTCCCTTGGCTAAAAAATCAAACCCTAAATCTTATTCCGATTATCGACCCATTTCTATCCTTCCATTCCTGTCAAAAGTTTTCGAGCGTCTTATCTACAACCAAATTAGCAAATTCTTATCTAGTCACAATCTCTTAAACCCTTTTCAATCTGGCTTTCGACCTGGGCATAGCACTGTAACTACTCTCATCAAAATTACTGATGATATCCGTCTTGGAATGGACAACGGCCAACTTACCGTATTAACTCTATTAGATTTTAGCAACGCCTTTAACACTGTTAATTTTGACATTCTTCTTGCTCTCCTTCGCTCAATTAACATTTCTCCAAAGGTAGTTGATTGGTTTCACAGTTATCTGTACGGGCGCAGGCAGCGTGTTTGCCTTGAAGATAAATACTCTTTGTGGTGTAACACGTCAGCAGGCGTCCCGCAAGGTGGCGTCTTATCTCCTTTATTGTTTGCTCTGTTTATTAATTTTATTTCTCACAACCTCACTTCTTCCTAACACCTATATGCTGACGATCTACAGATTTATTCTAAGGCACCAGTGAATAAACTATCTGAAGCAATTCAGACTGTTAATGCTGATCTTGATCGTATAGCTAAATGGAGCAATTCTTTTGGGTTACAAGTAAATCCCATTAAGACACAAACAATAGTAATGGGTAGCTCAAGATTGCTGTCTACAATAGACTGGACATTACTTCCTCAAGTTTTCTTTGGTGGTATTGCTATTCCCTTTAGTAGCTCTGTAAAGAATCTTGGAATAACAATGGATCGCTATATGAGGTGGGATCAACAGCTACAAATCACCAGTCGCAAGCTATTTGCCGCAGCAGGATCCTTAAAAAGGTTGCGCAACTTTCTTCCAACAGCCTCTAAAATTGCATTAGCTCAATCTCTTTTACTTCCTATTCTTGACTACGCTGATGCATGCTATCTAGATCTCACGGAGGAACAGCTAGATAAACTTGAGCATCTTCAAAATTTTTGCATTAGATTTATATTTGGTTTACGCAAATATGATCACGTATCTCAGTTACGTTCTAAGCTCAATTGGCTGAATATACGTTTTCGCCGGAATGCTCATATTCTCAGTCTCCTTTACAATATATTGTTCAGTCCTACATCCCCGCGCTATCTCAAGGAACGCTTCGATTTCCTTCACTGTTCTTCATACACGTTAAGGTCATCAGAAAATCTCACACTTGAAATCCATCCTCATACGAGTTCGTTTTATAGCAAATCCTTCACTATTCAGGCTGCCCGCTTGTGGAATTTTCTTCCTGTATCAATCAGACAAGCACCGACTCTCAATATGTTCAAGGATCAAGTTAAAAGGTTTTATTTGTCTAATTAATTTTGCACTATATTTTTGTCAATTTCTATGCTATATATCCCCTAATCTGTATTCGCCGGCCGGCCGGAAACGCCGCATCTGTACAAACCGGCCTGCCGGTCGGTGGTCAATAGTTGTGTTTGCAAATTCACCATAAAATCTGCGTTAGTCCAATTTTCATATGGCAAACGGTTTTCGAAAGGATGGATCCTTGGTTATACGAGAAAAAATCCATATTTATCTGAGATAACAGAAAGTATGTTTAATATTTTTATGAAATCTGAAACCAGCTCAAATTACATTTTGGTGCCAAAATATTACGTCATTTAATAATAATCTCGTAACTACTTCTATAGTAATGAACCTAGAAAGCTGTAATTTTGCATATACATAGAAAACAAGTCAATAACGATGTTAAAAGAAATTAAAAGGATAAGGATTGAAAAGTTTTTTTTTTATAATTTTTTTTATTTGACCCTCTTGTGTGTCCCGGACGAATTTTCGGTTGTCTGAAAAAAAGGTTTAGTGCGAAGCTTGTATTTATCCAATCGTTATAATTCAAACGTTGTTAGTAAGCTAGTATCCTTGGCTATACAACTCAAAAAATTGCATCACGTTACGGTAACGAGAAGTTATTCAAATCGTGAAATGAAAATAAAAAACTTTCACTCGATACATTTTGCCGCGCAAACACTCACCGATGGAAACTTACGTAATAAATAATCTCGTAAGTACTTTTAAACTACTTAACCCTAACATCTGAAATAATTCAGGTGTATAGATTACATATAAATAATCATATCAAAAGAAGAACCAAAGTCGTAGGTGGTATAGTTTTTGAATAAAAAAATAATTACGCTTCCATAGAGTTTTCCCGCCAAAATTCTTAAAAAAAAATCGCGTTGTTTTAATCTCGTTACTACTTTTAAAATATTTATCCCAACAATCTGTTATAATTCATGGGTAAAGAACCATAGTAAATACTCATATTAAAAGAAAAAGCAAAGTGATAGGTGGAATAGTTTCAGAAAAAAAAAATAAAAAATTTTTATTGAAAATTGCTGTTTTTCGCCATTTTTGTCGTCTGTTCAAACTCCTTTTCCTGTAAAATTTTCCATAAAAAGGTCTATTTTCATTTATTTTCCCGTAAAGCGAATATGATGAGGATTGCATTGGTACCAAGAAAATTATATGTTGATTGGAGATTACATCAAATAAACTCGATTTTAAAACAAAAAACGTCAAAATCTGCAAAAATATATTTACATTTCGCTGTTTGATCCACTCAAACTAAATGAATGAAAATGTTATTTTTGTAGGGTATAGGTGATATATTAGGGTATGGGGATATAAGGGTGACATGTTAAGGTAATGAAAAACAACTTTGTACTAAAAATAAACGTGACGGGGCGTCGAGGGAAAAAAAACGGTGACAGTTTACGATCGATGCGCAATACCCGAGTAACAGATCCGAACATATTAGGGGTTAAGAGATAATATTATAATATGTACTATATTTTTATATAATTTATAGGTATATGTATATATCATTATCTATTTATGTATGTTGCTATGTATATGTTTATATATATATATTATATATATGTTTATAATTGTATCTGTTATTCATCATTTGTCTTTCGTCAGTTTACTGATAGTGATATTAAGAAGAGTATTTCATCCATTTCATCAAATGCAGTTGGTGGCGATAGTATCAGTCGTAATATGATTGTTCTCATACTTGACGAAATCCTTCCCATAATTCAA
Organism: Plagodis dolabraria; assembly: GCA_963854805.1. Lineage (NCBI taxonomy): Eukaryota > Metazoa > Arthropoda > Insecta > Lepidoptera > Geometridae > Plagodis > Plagodis dolabraria. The sequence goes on along the minus strand of OY978453.1, from coordinate 31,121,523 downwards.
CATATCCTTAATGAGTCCATCACTAGCTGCATCTTTCCTTCCATATGGAAAACGGCAGAAATTATTCCTCTGCCCAAAAAGTCCCTGCCATCTTCTTTATTTGATTATCGTCCAATTTCAATTTTACCATTTCTTTCCAAAGTTTTAGAGCGCCTCATACACCAGCAACTTAATTCCTTTCTTAACAAAAATAATCTTCTAAACCCCTATCAATCTGGTTTTCGTCCTGGGCACAGCACAGTAACAGCTCTAATAAAAATAACAGATGACATTCGATTCAGCATGACTGACAGACATGTGACTGTGCTATCGCTACTTGACTTCAGCAATGCCTTCAACAATGTTGACTTCGATTTGCTGCTAGGAATTCTTCACTCTCTTAATATATCTCCTACAGTAATTGAATGGTTTCATAGTTACCTGTACGGACGCCAGCAGCGTGTTCGAATTGAAAATACTTTCTCGTCATGGGAGACTACTACTGCTGGTGTTCCTCAGGGCGGCGTTCTATCCCCTCTTCTATTTGCGATTTATAAACTCCGTTTCTGATCACCTTACTTCGTCCTACCACCTATATGCAGATGACCTTCAAATTTACAGACATTCACATATTGATCAACTACATGAGGCGATTCATTCAACGAACTCAGACTTGCATCATATTCTAGAGTGGAGTAAATCCTATGGACTTACCGTAAACCCTACAAAGACTCAAGTCATAGTTATTGGAAGCTCACGAATGATATCCAAAATCGATTGGTTCTGCCTGCCACAAGTTTTATTCAATGGTGTACACCTAAAAATTCATGATTGTGTTAAAAATCTGGGGATACTGATTGACAGAGAACTTTCATGGGAACCCCAAGTGGCTGAAACCAGTCGAAAGCTCTTTGCCTCAGCAGGCTCCCTCCGTAGATTACGTAATTTTCTTCCTATTACCACAAAAACTGCGCTTGTACAATCACTTTTACTCCCAATACTCGATTATGCTGACGTTAGCTATCTAGATCTTACCGAAGTACAGCTTAATAAATTAGAACGTTTACAAAACTTCTGTATACGTTTCATTTTTGGGTTACGAAAGTATGACCATGTCTCTGAATTCCGTAATAAGCTTAAGTGGTTACCTATTCGCCTTCGCCGGAACATGCATATACTTTCCACATTATACACCATACTTTTCTTTCCAAACACCCCTTTATATCTCAAACGTTTTCAATTTATAGCTGATGCCTCTTCTAGACCCATGCGCTCCACCCAAACCCTTATTTTGAAGTTTTCGTTAATGTCTGAACAGTTTTCTGAAAAATCTTTTACTGTACAAGCTACTCGTTTATGGAATGCTTTGCCTTTGCAAGTTAGGCAAGCTAAATCCCTAGATATATTCAAAAAAATGTTAAAAGAACATTACTTGTCCAGCGTATCCTTAAACTGCTGAAACTGCTTCATTATGGTAGTACTTGCTATATTTATCATAATATTATGTATTATATATTATTATATATGAGAATATAGATTTATGTATTTAATATTATGTATTATAATATGTATTATGTGTAAGACTACTTTAATTTATAGTTTATGTAGTATATGTATGTTTATCTATTGTAATGCATATATGTATTTGATTTGGTTTTTATTTATTTTCTTTTTTGTACACCACCGTCTGCACTCTTTCACATTAATCCTGTCCATCCAAAGATTGTCTGTAAGAGATTGCATTAGCGATAAGACCACCGATTGTGTTGCCATTGTTTAAATTTTATTTTAAAGTTAGCGCACTTGTGTGCTTTTATCTATAATTTTATTGGTATGCAATAAAGAGTTATCGTATCGTATCGTATCGTATCGTATCTGTTTAATTATTATAAAAACCTATATGTATGCAATTTTTTTGTATATTTGTTTAGAAATTACACTAAAATATGTTTTATTTTAAAATGTTTTTATGAAATTTGATTATGTATTTGGACTACACCCGCCTCTATTGTTTTATTCGTTCAACTCCATCCTAAGGTTGCCTGGTAGAGATCACTTTTAGTGATAAGGCATCGGCTGAAACACACCGTTAGATACTAGGCGATAGATTTTCAACTTGCTAGCTAGGCGGACATTTTTATATGCCATATTACCATTTGCTTAATCTCAGGCCTTCAGCGCAATCTGAACCGAAAACGTTTTTGCACGGAAATTCATAGATAGCCATTGGCACTGGGCCATCACTGCTTCTAAAAGATATAGTGGAATTGGAAAAGATATTGTACAACTTATTCTCACCTATTTATTACATATAACATTTCGCTATTATTAAATAGTATTTCACAAAACACAAATATTATTATTTATTTATTTTTTATTGCCGATAGGTAAGCCTTTGACTACAAGCTCACGTGATAATAAGTGATGATGTGGGCGAAGCTGTTAACAGGCTTAACCTAGAATTATAATTTATAAACACTCCAAAACCACCTCATTGAAGCAATGATGGCCGAGCGGTAACAGCTATGGACTGCAGTGCCGCAAGTTCATGGTTCGAATCCCACCATATCGGTTTGAGCTCCATCGCATGGTGGAAGGGCATTTTGCAAATGCTCACCTTACCACCCTCACGTAAAAAATCTGTCACCAAGCACATAACGAGTGTTCCAGCGGCAGTCCTATAGAGCCAGTAACATGAGAACTGTATGGCTCAGGGTGACGGGCGTATCTCAGGGTAGTGGTAATAGAATTGCTTCTCTTGGGGTTACTTTCTCGGTGACTATAATATAATATCGGTATAACAGTGTGTTACTATTTAGATCCTTATCTAAAAGGAATGTGTGTTAAGCTGCACCTACCTATAATTATTTGTGTCAAATCTTCAGGAAGCAATTAACCGATATGAGCTGAGCTGACAAGTGCCCGATTAATCATTAACGATAAAGTTCGGGAGTGTAGGTCGCGTATAAAAAAGGTGGAAATCATAGTTAATCCACCGTTTGCCGGCCAAGTTGGAACTGTTCCTGCCGCTGTTGTAAGCTGCGCTCGCTAGTACCGTCAGTGCAGAGCTGGTGGAGGATGGTCTCATTGAACCACTACACTACCACCAAGAGGCCGCTGGGATCAATGAGGTAGAGCGCATCTGCCACGCCGAGGCGAAAGAACATGGTGGCAAGTACATCACAGATGGTTCGCCCGCTACGTCTGTGCCTTCCCCTTCATGGTAAGAGACGTTTTTACCATCTCCATCCTCCTTGAGTGACGACTCACCACGCTCTGCCTGTACCGGACTTCATATACGGCAGGGCGGACTGGTGATCACGCTGACTATGGGCGCCAATTCACTGTTGGACAACACCTGTGCATTGCTAGTGGGTCGGCTGGCCCAGGTGCACAAATTTACCGTCGTCTTTGGCGTTACGCGCTTGGGAGGGCAAAGTCACAGATAGACAACCAACCAAGTCCAGATACATTACAGCTAAAACCTAAATAGACATCACCCTCATCAACTTGAGCTGCATTCGCTACTCGAGTGAGTGCCGTGGCAAGTCTCTCTCCCGCTCCATGCTGCTCACAAACTGACTGACCTCTTTCCTTCACTTGCAGACGTGTTCAGGCAAGCAACGCTACTAAACAGCTCTCTGCTCAACAACAGCTTTATATTGGTTACGCCACATCGCTGGCTGCCGCAGTATCAGTTACGGTGAGTAAATAGTAAAATAACACATATTCCGTTATATCTAAAAAACTGATAATAACAGAAAAAGTTTAGATATGGCCTTATCTTCCTTAAAATTATCGTTATCCAAATAAATATAATGTGATTTTTTACGAGAGAGCTAGATGCTCCAAATTATTATTTTGATATTCAGCTTCAAAGCCCAGGTAGTAAAAAGACGTTTATGACATCAATACGACGTCTGTTTTTGGGTTATTTTAAGGTCGGTAGTTATTCGCGTATCAAAGTCGTCGTTACGACTGTCATGACTGATACTCTATTCGTCTAATAATTTTGTTGTTTCAACATCTATTTATGATATCGTTACGACATACTCGACTGATACTTTATAGTTCGGTACTTTATTCATCTGTTAATAACTTAGTACGCACGCACATTGGTTGGTAGTTTATTCATCTAATTATGAGATCGTAACGACGTCCATATCTTGTACTTTATGAATCGGTACTTTATTCGCCTTAGCATATCGTCTTTAACTTGTGAATTTTTTTACTAGCCTTTGATGACAATTTTACTTGATGGTAAAAGATGTGGTCAAAGATAGTATTCATAGAACACTGGCTTAACGTACTCGTATAACGAAAACTGACGCCCAAGAACAGTAGCGGGAATAAAGCAATAGTTGCTTGGTGATAGATTTTGTGTTTATGGGTAGTAAGTAGTAAGGGTTGCCGTCAGGAAGTTACAGTATGATTTTAAGCTTGCAAACGTTTGTGTTGTTGAAGAGGGAATATTGCACTGACCGCCAGGTATGTAGGGTACAACGGCTTTGGCAGCTACGACACTGGTATTTACGGACTAATATCACAATGTGTAATCATCGACAGTCATAACGTCTACAGTTCAACAGAGGAGAGGATATTGGAGTTTGCAGTGTGAGATGGCAGTTCTTCAGAAAGTGCTGCTACTGACCTTCGGGTATTTTACCTTTCGTTGCCTCTTACGATTCCCACAGGGAGATATTATTATGAGGAGTGCAATTCTAGCTGGGCACCGGTAATAGAGCCGTCAAATTGATAAAATTGAATACCCGTACGTTTGACCCTACAATGATGTGATTTGAACATCTGATGTGAACCGCAGTGAACTCACAATCCTCACTGATAGTAGACAATAGAAAACGACGAGTGTACATTATTGGAGGCTGGATCTGCTTGTGAAGCGACGCGCGTGTGTTGTGTTGCAGTGGCGATGGACGACAGCTTCAATGGCCAGTTCCTATTGGCTTTGAGCCTGCAGGTGATGACGAAAGCAGTGTGGTTCAATGCAGTCAGACTTCACAATTTGCGTTGACACCCCCAGTGCAACTGCCTGGGTGATTCCGGGGGCAACCAGCACATCCTCGTGAGTACTTACTGCCACTACTTCCCACCGCCCGTGAGCCGTTATCGAGCTCCCTTATTGGTTGAGACTTCCCCATTTTTCTTTATTTATTTAGAATGGAATTTGTACAAAATAAAACAATGCTCTTTTATTCAGCAGTGGATAAGTAATCGTTCAAAGTACAAATGAATTAATTAAACAAACATCGTGTAAGGTATTGGAATTCCCTTGGGTCAAGCGCTTGCGTTAGTTATAAATTAGTTATCAATATCACGCTACCAACTGGGAGTGGGCTGGAGCATTTGGACTGCCTATGAGTCTGCTATGACTTATAGGTTGTCTAAATGCTTTTATTGTAGTAGCTGTAGTGTTGTATATAGTTCATAGTATTTTGTTTCATAAAGGCATACCGCCGGTAAAAAAAATAAAGTATCAATATATTGTACTTCAACTAAACATGTTTGTAGGATAATAGGAAAATATGATTTTCAATTTAAATTTTGTTTGTAATTATGTGTTTATAATTCAAATCTCCAATCAGAACTATATATATATATATATATATATATATACATATATATATATATATATATGTGTGTTATTTATTAATTACTGAATAATTGTGATTGTGTTACGATAACAGTAGATAGGCAAAATATCAGTCCGTTAGTTAGATTTAGGATTTAATTTCAGGGGAAAAGTTTTTTGTCTTTTCTAAATCATTGAAGCGTAGATACTTAGTAGTATATGTCTCTAGCGGTTACCTCTCCAAGTCTACTTATAGTAGTATAGTAATTTACTATTATGTCTTTGTAGGCTGGTTTGAACGCGAAACCCTTTTCGGGTTGATGAAACGGATGCGGAGTCCGGTGTGCCTACTCTGGATTGCGCATCCTCTCCACGGCAGTCTGCTGCTAACACAACCGGCTATCTCTCCCCTACAAAAGACAAAAGGTTGTGTAGCACTTCGAGCAATAAACAGGACAGCAGCAGTTCGTTGGTGACGAGAAATAAGGACAAAACATCTCAAATAGTTCAGAAACTCTCATGATCTGTTCTAAGGAAGATATGTCCTTGATATGTAGACGTAAGATAAATTTACCTATTACAGAGTAATTTTATAGTGAGCAACATCTACGCAGTACTTGCTTGTACTTAATTTTGACAATTAAAATAAGTTTGTCGAATATTTAAGGAAAGTGATATGTAACAAAATTGCTACGAGAGAGAAAAATATAGTCACGTACAAGATTTGAACCCACGCCATCGACCTCAATAGCATGCATAGTAGATAAAAATAGTGATATATATAATTAAAAATGGCCCGCGGTGTGCCGGAGTCTCGTGGGATGCCGCGCCGGGCTGGTAGAATATCACCCCCCCTTTGTTACCTGTAGGTGCGGTAAGAGGCGACTAAAGGTAAAATATCATAAGGTGGTCAGCAGCGGCTTACGAACTGTTATCTGATACTGCGATCCCCTAGCCACCTACTAAGCGTGAGGATTATGGCAAAAACCCTATATAGGGGAGTTTGTGTTCATCAGAGGACAATCGGGCTGATACAGTACAGTAATCGGAAATTCCTTTTTATACCTGATACTTTCGAACGACGTGAATTTGAGATTGATCTTAAAATTTTACTGAAAAATATTTTTCCTCTAGTTTTCAGAAGGCTAACGACGGCTGATAATAATAAGCTGCGAGGATACCATTCGTAGGAAGTAGAGAACATGCCCGACGAGGAGCGGTGTCTCTTACATCGCTCGTCTCCCTCAAGCTGTCTCCCTCAACACGGACACAGCACCACTATCTGACGCAGGCACCGCGCAAGCCGGAAAATAATAATTCAAATCTTTTTGGCTATCATGTGCTCCAATGCAGCGCTAATAATATTTTATTAAAAATTGTTGTTGTTTTCAATTATTTCATACAATCACATACTAATAAGAACAACAGCTTTTTTATTTTTTATCGAGTTTATTTCGAACACGCGTGATGATGCATTGGGGGCTTTGAGTGCTCAGTCTTCGAGACTGGCTGGACTGTGATGAATTTTCGTGCACAAACTTTATAACTTTACACGACACAAGAGATAGAACGCGTGGACGATCATCAATGAGGACCACAACGAAACTGAAATTGAAAATAAAACATACGAAAACGGCAAAACTGAATTCTGAATTTTAGAACACGGACTGTTAAATCTATAAAACGCGTTTTAGTTTGCTCCGTAACTAGAAAAGTTTGAGTGAGCTCCACTATTTCCATTTGTTGAAGCGTTATAATTTCTTCCCAAGTTCACACATTGTCCTTAAATAAATCTATGCATAAGTTGTGAATAATATATAGTGATAGATAACGTGAAATTTATAAAAAGTTTCGTTCTTGTCGTAATTCGTAGGTGTTTGTGATACTGCTAAACTGCTATCGTCACGAAGTGAACAACGTAAAGAGCACCTATAGAATTATTATAGCAATATAGTGACGAAAGCTAATTGTTATATTATTATAAAATAACTACCAGTTACTTTATGCATATACCTAAATGCATCTGCTATAGTCTGAGGTTAGTCCACTCAACATCATGTGGGCATCAAGCTTGTTCCGTCACAATAAAATAAAAAAATGACTTTTAAACGTATTCCACCAAAAATATTAAGCAACATTTTGACTCTGAGACGGCTCTGAATACACTGGCATGGACTATGATTAAAAAGAAAATTAGAAGAACCAGAACCAGTGACCAGGTTATGGTGATGTTCAGTCGAATGATGCAGAAATGAAAATTGTATTTGTAAAAATTGTTTTACACACCGCAAAGCTCTCTTAAATCATAAGAATCAACCAAGAAGAAAGAAGAAACATTTTAGTAATAACCAAAATGACAACTTGCATAAATTTTTCAACAAGCGAACATTAGTCATTTTCGAAGTTTGCTTAGCCGTTCTAGTCCTGGCTAGCTACCAAGTAGAAAATTTTGTCGCCAAGCAACTAACGGTGTGTTTTTCCGGCATCTTTCCTTGAGACACAAAACCGTTGAAGGAATAACACAATCTCTCACAAAAAAATCTACTGCTGCTAAAAGCATGGCGAATAAGCAGTGCCTAAGAGTGTTACCAGAGATATTAAGGCACTATTGAAGGTACGAGTATAAAAGCTTTGCGTTTTGAATAGGTAACGCCACCTGTCCGAAATTTCCCGCATGAGCCACACTAATTCATTTTTAATATCGGTAATCGAATTTATCTCTGAGTGACAAGAAATAGCCATTCTCGCGTTTGTATTTGTTCCGTGATATTTATATAGATGTCGCTAAACGCATTAAATATAATAATTATTTATTAAATATCAATAAAGCAATTTGACACGGTGGGAAACAATGCACGACGCAAATGCGCTGCACCAGTCGCCACCTGTACGGCACGATAGGTACTCGAAGTAGAATAATTAAAATGTTTATCTACGCCCATGCTATATATATAGCATAGCTCTATAAAGCTTCTGAAACAGCTGGATTATTCAAAGTCGTGCTCAAAATTTTGCAAAATTTTTACGACTATGGAAAGTATACTGCAGAAAATCTCTAAATGCAGAAAACCCTTATTTGTATGTGGTGATTTTAATATAGATATTTTAATGAATTCTAAAAATAAGACTGATCTTATTTCATTATTTAAGTCATTTAATTAAAAAATTCTGTTCTGTGAGCCCACTAGGATAACAGACTCTTCATCTACCTGTATAGACAATATATACTCAAACTGTAAGATTAAAGAAAAGTTAATATATACATTTCAGTGTTAGGTCTGATCATGAGGGCCTTGCGATAAAATTTGATGAAAATAGAGAAACAGAGAGTTATGAAGTTGAACATAGGTCGTTAACAACCAGTAGGCTAGAAATTCTCGGTACCAATATAGAAGCTAAGCTTGGCATAACAAGTTTTTCTCACTATGACCCGAATGACATCTACAATAACTTATTTTCTTTAGTAAATATTGAGTTTCAAAAAGTTTGTCCAAAAGTAAAGAAACAAATAAATGAAAAATTGAAGTTTGGTGATTGGGCAACTAGAGGTATTCGAAAAAGTAGAGATTATTTGTTTGATCTGTATCGCAGGAAAAATTTAATATCTTGCAAGCAGTTTCATGATTATGTTATGAACTATTCAAAAATGTTATGTCTGTTTGCTTGTGTGCTAAATCTATTTTTATTAGAGACAAAATTAGCAAGTCTAAAAATAAAATAATAACCATTTGGAAGACTATAAATACTGAGACTGGTAAAAATAAACCTAGAGATTCAATATATGTCTTAACTATTAATAAACATCAAATCTCTGATCCAATACAAGTGGCGAATATATTTGAAATTTTTTTTTCTAACTTACCCCTATAAGTCTCTAAATCATTGGATTCTGGTCCTAATGTAGCAGAAGCCCTATTAAAACATAATTTTCCCTGCAAAACACCGGACTTTTCTTTCAGATACACGACAAACTTTGAAATTATAAAGACATTCAAAAGTTTATACATAAAGAGTACTGAAGACTCGTGGGGTATGTCAGTTAAAGTGCCAGAGTCTATAATTTGCATTATTGCACCATACTTAGTAACAATATTCAATCTTTGTGTCGATAGAGGAAGTTTCCCCGACTTAATGAAACTAATTAAAATCACTCCAATTTTTAAGTCGGGGGCTGCATCTGACCCTTGCAATTATAGACCTATTTCCATCTTACCTGTTCTGAGTAAAGTATTCGAAAAAATTATGCTCAAACAACTTTTATCTCATTTTAATGAGCATAATATATTGAATGAGAATCAGTTTGGTTTCACTAAGAGCAGATCGACAACAGATGTAGGTGTTCAATTGATGTCACATATACTTGAAGCCTGAGAGAGTTCACATGATGTTATTGGCGTATTTTGTGATCTTTCCAAGGCATTCGACTGTGTAGAACACTGCACTCTGATTTGTAAGCTTTCACACTATTGTATTCGTGGAAAAGCTTTGAATCTAATAGAGTCATATCTGTCTGACAGGCTACAGATGGTTGGAATAAATGGTAATACTTCTTCCGGGTCTTTGGTAAAAATAGGTGTACCGCAGGGAATAATTTTGGGACCTTTTCTGTTCCTAGCGTACATTAATGATCTGCCTTGCATGGTTAAAGATTTCTGCGATATTGTTTTATGCGCAGATGATACCTCTCTGATTTTTAAAGTAGATAGGAAAGATAGTGAACTCATTCATGTAAATAATGTGTTATCTATGATCTCTGTATGGTTTGCCGCTAATAATCTTCTCTTAAATTCAAAAAAGACCAAATGTTTAAAGTTTTCTTTACCAAATGTTCCTTATGTTGAACCAAACATTAAGCTTGGCTTAGATAAAATCTCTATTGACAAAGCGACAGTCTTTCTGGGAATCAAAATGGATTCAACTTTACAGTGGGATCCACATATACATGATCTAGCGGGAAGACTTAGTTCTGCTGCATATGCAGTTTGTAAGATAAGACAGTTAACAGACGTAACTACTGCACGGCTAGTTTATTTCGCGTACTTCCACAGTATTATGTCGTACGGTGTATTTCTATGGGGATCTGCTGCTGAGATAGAGACAATCTTTATCTTACAAAAGCGTGCAATTCGAGCCATATATGAAATGGATCCTATGGAATCTTTAAGGGATCTTTTTAAAGAAATTGATATATTAACTTTACCGAGTCTGTATATATTTGAAAATATTATGTATGTTCGGAAAAAATTGAGTAAATTTAAATTAAATAGTGACAACCACGATTACAACATTAGGAATAAATATAAAATAGCAGTACCAGGTTTAAGACTAGCAAAGACAAATAAAAGGTCCTTTTTAGGTAATTGTGTGCGGTTTTATAATAACATTCCCAAACATATAACAATGCTCACAGAAGGAAAATTCAAGTTGCATGTGAAAAATATTTTACTAAGAAATCATACTATAAAGTTTGTGATTACTTAAACGACAAAGATGCTTGGAAGGTTCCGCCTCTGCCAAGCTGTCACCTATCACCTACGTAAAATAAACAAATATTTTAATAATCGTATTATATTGTCAGTCGGGTCCACCTCGCTGTTCGTGTCACACGCGTGCGGATCGTGTGCATAATGCCGATGGTACGCTCGCCTACCGTCGACGGCGACGCGAGCCGCGCATACAACGATTCTGCTAACAACCGTGATATTCGATGTTGCCAATGTCAAATTGTAGTGAATGAATTACTAGCTTTTGTGAGTAATAAAGTGGACACTTTACCGGAGCCAGCAATTGTTCAAATATGCTTAAGTGCCTATTCTGCCGAGGAGATTGAGACTGCGAGGTCTATAGTGTACAAGTTGTTGGCACCGAATAAAAAGTTCCTGCGACGTAAAGAAGGGTCGGAACAAAAAATCTTGCTCAATATTATTAAATTAATAAATGAATTCGAGTGTGAATCTCTCCCTGTATTTGTAGTTAAAAATTTGAATAAACTACCACCCGTGACTTTTGATTTCGTGGACGTGACGTCATTCCTCAAAGAAATGACTCTGTTAAGAAATGACGTGGCTTCTATCAAAGCCAAAAACCTTACAAATGACACGGCTGCAAAATCAGTAGACACCGAATTTCTGAAATCCGAATTGGAAGAGATGAAATCCATGTTATTGGAATTGCAGTCGCAAGTAAATAGTAATAAAATTACAGCAACGGCGGCGGTGGCGGCGAGCACCGATGCGCACGCGCCGACTCTGTTGCGCTCACCTACGCGCTCCCTAGTGAAGCACGGAAATAAGCGAGACGGCAGTAGCAGTACATCCAATGTTGATAGTAAACAACGGAACTCTATGGAAACACCGAGTAGGCACTTGTCGGATCAATCAGCTGATCGATTGCATGTCCCGTTTTACCGGGACATAGTACAGAATATTGAAAAGACTACAGCGGCGATTTTAAATACTGTAGACCTAGTACCTTAATAGATTATTACCTAGGGATGATAACTTCATATTGGTGGAGAAAAATAAGAGAAGGAACCATGTGAACATGAAAGGTGCACGACAATGCTCGAGTAAATTGCAAACAGCCCTGCTTACATCAACTGTTTACGTTTCGCGCCTAAATAAAACTACCACCCCTGAGGACCTATTGTCTTATGTTACAAAAATGGGTGAGCAGTGCGTCAATGTAGAACAGATAACACAAAAACACGATACCGAGTTTTTATCGTTTAAGCTGACAGTTCATAAAAGCAAATTAGACAAGTTTTTAAACGTCGGCTTTTGGCCCACGGGCGTCAGGTTTAGACTTTTCCGTGAATACACGGCGAGAGAAAATAAAATAACTAAGTAATATGGATAATAGGTCATTTATAAATATAATTTCTTACAATTGTAAGTCAATAAAGCGGTCCAAGCAGTGTATACGCGATCTTACTATGAAAAATGATATCGTTTGTGTACAGGAAACTTGGCTACTACCCCACGATCTTAATTTCGTGAATGAAATTAACCAAGATTTTGGGAGCGTGGCTAAGTCTTCTGTCAATATGTCTGTAGGTATATTAAGAGGCAGACCATATGGAGGATTGGCAATAATGTGGAACAAAACGAAATTTCCTTATGTCGAACCTATTGACTGTTCCAGCGATCGTATAGCGGCAGTGCGCATATCTGCTTATGATAGATGCATTGTCATTGTAAATGTGTATATGCCAACAGATAACGATGAAAACCTGACCGAGTTCATAAACTGCTTGGGTTCTATTCACGCGATTGTTGAAGAAAGTGAAGTGCAATTTGCGTTTATTTTGGGTGATTATAATGCACATCCATCGGCTAGGTTTGGTCGGGAACTATCTAAATTTTGTATAGATACGGAGTGGGTCTGCGCGGATATAAATATTTTAGATATTAATTCTGACACGTTCACGTATCTCAGCGAGTCTCATGGAAGCAGATCGTGGCTAGATCACTGTGTTACTACCAAAGCAGCGTGGGAAACTGTGGTCACTGCGGAGGTCTGTATGGCGTCACGTGGTCAGATCACTATCCCTTACGTATAGTTTGCAATCTGTCTATTTTAACAGAAGAAACGGTCACCGTCGGCGGCCAGGACCCGCTGAGGTATGTTAGGTGGGGGGAGCGGTCGGCGGAACAAATAAACTGTTACGCAAAATATTGTTTTGATAATTTAGATAGCATCTGTGATATTTTTAATTGCAATTGTTTTGAATTAAATATAACATGTATACACCGTAATGATTATTGTAAAGATATAGATAGATATTATACGCATATTGTCGACATCCTGCAAAAAGCTTCGATCTTAAGTTCCCGTTCAGGTGTACAGAAAAGGTACAAAAAGATAACGGGATGGAATTATCATGTCAGGGACAGCCATCAGATTGCTAGACTTCATTTTCGAAATTGGTTTAGTGCTGGTAAGTCATCACAAGGCATCCTGTTTGAAAATATGTGTAGTAGTCGTGCAAAATTTAAGAATAAATTGAAATGGGGCCAAAACAATGAGGATAAAATAAAAATGAATATTTTAGCGTTACACAGAAAAGAAAATAATTTCGTAAAATTTTGGAAGTCTATAAATAAGTACAATTATAAACAAAGATTACCTGTATCGGTAGATGGCCATCAGGAACCGTTAAGTATTGCAGAACTATTTGCTAACAAATTCAAAGTTGACCCGCTGCCCGCAGAGTACATGCCATGCGCTGGTGCGGTCATGTCCGAGCAGCTGCCACCATTTACCACAAAAGACATATCAACAGCTGCTAAGAATATGAAACGAGGGAAGTCGCCCGGTCATGACGGCCTCAGTGTGGAGCATCTGGTCTGTGGCAGTGAGAAGTTATACAATCATCTATGTAGTTTTTTTAATCTATGTATGAAGCATGGTTATTTACCTGAACCTCTAATGAAAACTGTGGTGATACCAGTAATAAAAAATAAAACCGGTAATCTTAGCTCATCTTCCAACTACCGACCGATCTCTTTAGGCACAATTATGGGTAAGTTGCTGGAACGTCTCATTCAACCGGATCTGATGAAGAGCATAAAAGTAGATGACGCGCAGTTTGGTTTCCGGCCGGGACTCTCCACGGACGATCATCAGCCGATCATCAGCCTAAAGAACACTGTTAGGTGTTACAGTGTGAAGCGTGACGCGACCGCGGCGGACGTACCACACTCAAAATCCTGAGGAAGGCTTCCGGTAGAAGCCGAAACATTGTCGATAGCGATATCGACTCATAGTAAGTTCACGCTCAAACACCCGTGTTTTTCATATATTAGATATAAATATGAGCGTAAGTTTTTATAATATGAAACACTGTTAGGTACTACACTGACTGAAACACAGCTGTCTATGCCTGCTTGCTGGACCTAAGTAAAGCGTTTGACCTAGTGAATAATAAAATTCTCTGGGACAATTGAAGAAGTCACAGGTTCCAGATCAGATCACAACTCTGTTGGAGTTCTGGTACGGGGGCCAAATCAATAACGTTAGATGGGGTGACATGCATTCTAGGGATTATAGGCTAAAATGTGGTGTACGCCAAGGAGGGTTGACCTCCCCGGACCTATTCAACCTGTATATCAACAGTTTAATTGAGGAACTCCGAGGAACACGGGTCAGCTGTCATTTGGAAAGCTTATGCATAAACAGCATAAGCTATGCCGATGATATGGTTCTTCTGGCTCCCTCAATCAAAGGCTTAAGAAAACTGCTATCTGTCTGTGAGCATTATGCCAATGCTTATGGACTGAAATACAACGTTCTTAAAACGGAGGTTATGATGTTCAGGTCAAGGCCAGGTCCGGGGAAGAAACCTGTAGTTTTTCTGAACGGACAGGAAATAAGATATGTTACACAGGTCAAATACCTAGGTCATATTTTAACAGAGCGGTTGCAGAATGACTGCGATATAGAACGGGAAAGCAGGGCCCTCTCTGTTCGATGCAACATGCTTGCCCGCAGGTTTGTGAAGTGCACCGAAGATGTTAAAATAACTTTGTTCCGAGGCTTTGTTTTGTCTATCGATGTATACCTGCCAACTTTGGTGCAACTTCACAAGAAAGACTCTCAGCTCCATGAGAGTTCAGTATAACGATGCTTACCGAACTCTCATGAAGCTGCCCAGGTATTGTAGTGCGTCGAGCATGTTTGCGGAAGCGGGGTCCCTGACTTTTTCGCTATCATCCGGTCAAGAATCGCCTCTTTTTGGCATCGTTTGAGAGTTTCCAATATTATGCATACTGAGGGCTGTCACTGACAATATTAGTAATCCCATATTTCGCCACTGGATTTCTGTTCACCTGGACGGTAATAAAAAATGACGTGTAATATAAATATTACCAAACATCGGATGTAAGCTGACTGAAGTAGGCACCCTATACATACCTACTTCATGCATTTCTTATTTATATACTATTTTTATGTTAATTGTAGTATGTGTGTAATTTGTATACATTATGGGAATTCTATCTCCTGAAATAAAACATTATTATTATTATTGTACATAACACATTGTTAAAAGATGTTTAAATAAGATGTTTAAAAGAATGGCCCCGAGTTTCTTGCCCGTTCTTCTCGCACCCCCTTAGGGCTCAAACCCCAATTTTTTTAGCCAATGTATTTACGTAATGTGCACTAAATTATACAACCATGTAACAGATGCAATGAAAGCTATGACATTGATCAAATTTAAAAACAATCTAATGAAACTATTACTCAACAAATGCTATTATAAAATTAACAAATTATTAAATGATAAAAATCTTGACATTTTACCTAAATAATAATTATTGTAAGACATTATTTTAATTAGAATATAATGTAATGTATCATATTGATCTATATAATAGTGTACGCCTGAAAAGGTAGCTGTTGATACTTTCATCATTGTGACCAACATGTAACACACAGTTTGAATTTTTGGGAATAAATATTGATTGTGTTAACAAAGTACAAAGTGTAAATAATTATTTTGTGATATTGCATTACATTTGTGTTTAATTTCAATGTTATCGCTAAAAGCTAATATTTCTAATAAGTAGTAACTAAAGCTCTAAGTCAGCCTTGGGACGCCGGGCTAGAATGTCACCCCCTTCCCGTCTCTGTCCATGGGTGTCGTGAGGCTGTTTTAAGCAGTGAACAATCCGGCTGATACAGTGAAGATCTAAATTGTAGAGAGTTTATCATAATTGTGTTATATAACTGCAAGTTTACCTTAATTTAATTCGTGAAACTCGTAAAACGTTTTTTGTAATTTCAGGATTGTAACTTACATTTTTAACTATTTGTATGCGATTAAATTATTTTCCTTCAAGTTTAATTATTTCTGAATAAACTTGACAGCGATTTTCTTCATTAAAATTTTATTTTACCTATCTACCAGCATTTACTTTATATAAAACTAGCTGCGCCCCGCGGTTACACCCGCGTGGCGATGGATGAAGATGATAAAATGATGATATGTGATAATCAAGTGCCTTATCTACCTTCATACGATATTTTTTTTTATAAGATTTATATATGGCTTACGAAAATATGATCATGTCTCCTATTTTCGTAATAAGCTCATGTGGCTCCCTATTCGTCGTCGCTGGAATGCTCATATATTATCTCTCCTTTACAGTATTCTGTTCAACCCGGTGATAAATCACCGCGCTACCTCGAGGAACAATTGAAACGCTATACCTACAGCAGTTACAATTATTAAGACCAAAAGAAACCCCGCCCAATATTTTGACCATATCTATTGTTGATGGATTGTCTGGAAGAGATCGCTCTGAGCGATTAGACCACCCATTGATACACTCGGTTTTAATTTATGTTTTAGTAGTAAGTTTATTGTTTTTATTATGGTGTTTTCAATAAGGAAATATGGAGTTATCTATCTCGCTATCTATCATACCTAATTTCATCAAAATCGGTCCAGTCGTTTGATGTTGAAGAAGCAATGAACATACCAACACACTCACAAACGCTTTATAATATTAGTTACTACCGAATAAAGGATCAATTTGTTACTACCGAATATGTATTAGAAATAAATAATATTTTTTTATAGTATATATGGTTCACTTTTTTGGCGATAATGGCTTATACATAAAAGATGTTATATGTTGTCGCAAGCTTTTTGTAGGTAAATTTAAGATAAACATTTCCGTTATACATTATGTGCGTGTGACACTTAAGGTTTTTGCAGCGCACGCCAGAATAGGTCTAATATGGCTGATTTTTTTTCTTACTTACTTGACACTTATCGTTATATTTTCGACAATTCACATAATATCTTTAGAAAATGTGTGATTCTAATATCTAAGCTATATAACTGTAAAGTTTCATTAAAATCCATTCAATGGTTTTTGCGTGAAAGAGTAACAAACATCCATACATCCATACATACAAACTTTCGCGTTTATAATATTAGTAGGATAAACTTTGTTACCTTTTGTACAACAACTGCTCATGTTCTTTATAAGATCAGCTATCTACTTTGCGAGAGATTAGACTGTAATATTCGTATATTGACAAAGGGTTAGTCACAGCACAGGCTAAAACCTTCACCAACCTGCACTTGGGCAGCGTGGTGGAGTATGCTCTTATTCATCTCGCTTCAGATGGAGGCCTATACTCAGTAGTGAGTTATTGTAGGTTATTACAAGAGCTGTTTCGATGTTGATGATGAAAATATCTGCCGAAAATCTTACACTAAAGTCTTTAATGTTGTGTACTAAAACCAAAATTATTTGTTACTTGTTAACAATTAATAATAATAATTTAATTTCTCGTAAATAGTATACAAAAATGAACAGTTATACGAACACAAAAATAAAAAAATAATTTAACTATATTATCTACTTATGGCCTAAAAATGTTACACTTAGAAATTGTGAGCTCTGTTTTCTAGCAGGAGGCAATCATAAGTAGAAAACAGAGCTCAGTCCCTGTCCACGGGTAGAGTACCTAAAAGGCTGGCAGCATTACCACGTTGTATATGGCAATACTAATTCTCTGGTCGAGGTAAGCGCCAGCCCTTTGGTCGTTTGTCTTTTCTATCAGCCGCTTTGACAAATCTTTATATAAAATCCATGCGCTTGGACCCCACGGACCTAATGTTTCTATTCCAAAAGGCAGAAATATATAATTATGTATAGTTTTTGCTAAAACTGTTTGTTTATTATAAATTCAGAATTTTCGTTTCTGTATGTAAACTCGTTATTGCTATATCACCTTCAGGCTTCGACAGTCTAAGCTTTCAGGTTTCTTGATGGGAATTTCACAGACAAGCCACTATCCGAAATCTGACTCTTTTCTACAAGAGTGTAAAAGAGCCAATGTGCAAAGTCCTACAAAGATTAGGCAAAGTCTTAATAATAATAAACCATTAATTTCAGGCACCTTAGCATAAGACCATAAAGATCATATTAAGACAGGCTTTCTCATACAGCCCTTTGCTCATCTCCATATGGGCAAACTAGAACTTATCTTTGTGGCACAATCAACAGGGATGTGAAAATGGAACCTACGCTGTACGTTGTCTGCTTGGAAAATTTTAAACACGGCGGCCAGCAAGGTATTTGCTCAAGAAGGCCGGGGGAAGTCGAACGTAGAATGCTGATAAACGCCATTGGCAGATGCAATAAGAAAAACCACAACAGAAGCGATGCATTGCAATAGAGCCTCAGCGAGGAGCACGTGTGTCCGTGAAACCGTGGAGTAGTGGCTCTACGAGGTTTACGTGTTAGCAATGATCAGCAAGTGGTACCTAAAAAGTAGGTTATTTTGTAAATACGTCCTTAATTCGCATGTTGAGTTTTGTTTAGTGCACTTTCTAGCCCCAGCGTTCCACAATCGAAACACTTATGTTTCAGGTTGGGATCAGTTGACGACACTTGTTCGCTTTAATTACGTCTATATATGTAAGCGCTTCACAAGCTGACCGCTAAAGATGTGCTAGAGCTTGGGACTATCCCACTCCTGTGATGAACGTTAAGATACCTTGTTAGAAATGTTACAATGCTTAATGATGAAGTTTTCTGATGATCATCAAAGGCGGACAGATATATTTGGCAGAGATCATCTGGACCGGAAGGTTGATATGCATGAGTGTTCGTCTGTAGTTTTGTTGGATGTACTGGTATAATGCATGACTGATGCTTTATAACTAAGCTGACATTTATAAAATATAGCTACTTTGTTGTGGAGATGTTGTGCGGTCGTACTATTTCGTGATGGTTTATTCGGTTGTGGAATATGGCGTGGAGCTCTATCTGGGGTGCTCGTGCAAAACGGGGCCATTCCCGCTATAGCACGTATCCCGTAGGATTGCTCCACATAAGGAGTGCGTCCTTCGGTTCTCGTGTATCAGGTGACAGTATTTGTAGAAATAAACTTGCATATGTTAAGCTACACAACTCTCACAGTGACTACACGGAACATAAGAAATCAGCCAAATTGATGTATATCATGGGATCATTAGCTTAAAAAAAGCAGTAGTCACGGGAGTTTTTTTTACTCTTGATAGGTTAGCCTTTGGCCACTATCTCACCTGATGGTAAGTGATGATGTGGTCGACGATGTTGTTCAGACTAACCTAGAATTACTGGCTCTCAAGGACAGCTGACGGAACACGCCGTTAGGTGCTTGGCGACAGATTTTCTACTTGAGGGTGGTAGCTAGCCAGGCGGACATTCGCAAAATGCCCTACCACCATGCAAATGCCCCACCACCATGAGGTATAAATATATGAAAGGTGTACCTACTTTTTTTGATTATTTTTAAATCAATTTTATTACTATTTATCATAAATTAGACATAACATAAATAAAAGGTTGAGACGTATGTACCTAATTTGTTTTCAATATTACTTATATATCTTGTATATTACCACAGTGATTATTGATAATTATTAGTCATTGTACCTACTATGCTCTTTTAAAATATGACTTTTGACGTGTATGATATATGAATAAACGATTATCCGATTATCTGAAAATATTTCGTCATCGTTTCGCTGGCATTTTTGTGTGACTTGCGTGTTCGATTAGAAGTGTTGTGTAATCATGATCAGAAAAAGTTTTTACGAGCAAAGACTTGCAGTTATCCCAGGAATGATCGTATGAATCTAAACGATTGAACAATGGCATTGCTTGACCTTGTTATTTTATTAGAAGGTTAAGTAGTTTTACCTCATCTGACCTATCTGGTCTATATTATCTAGTTATACATCTAGGTATATATCACCTGTCTAGAAGTTGTAGTTACCTTGGTTCTTTTAGCCCCCACGTTACCCACGCACCCAAGCCACAAGCTACAGCCAAGGAGGCATTTGACGTTAAACCCCTCAATCTTCTGCTTCAAATTGCCATGTTTGCTTCATCCCACGTCTGTATGCTATGAATTACTTAACAATAATTCTTGCAATATACTCAAATGGGTATTATATGTAATAAATACTACACTGCACGATCACATTGACCTGTCTATCTTGACAAAAGTGCTTACACTCACTCCCGATTCACTCTCTCACTTGCTCACCACAGATAAGGTGCCCCACGCCATACACCACAAACCACAGCGGAATATCTCTATTTATTACGAAATACTTATATAATTGAAACTAAAAACTGAACATAAAAAATGTCAACCACGGCTTTATTGAGCCCAGGTCTCCACCAACCAGAAGTGGGCAACTTTAATGTTTCCAATACAATATGTTGTTGAAAAATGCTGCGTTTGGTGGATACCTACGCTGTATTAGCGGAAATATGTCACTGTTGACAAATGAGAAACAAACAAAACTGTTCACTGAACAAGCCGGTTAGATAGTAGTATAGTATATTTAAATGTATGATATATAACAAGCTTTATAAAACTTATAGTGAGTAGTCGCTTTGTACAAGATAGAGAAATCACTGTTACGCTGCATTTTATACGGCACAATATACCTTCGTGATTACCTTATAGTCGTATTGTGCAAAAATATTAACACAAATTGAGCCTCAAAAGGCAAATTTTGAACATGTCTGAGTAAGAGTGTTCGCCCTACAGACATGAATTATATATTATAATATTCTAGAAGATATGACAAATACTATGCCTGATCCAAAAACTCTATTCCATATAATTCTCTCGAAATAAAAATATCATAAAAACAGTTCTAAAATTTCACTTAATTGAGGTTTGTCTATATATAATATATAGTAGATCGTATCAATACACACTTTTTTTTCTTATTTTTATTTTTTACGTAACAACCATGTGATGCAGTACCTGAAAGATTTGTGCCGTTTATAAAAAGCTAACCTATATGTGAATAATAAATTCATATACATTTTTAGTGTTTATTACGTAGTTCTGTTTCGCTCACTCACATGCGAAACGAGGTCCCTCCGTCCTAGTCCCTCAGTCTGACATTTATCAAAGACCACTTCGACTATTTTGCAGAACCAGACCGCTGCTAAAGTCGTTTGATGCCGCGACTTTAGCAGCGGTTATGCATATTATATTTAGCGGCAAATTATGCAGTTATATTTACAAATAATAATAATAATAATAATAATAATAATAACTTTATTTTCACTAATAAAATATGCACTTACAATGAATCTTAATTCATAAATATATATATAAAGAGATAACATTATATAAGACCAACTCGTCAATATTGTCTAGGTATTCTATTGTAATATCTTAGTATTTATTGCAAAATACTAAGATCTTACAATAGGTATTATCTACAAAGTGTATAGGAATAAGTACCTACATAACCATACATTTTTATTTTCTTATTAACCAAAAATAAATGTAAACTTAGATATCATAGTAACAAAATACATTGTTGCAACTTTGTAGATGCCACCATAAGGGTATTAAGTAGTTACGAGTATGTATCGTTTCATTTCTTTATATTGTGCTTTTTAAAATGAATTTGAATGAAAGATTCACATCTACCCTCCGCACTAGTTTGCACTGTACGACGGCAGGGCAGAGCATTCCTCGTCCACACACAAACATGTTATTGTTCACACACAGTATATGCACGGTTTACAGATTAAACATTATTGCAATTATTGACATATTATGAGTATGGTAGTTATTAGTAATACCAATAACAACTGGTGTATATTTATATAGTATACGGTAATGAGACATTTTTAACTACTTTATTATACAATATTAGCTTATACATTTAAAAATATATATTTATTTATACTTACATTAGTTTTTTTTTCTTTTTAATATGTTAAGTATTGTTATGTGTAATTATTACTTAAAGTTAATATGTTATGTACTTTTATATATGGATAGTATTTTGTGTTGTGTAATGTATACATGTATTACTATGTATAGGTTGTGTTTTTCTGAATTTTAAGTATGATGAAGTGTAGGTTGTATTGGTTTATGTTATGTTAGAATTGAGAATGGGCGCAAATTAATTTGTAAGCAAGTAGATAAGTACTCACTAAAATTTTAAATTGTTATATAGAAAGCATATTGTATATGAAATCCCTTTGTACGCTTATAAATTTATAAATGTGTTATTATTTTATATGTGTCAGTCAGATATATTGATTTTATTATTACGATATTACTCTCAAAAGTGCTTCAGTGTTATCATAACTTAGAGATTTTAGATAGGTGTCAAGCTTTTTTTTGCAGTTGTATATATTTGCGTCAGATATTTTCTCGTGATAATTAATTTTGTTATATACATGGGGACCCAACCAATGCGAGAATTTTTTTATGAATTGTGTATTGCATTTTATAGTTTCATATACTTTATCACTTCTACGTTTATACTGGTGGGCTATTATCATAGGATATTTATGTTGATTAATAATCAGTGCTTTTATAAATAGTTGACGAACGCTAAGGACATCTGTGTCGATATATAATTGTTGAGTGGGATATTGGTATGGCTTATAAAACATTACTTTCAATACAGCCCGCTTGGCTCTCTCTAGTTGTAAAAATAACGTTTTGTTCGCTCCTCCCCAAGCGAGAATACCATAGGACAAGACAGATTGACACAAACCAAAATATACATTCTTTAAGGTAGAGATATCACCTATATGCCTTAAGTTTTTAAATACATAAATTAGCTTTCGGGTTCTTCCCGCAAATAACCGTATTTGAGACTCCCATCTTAGGTATTTATCTATTATTACGCCTAAATACTTAGTTTCGTCTGTAGAAGTCAAAACATAGCAATTACATTTATCAGGATTATTGCAGGAATGAGCCCTTAACTCAAATTTACAACCTGGTTGTAAGTTTTCTTTGATACTAAATGTCAAGTATTTTGTCTTATCTAAGTTCAGTGTTAATAAATTAAAATCTAACCACTTTATAATTTGGGCAAACCCCTTTTCGGCAAAATATTTGGCTTCATCCCAAGTGTCACCATTAAATAAAACTACTGTGTCATCTGCAAATGTTATAATTTCGGCATTTTCAAGCTTTTTCCGGCACAGTCCATCTATATATATTAGAAACAACGTTGGCCCAAGAACGCTTCCTTGCGGGACTCCATAAGGTACATCTTCTTCATTACTAAGTGAAGTTTCTATCCTTGTAACCTGCTTTCTATTTTGTAAATAACTCCGGAATAGCTCATGTGGAGTTCCCCTTACTCCTTTCTGCTCCATCTTTTTTAAAAG
Source organism: Plagodis dolabraria (assembly GCA_963854805.1). Lineage (NCBI taxonomy): Eukaryota > Metazoa > Arthropoda > Insecta > Lepidoptera > Geometridae > Plagodis > Plagodis dolabraria. The sequence goes on along the minus strand of OY978453.1, from coordinate 31,097,769 downwards.
CAGTGGAATAGAAACAGTGTCGAATGCCTTCGTCAAATCAAGAAATACACCTACACACTTTTTGGAATTATCTAATTGCTTAATAACGTGAGTAACTAATTTATTAATAGCTTCTGAGGTAGACTTTTTAGCTCTAAATCCAAATTGATTTGAGGAAATTAGTTCATGTTTTTCTAAAAAGTTCAGTAATCTATTGTTTAATACCTTCTCGAAAATTTTTGAAAGTGTAGGTAGTATCGATATTGGTCGGTAGTTATTGACACTGTCTCTATTCCCCGCTTTATGGATTGGAATCACAATAGATTTCTTAAGTTCGGTTGGGAAAACACCAGTATTCATGGATTCATTGCAAAGATATGATATTGGTGCAGATAGGATATTAATGCCTTGCTTAAAGACATTTGATGAGATACCATCCCATCCAGAAGATGTTGTATTACGTAGAGATATAATATGTTTTTTAATCTCGGTTTCATCTGTTGGTATCAATACTAAAGAATTTTGTGGAATAGGCTTAACATCATCGAGCGTAGTCAGATCTTGTTCAGTAGTTTTTAAACGTTCCAATATTTGGGCAGCTAAGTTTTGGCCTACAGTAGCAAAATGATTATTAACCTGTAGGATTGCACTTTGAGAGTCAGTTGATGTAGTAAAAAGTTCAGTTGGTGATTTAGAGGTCTGATCCATATTACAAATATTTTTAATTATCTTCCAAGTCTTTTTTATATCCCCTTTGCTATCATTTATTATTTTTCTCTCGTATTGTTGCTTTAGTTTTTTCAATATTTTATTACAGTAGTTTCTGTATCTTAAGTATGTTATTTTCAATAATTCGTCACTAAAACTAATAACATATAATCATACATTACTTAACACCTGAGCTCCAAGCATTAAAAAAATTTTAACTTTTATCAATACTTATCAATTCAAAATAAGTTTCATAACAAATACATTGGTTAAGAACGAAACGATAAATAAAAGTCATACGTCATATAATACCATGTTGGCTTAGCGGCTGAAGCATACCCCGGCTAAAGGGGCGGGTGGAGCGGTTTCAAATCCCCCATAATTGTTCCTCTCGTTGTAATTTGGTAACATTCTTTAATAATTACGTATAATATACTAGTACTAAGAAGCCATCAAATACTATTACTTATTATATCTTATGATAATATTATCCTTAAGTTCCATAATAATTTGTATTAACTTATCATCAAAACATGACAATTAACTTATCATATTTATATTCTAAACAGTGAGGTATTATAGCTTGCACACTTATTTATATTATACAAGGAATGGCTTTGTTCTATTTTCGTTACCTTTATAGTTTACGATTACTCTCAGCTCTTAGTATCTTAATACAGTAAAAGGATCCACGTACATGATCAAATTTAGTTTATTTACATTCTGAAAACAACCAAATGATTATATCTTTTATAGAAAAGAGGAATATTGGACTATAAATAAAATAAAATTATTTTTCACGTGTGCTTCAATACTTTAGAAACAAGCAATTAAAATCTTTCCGGTAAATATAACGCCGTTTCGTAATAATTTAATAGGCAAATAAAATGTTGTACCCTTACACGATGATATTGATAACCCATCACTGTGTAGGACTCATTGAGAATTCAAATTTATTATTAGTCATTATTTATATAAAATAATAGAAGGATGTAATAATTGATAAAGACTATTTTAGTCACATCTACTTCAACATAAAATAAAAATATTAACCAATAAATACTAATTACCCTTTGTGTGGTTTTAAAGATATGATCAAAACCAATATCACGGTAATATTATCTAGGTTTAAAGAAATTTATTCTCAAAAAGACTACACAGTCACTTACATGAGAACAAGAACATAGCATATTTCTTACTATCGTTCGTTAATACTAATACAAGTACTCATTTAACGTATAAAAATGCAGGTAGGCAACACATCAACGCCTTGTTTATAAGAGATCATTGTTGACGACGTGTTGCGCTAGTCGCAATTTAAATACGTTAAATGAGCTTACATTTTTTATGTTTGGTGGTAATTTATTATAATGTTGTGCACCTTCGTACGTAATCATTTTTCTCCCGTAATTTGTTCTTATCTTGGGTAGCACTAGAAAACTTGCCCGGCGAGTACTTCGTTTTGTTATCTGTTTTACCGTCGTAAAGGATACATTAGTATGGATTGTGCTTTTCAATATTTTTCTGACAAGTATGCATGTGTTAAAAATATATAATTGTTTAACATTCATTATTTTAGTTTCATTGTATATATTGGAAGTGGGTGTTAAGTAATGGTAGTGGAATAGAGTTTTTATAAGTTTGTTTTGTAGAATTTGTAGAGTACCTAGTTTTGTTTTGCAAGCACTGCCCCAAATATCAATTAGGTACAGTAGATGAGGTTTGACAAGGGAGTTATAGATAGTATAGCGGATTTGACGTGGAATACAACGGACGATGCGTCGAAGGGATCCAATAAGTGACGAAAGTTTGGTCTTTAAGCAATCAATCTGCGCATTCCACGTCAATTGGCTGTCTAATTTAAGTCCAAGATACGTTTCGCAAGATTTTTCCTCCAGGACAATATTATTGATTTTTAAGGGATCATGTTTTCGACGTATTTATTGTGAGAAGGTTATATTGGAACCAAGAAAATAGGGCATTCAAGTCTTCTTGTGTCTTACGTATTATATCTTGAATAGACGCTCCGAAGTAAAATAAACATGTGTCATCTGCATACAGCGATATATTTCCATGCAATCCTAGTTCATGTATATTATTTATATAAATTAGAAAAAGCAGCGGACCCATGATCGAGCCGTGTGGAACGCCGCACGTTACGGAGCATTTCGCACTCTCTATGCCGCTATTATCCATTCTAACCACTTGTGACCTATTGGTTAGGTATGATTCGAACATTTTAAGTGCGTTGCCATCGATACCGATACATTTAAGTTTTTAACCAACAAGCTGTGGCTGACGGTGTCAAAGGCTTTTTTTAGGTCAATAAAAATGCCCAGCACTATATTTTTGTTGTCTATGTTAGATTTTATTTTTGTCACAAGATCAATAGTTGCAGCAAGAGTATTCCTTTTTGGTCGGAAACCATATTGACGATCAGAGATTAGATTGATCGAGTTTAAATACTTTTCCAATCGTTTATGTAGTTTTTTTTCCAGAATTTTAGATAATGTTGGCAAAAGAATATAATATTACCGTGACAATATTCCCGTTGAGTGCTGCTCTAGAATTGCAACATATAAAGTTTTTATATAACTGTTAATAGTAACGTGTTTTATAAAGAAACATGTCAATTCATCACTCAATTTAAAACAATTACATGTGATGGTAAGCATAATCTGTGTTTATGTTTGGTAATCAAATGCTATCTAGGAAGTATGAGCAAATATTTTCACAAATCATTTAATATATCGTGGACATTAAGTCATTGATACAAACTAAAATCTTTGGTAAAAATAAGTGTACCGCAGAGATCAATTTTAGGACCTATATGTGTCTAGCGTATATTAATGATCTGCCTTGCATGATGCTTGATTTCTGCAATATTGTTTTATTCACATATGATACCTCTTTGGTTTTAAAGTAGATAGAAAAGATAATGAACTCATTTGTGTAAATAATGTGTTATCTATGATCTCTAAATGGTTTGCCGCTAATAATCTTCTCTTAAATTCAAAAAAGACCAAACGTATAAAGTTTTCTTTACCAAATGTTCCTTATGTTGAAGCAAACATTAAGCTTGGCCCAGATAAACTCTCTATTGACAATGCGACAGTCTTCCTGGGAATTAAAATGGATTCAACTTTACAGTGGGTTCCACATATACATAATCTAACCGGAAGACTTACTTCTAAGATAAGACAGCTAACAAATGTAGCTACTGCTAGGCTCGTTTATTTCGCGTACTTCCACAGTATTGTGTCGTATGGTTTATTGCTGTGTAGAGCTGCTGCTGAGATAGAGACAATCTTTATCTTATAAAAGCGTACAATTCGAGCCATATAGAAATGGATCCTAGGGAATCTCTAAGGGATCTTATTAAAGAAATTGATATTTTAACTTTACCGAGTCTGTATACATTAGAAAGTATTATGTATGTTGGGAAGAAAAAAATATAGAGTGACAGCCTCGATTACAACACTAGGAATAAATATAAAATAGCGGTACCAGGTATTAGACTAGCAAAGACATATAAAAAGTCCTTCTTAGGTAATTGTGTGATGTGTGGGAACTTTATTATAAAATCTTATAATAAAGTTCCCAAACATATTACCTGCAATGCTCACAGTAGGAAAATTCAAGTTGCGTGTGAAAAACGTTTTGATTAAGAAATCCTACTACACAGTTTGTGATTACATAAACGTAACGCTTGGAAAATTCCGCCTCTGCCAAGCTATCACCTGTCACCTACGTAATATAAACAAATATTGTAATAATTGTATCATATTGTATGTAACACATTGTTAAAAGACGTTGAAAAGAATGGCCCCAAGTTTCTTGCTCGTTCTTCTAGCAGTGGCTCTATAGATATTTTTTTGCTGGACGTGGCAGTTCATTAGACATATACCTTACAGACTTTGTTAGAATATCAATGGCTATATCTAAACAAGCAATATTAATTTTGAGTTATGTATTATAATGACAAAACAATAGAAATTGAGACCATTATATTTTCCTTCGTTAATGTAGCTCCTTTATATATAAAACGTATAACGTGATCTTATATTTTCCCGTCGTCTTTGCCTAGATTTCCGAAATGATGGTTCACTCCAGTCACGATAGCTGCAATCCAAATGCTACGTTTAGATTTATTATCAAAAAGTTTAAATAGAGACGTAAGCTGCCTAAGTATACCATGATAGCGTGTCGGCAAAAGGTTGATATATACTACGACATTCTAAAGTTTCGATTGTTCTACCATCTGTATATAAGTGTAGGGCCGTGTTGAGGGCGCGTTCAATATTTTTTATGTGTTGCTTGCAATAAGTAACATTTAGCAAAATTGTAACCGTACGAATATCGCGGCATTTTCTGCCTCATACTGCCACAATGTGGTATTGTGGTACTAGCTGCGATGTAAAGTAGTTCCGAATCGATGCGATTTATTAACCTTGAAGAAGAGTACGTGTTCCCTCCTCAAAGGTCAGCACCGCATCTTCTCCGATACTGCGGATGTCCGTGGGTAACAGTGATCACTTACCACCAGATGACCCCCACGCTAGTTAGCTATCCTATCTAATTTCCCAACGTAATCAATATATAACACTGCGTTTACTATAATACGTTATATGCATTGTTGTTGTCCATTTACTACGGCTGTTAATCTGAAAACAATCAAGTCTACAGTTTTTATAAATCCCTAATTATCTAATCTATATATTCGTATATAACTAATTACTTTCAAAACTGTTTCAGTTTCAGATAACCTGGTAATTACGTGCGTGATATGTCTACACTTCAGGAAAGCATTATTATAACGATTAAATAAATTAATTGATTTTTATGGTCTTTCACAGGTTTTGTGAATCTACAGAAGACGATTAGACGATTACGATGAAGTCCGGCAATTGAGAATGAAATGAAAAGAGAGTGTGTTATCTCCCTGAATCTTTACTTTATTGTAGATACCTTTCCAAATAGGTGACACTGCTTTTCTGAGCCTCAATGGTGTTTGTAATTATACTAATGCTGTATTCAAATTTGTAATATGGCTTATCTTCTTGCGGGAATATCTTAATTGTTGCTAGTGTACAATATTTGATTATATTTGGGATATGTTGCTTTGGGATTCATTGAAAACTGTGTTTGGGATAAGTATATGGTTTTGTTCCAAACTTTAGTTCGTATGGGGAAAATTTAGTTGCCGAGTGTACCGTGGTGGTTTATATTATATATATATATATATACGTGGTGGTATATATTGGTGTAACCTAACTTGGCTATGTATACTGCGTCATGTGGCCAATTTGCCTGTTTATCATTTATGTATGATTTTATGTATAAACAGTTGAATGACTCCACTCTAAAGCTCTTGTTGAGTTTGAGGATGATAGGGCTTATAGGTTAATAATTTTAAGGATCTCGCAGGTCTTTTTAAAAAAGATTGATGTATTTTTTTAGTTTTAGTGCCTTGACCCGCGAGGATAATATTTGGGATGCCAAATATGGATATGTAGTGTATAAAACTCTCACTCGTATCTACTGTAGTAGTGCTATGTGGATAAGCTGAGAAAATGGTTTTCTTTTCTTTGGTAAGATTATCTTGGATGGTCAGGATATTTTTTTATTTTACAGGTCCAGGTTCGCGTAATGGGCCGATTATAACTACCTATGTAAATTTGCTGTTCTGGTTATATGAGTTGGTAGGTGCACAGGGCTTTGTTTTCTTGGCACGATTTACATTGTTTGAAGCAAAATTCTATGTCTGCACGTGATAGATTATTTGAAAATTGGCTTAGGTACTATTTATTGAAATATTTGTTCTGTTTCACTTGATTGGCTGTTTAAAGCATAATCTGTTTTTAAATTTATTGTAGTAATATTTCCTTTTGTACTTATTTAAATGTACGGTGCAGAATTTACTTTTACATCCGTAAGCTATGTATGATTTGAACAACTGGTTTAATATGTCGTTCTAACTTAGACAAAGAAAGGTATAGACTGCTGGTAGCTCCATTTCATTCCCACAAGAAAGGGATACAGTGTTGAGTTATAATATGTAAAAGAAAAGGACAAAGCTCTACTATTGCTAAATCTCAGTGCGTGCCAGTTTTTTTCAAGGACAGCAACTTAAGTAGCTCAACAAACTTTGACAGTCATATCATCTTTGTGAAATTGTGAAATTTACTTTGGCACGTTTCTGCATTATTAATGATTATATATGTGTTGTATGTTGTTCTTTATAAACTTAGATAAACCTTTATTACAATGCGATGTAGTGTGTTTAACTGTAAAAGCGATAGTGAGCGGAAAATACCAGGATTGTCCTTTCATATGATATGTAAGTTTTAAGTTTTTCTTTATGTTTTGGTTATTGTAACAATGTTTTGTGTGTTAAGTGTTTTATCTCAGTAAAGTACTGCCAGTTTTTCTTCATTATACTACTAGATAAATTGCTTAAGATCACGATTCAATATAACGTTTATTTAAATACCTAAAATTCAGTGTTGCTAGTTTCGGGTCAAGCATTTACCCCTTTGTCCGTCTCTATTCTTATAATAGATAAAATAATATTCAATTATTTGATCCTATCATTTAATTACGTAATATGTATAACTTAAATTTTATCTTATATTACAGTTTCCCGTATCATCCTGATATACAAAAAAATGGAGTGCTGCATGTGGTCGATATCAATGGGTTCCAAAATTTGCTTCAGACATTTTAATGCGGAGCATATATTAAGAAAAGAAATTAATAGATCCACCAATAATATGGTCTAATAGAAAAGTAGGGCTTTGGATTCTATATAAGTGTTCAGAAAAAAGAAGTTAAAAGGTTTACCGAAACGTAATCACTTCCAAGATTTTAAATTTTGTGCCCTTGTACAAAATGAGTCACCTGGAATGTATTTTTTTTTATAGCAGATAGGCTAGCCTTTGACCACTATCTCACCTGATGGTAAGTGATGATGTTGTTCAGGCTAGCCTAGAATGACTGGCTCTCAAGGACAGCTGCCGGAACACACCGTTAGGTGCTTGGCGACAGATTATCTACTTGAGGGTGGTAGCTAGCCAGGCGAGCATTCGCAACATGCCCTACCACCATGCTATAACGACTGCCATCCTAAGACAACAACCGGGACCGACGGCTTAACGTGCTCTCCGAAGCACGGAAGCGCTCAGTAGTATGTCACCACCGGTCACCCATCCAAGTCATGACCGAGGCGGACGTTGCTTAACTTTGCTGATCGATTCAGAACGGCTAAGCAAACTTCGCTACGAGCACTTCAAAATTATTCGTGCCAAATGCGGATTTAACAATAACCCAATTGAATTCTATTTAAAAGCGCATATTAAAGGCTAGACACGGAGATATAAAACATATTACTTCACGAAATTGCATCTCCCTGGAAAACATAAACATTTTAACGTTCGGTGAAAAGCGGTACGAAAAGAAAATTTATTTACGCATACGACTGAATCTAAAGAAAATTACGAGTCATAATAAAGTTTACCAGTTATCGATAGTGACTATGACTACTTGGTAGGCCCCTCTACTTTCATTGTATACACAAGAATTCATAGAGTACATAGCCGGATTTGTTGTTAAAAATAATAAGAAAACCAATTAAATGTGAGGAATGCTTCCTACCTTTAATATCGGATAATTATATGATGGATTAATTGCCAAAAAAGATAATAGAGGGTTGATCTATCCATCGAGAGGCGTAATCAAAATATGCGAACGTGCTGTGCGAAATTAATACTTTCATGTTTTTAGAGCTGTGTACGTGATATTTCTATATTTGAAAATCTGCACAATAATGATGCCCAAACATTGATTGGAAATCATAGGATAATGCTTTTGAAAGCAATCGCCATGAAATACTTTGAAGTAAGGATTCACCACAGCACTGAACAGTTTTTTGCGCCTAACGAAAGGATTCGAAATATACACAATAAACTAGTGCCATTCAAGGGGAAAAAAATTTTTATCTCTGTTCTGTTTGATCTGGTATATAATATTTACATTAATAAATTTGGATTGTAATTGAGGTAAAGTTTTTACCTTTGAATCTTTGGTCTGTTGTAGCCTTCGAGGAACTAAAATATTAAGCTATTGATATAATTAACCATAGATCTTGAATTAATATGTTACCGTAATTTGGTAGCTATGTAATATTTATAATCTTTATATCTCAATTGAATAAATAATTTATATAATATTATAATATATGATGATATATTATATTATCGCTTCTTGTCTAAGTAATTTGTGCTCCACTCCGCGGTGGAACTGCGTGGTACTTAAATCTCCCTGTTGCTGGGTAAAGGGTAAGGTTTATGGTATCACTGAGTTCTATATACCTATGGTTATGTTTATAATATTTTGTCTCATGTGGCCACGCTACCCGTCTCTCTATAGCTTTCTTTACTCTATGCGTTCTAATTTAGTTTTCGAATTACTCTGTGTACCTTCCACAGACGAAAATAAGTAATAGTTTAATTATCTGTCTGTATATTTTATCTGTGGTTTGAATTTAATACTCTGGACTGTGACCTTGTTTGTTCCTTCCTATAAAAGGGGTAGTGTAAGGCGAGTTAACTGACTTTTCTGCCCGACTGCCGCGCCGAGCAGACTTCCTGAAGTGTTATAAAGTATACTCGAAGTTTTGGCCTTAAATTGCCTTAAAACAACGAAGTGCTGCCCGATCAAGATTTGGTAAAGTTAAGTAATTTATTATTCTCTTTTCTGATATCGCATAACGACAAACCTCGTTTATATGTAATGTACCTAATGGTTTTTAAAATGGTTTGTTAAAAAGGTTCTTGACAATTATTATATATTGAATAAGAAAATATCTGTTTATGTAAACCATGACTTTATATGTTAATTGATAGTTAATAAACCAGTTAAAGTGTAAATAAAATGTATATAGTAAGTATGTTACACTTTGTTTAAAGACGCTTAAAAGAATGGCCCCGAGTTTCTTGCCCGTTTAATTCTATTATACATTGTTATCGATCTTTCGTGACCAGATATAGTGATACAACATTTTATTAATTATTTCATTTGGAGCCGGGTATGTAATGCCGTTGTCATATATTTTCATCTTAATTTGCGAGTTATGAAACCAAAAATGACAGTATGTTATATATTTTGACAAACTAGTATTGTATTTATGCCAATTTTGTTAACATATCCGAATATGATCATCTAATTCCTTACCCTTTTCGGGGATATGAATATTCAAGAGTAAGATACTCCGATAAAATAGTGTCCTTTGATGAATAAAAGATAATAAGTTTTGTGATTCAGAAACAACTTTTGAAACGAGAAAAAGTTCATTTTCAGAGTTCATTATTATGTTGTGTACGTCTATTCCGACATATTGGGCATCTCTGCTCTCTCTGCGGCAGTATCTCTTGGATATATGGGTGAAACCCGTCTATATATAGAGACAGATATGATATGAATAAGACAATTGCGGGACATTTTAACAAATGTTCGTTATGCTCTAGAATTTCAGCATTAAATTAGTTATCTTTATTAGCTTTCGATTTCAGGGAAGATGAATATTCATCCACGGGAGCGCCTACATTTGTGCTAGTGAATGGTGTAGGGTCAGAGAAAGGTTGTACGTCATGGAGTGTCAGTTGTTCAGTTGTCTGTTCATGTGAGGGATTTTGTGTTTTAGTGTTGTTCTCCGGGAAAGGTGCGGATGCTTCAGCGGATACAGGTATGTCGGTAGGCTTACCTAAGAGAGAGGCACTGCAGTGCCAGGAACAAGTTCGGTTCCGTGTTTACTAAATGTTATTATTCGTTAAAAGGTTATGAATAGTTCGGTTTATCCAATCTTACAACATATGGGTTAAAGTGAATATACCCTAATACATTTTAAATACAGAGTAAAAACTTTTAGGATTGGACCCGGAGTGACAGCGCTTGTTTTGCGTTCAACTATTGAAATATTTACAAAACACACAGATATTCAGGAAATAAAAGTGACCGAGTAAAATCCATACGAAGTGTAAGCCTTGAAGAGGTACGAGTATGTAGGATATATAATATTTAATTTAATATAACCTAAAAGTATCTGACTACCTTGAATTCCCTTGGACACATTCTTAAAGACGACGCCATATTAAGTTAATTGTAGTTAGAGAATGTTCACAAATTTTACATAAAGTAGGTACCTAAATTTTAAGTATAAAAGAACATTTCAATGACTTCTATATGTGCAGGATGCAATGAAAATCTCCCCGAGCGACAGATAGAACGATAATGATAATGTTGTTAGGACTATTGTTTCAAGTATTTTTGTTCTGGTGTGTTCGGTAGTTGATTGATCTTGAATAAGATCCAGTTAGTTCTTCCTAACTATATATTCTTCGATTCATCTCTTATTATAAATATGCACTTGCATGAGCTGTATGCTAGGACTCTATCTGACGATGGAATTTCACGCTGATACTCTACATGCAAGGTATAAAAATAAACTCCTGACAAAATTGGAATTTGAGAGCTTGATATGAAAATACTTGACAATAGCGTAGGCACGATGGCGTGCAATATGAAGGGGATTCTAGTGCGTCTCTGAGACACCTTTTAAACAAATAGATGTATAGACTAAGTCTGTACATCTTTGACAATATTATGACACGTTAAGCTGTCGGTCCCGGTTGTTGTCTTCGGATGGCAGTCGTTCGTTATAGCATGGTGGTAGGGCATTTTGCGAAGGCCCGCATAACGGTGTGCTCCGGCAACTGTCTTTGAGAGCCATTAATTCTAGGTAAGCCTGAACACAACTTTGAGCATATCATCAATTACCATCAGGTGAGATAGTGGTCAAAGGTTAGCCTATCAGCAATAAAAAAGTATGCTTTAATATTTAATTTAAATTAAAGGTTTATTGATTGATGAAAGTAAACTTCGGAAAACTCGGGAATGGATGATTTGTTTATGGTGTATATTTTTTTTTAATTTGTTGTTGCATTGGCACAACTGTTTTCCATTTTGGCGCGAGATTTGAGTAGCATATGTTATTTATATTAAATACAGTGCTGTTTTTAGTTATATCATAGTATCTATTGTATTATGCGAATTTCATAATGGACAAAAACATCTAATAAAGAGTTTTTATTTTTGCATCGTCAATGGAATTTCGTGTTTTTTTATATTTATAGCTGGTAGGCTAGCCTTTGACCACAATCTCACCTGATGGTAAGTGATGATTTCATCGAAGATGTTGTGCAGGCTAACCTAGAATTACTGGCTCTTAAGGACAGCTGCCGAAACACAACGGGAGGTGCTTGGCGGCAGGTTTTCTACTTGAGGGTGGTAGCTATCCAGACTGGCATTCGCAAAATGCCCTACCACCATGCTTTCACCGGGACTGCCATCCTAAGACAACAACCGGGACCGACAGCTTAACGAGCCCTCCGATGTACCTACCAATAATCAATCTCAATTCCACAGGAGCCGATTAAGAAGCGAAATTGCGATTAATCGTCAATGATAAGATTAGAGAGCGGAGGTCGCGTATAAAAGTGAGGAAGTTGCAATTATTTTCAATCCACCGTTTGCCGACCAAGATGAAACTGTTCCTGCCTCTGTTGTGCGCTGCGCTCGCTGCAACCGTCGGCTCAGAGCTGGTGGAGGATGTTCCCACAGAGCCAATGCGCTACTACCATGAGGCCGCCGGCATTGCCGAGGCCGAGCGCATCCGCCGCGCTGAGGAGGAGGCCGACGCCAAGGGAGACGGTGGCGAGCGCATCACAGGTGGCTCGGCCTCCGCACTCGGTGCCTTTCCCTTCATGGTGAGTGAGATCCGTTGCATCCAACTTTGCCCTGGTATAGGTATATACAGGCAGAGCATGGTGAGTGACGGAGTATCATGTTGTAGGGTGGTCTTGTGATCCTGCTAACGACGGGTGCTAGCTCCGTGTGTGGCTCCACACTGCTGAGCAACACACGCGCCGTGACGGCGGCGCACTGCTGGTTTGATGGCCGCAGCCAGGCGCGACAGTTCACTGTCGTGCTTGGCTCCACGCGGCTCTACTCTGGTGGCGTGCGCGTCGTTACTAATCGAGTGGTGATGCACGGCAGCTGGAACACCTTCACCTTAGACAATGACGTTGCTGTCATCCAAATTAACCACGTTGGCTACACAAGTGAGTTACGCGAATCACTCCTTTCCCAACTCGAGCTGTTAACGCTCGCTTCTTGCTTACAAACTGACTGATATCTTCTTTTTCGCCTGCAGACGCGATCGGTCCTGTGACTCTACCGAGTGGCACGCAGCTTTGGAACAACTTTGCGGGCTCGTGGGCCAACGTCATCGGCTTCGGCAGAACCAATGATGGTAAGTCACGTCACACGTACTTACACGCTCAAGCTTGCAATAGAAAAAAAAAGCTACACTAAAGGTCCTTCGAGCTTGAGTCCTATGTTTGGAATCGTGGTCCAATTGTATGAAATAATACAGAGAAATATTGTTAGGAGAGTATTACATATGATAAAGCTATTAAAGTCAGAAATTTGTAGCCAAAACCAGTACCGAACAGTATCGAACTCATTTAAAGTTGTTCGTCAGGGAGTCAATGGTAAACGTTGTTCGCCTAAGTATATTTTGTTACTAGGAGATCAAATTACGGAAATTATTGTTTTAAAAAGTATTAACTTGTATGCCTCAGATTTGAATTTTGCTTTAATCATTTTAACTTTCATCTAAGATCTCAACAACACTATGACCAATTCTCATATAAAAAAAAATTTAAATTCTAAGATATAGTTTAGAATTTTTTTTTGTCTTTGGTCTATATAATTATTATTTGATTTGATTTGATAAGGTACGTGATTTACCTATCTTGTGAACGGTCGCGACGGTCTTTCGCAAGATGATACTATCCATACTGATAGTAGGCAGCAGAGTGAGTCTCTCGGGCACTGATGGCGTGGTGTGGTGGGCGTATGTTATGTTGCAGATGCGAGCGGTGCCATCAATAACAACCAGTTCCTGTCGCACGTGAATGTGCAGGTGATCACAAACGCGGTGTGTGTTTCGACATTCGGTGTACATGTAATCTCCACCACGCTCTGTACGAGCGGCGCCGGTGGCCGCAACCCCTGCCCTGGAGACTCCGGTGGCCCGCTTGTCGTCACCAGCGGCAACCAACGCCTCCTCGTGAGTACTTACTGCCCACTCACTTTCACTCTAGCTCTCCGCATTTCACCATCACTCTTCTTACTCGCTCCCTCTGTTGCAGATCGGCATCGTGTCCTTCGGCTCGTCGCATGGCTGCACTCGTGGTTTTCCATCGGCCTACGCACGCGTCACTTCCTTCGCCAGCTGGATCCGTGCACGCCTTTAGTACATAAGTTATAAATGCATGTTATTTCATGACACTAACTGACTGTCTTTATCGTATTATTCCAATTAAAACGTCACTTGTTAGGATTCCGTTCTTTAGGGGTAAAACGAAGCCCTAATGAGACTCCTCTGTCTCTCTGTCTATCCATCCGTTTGTCGAAATGTTACGAATCTCCAGCCCATAAACGCAATGGGTTACGAACCTGAAATTTAAAAAATATTATGTAGAATGTTGACGCAATAACGCAAATTGGAGAAGAAATTAAAATATATTAGTTTTCAGAAGGCTCAAATACACGAGAAGGTATCCGAAAACTTTTCGTACCCTTGAATATACCTAGTTATCGTCTAAAATACATTGAGAACATATATTATTTTTATTTAATGTATCTTTAACAAAGTAAGGGCTGCAAAATCATCAATTTTAAACTTTTTTTTGTTGCGGAGTCAAACTCAAAAATCAAACTACACACATCAAAAGTAGCTAGGGATCATGTATATAGTGAACTATAAAAAAATATTCAATTAATATTTACCAAATGTAATTATCCAGACTGTTTTTTTTATTTAATTCCTATGTTTATGTTAACAACGAATCCCTATATATGTAAGAATAGAAAAAAAAAATATTGCAACTTGAAGAAATGTAACCTTAACTTAATGTCGTCAATCAAAAGGCAGAAAAACGAAAACCATTATTGAATTTGAATTTGAATTAGGATTTTTGCAATGTTTATTGTAAAATTATATGAAATGATAATCTGTGTTTCTGCCATTTACACTAATCACAGAAGCACAGTGATTTGCCATGCTTAAAATCAGATCATATAAATCACTTTGAAGCATGGCCGCCCACGGTCTTTGTAACAAGTCAAAAAGCTGTTGTGGGGTAGGTATGCACATTAACACCGACTATCAATTTCGGCTCCTATAATGAGTCTAAAACTCAGCTAGCCTCAAAAAAGCTTGTTGTTTTGGCTAAGGTGAGACAATATTTCACACCGGGACAGTTGCTTAAACTTTATCAAGCGCAAGTCCGGACGTGTATAAAGTACTGTTCTCACCTTTGGGATGGTTCTGCCAAATACCATGAAGGGCGTCCTTCAACTTCCGTCAACGAAAATAATGTGGCTACTGATAAGCGGCTAGTTGAAGAAAACCCGCGGATTACCTATGAGACAATTCGAGAACTATTGGGAATTGGTATGAGCCAAATTCAGAAAATTTTACACTCAGAATTAAATGTTCGGAAACTTTGTTGTTGTTGAATTCCTCATGAACTGACAGTGGAGCAGAAGCGGGCTCGCGTGGAATGGTGCTCACAGATGCTACTGAAGTACGACCACGGACGTTCTAATGCTGTTTATGACATTTTCACAGGAGACGATAAGTGGATTTATTGTTTTAAACCCGAAAAAAAACAGCAATCTTGTGAATGGGTGTATGAAAATGAGAACGGGCGAGAAACGTTGGTAAAAAAAATATCGCGTTTTTTTGTCAGCTACGTGTCGCATCTGAACAATTCTACTTGAAGATCAAACGGGTGTTAATGCCCAGGTGTATTCTACCATTTGTTTACCCTGGGTGTTAGAAAAAGTTCGCGAAAGATGACCAAAAAAGCCGCGTTCAACATGACAACGCTTTTTCACACACCTGCACATAGCCCCGACCTAGCACCCTGTGATTTCTCTATTTTCCCTAAAATCAAAGATTTGATGAGAGGTTTCACTTTTATTAACTCCAAAGAGGCAATGATATCGTTCAATCAGCACGTAGAAAACATGCATAGATACATATGTGTGGTCCTCCTGTTTTAAAAAATGGTTCGATCGCATGAAAAAATCTTTAAAATGTAAAGGAGACAATAAACTTCATATTTTGTTTATAACATGTTGATTTTTTAAGTTACGCAAAACTTTTAGTGTGACCTAAGTAGTGTAAAATTAGGGCATCTGGATCAAAGATCCATCTACCCTAATTTCACCAGTTAACCTGAGACCTAATGATCTAGGTTTTCATCTGTTCAATTAGAAGACTAGACGATTCATCCATTCGATATATAATTTACACTGATCATCCACAAGGACTTAATTATTATCTATTCTCTTTCTTCTTCGTTCAAATCTAAAGAAGTTCTTTTTTTATAGTTTTACTTGTATTATAAAAGAACTGTGATTATTACATTTATTTATTTAGGTTAAAACGATATAATTAGATAGGTACGACAACGATGTTGTACGTGTGCTTTAATGAGTAGTCTATTAATTCGTAACATTATAGTTACCTATTTTAAGATGATAATCTTTATTTCAACTGATGCGTAGATCATACAACATTTTATTTATAAAGCAATGTTCCCCACTCTCACAGTGTGTTGCTAAGTATCGTTCCATGATCCATAAAAGGATACTGAACGCATTCCTATCTATCGTCTCGAGCCTTTGGAAGTATATTATGCATTATATGTATAAAGGAAGCATCATTATGCAAGATAACGTTTCAAATACGTTCGAATCTGTATGATATTAATAAACACAACCAAATATAAGTATGTAAGTTTTATAGAAGTAAGGTACGGTTTGAAATACTTACCTACATAGACACGCTATGAAATGCTTTAGAGATAGTTATTAAATCTAGATCATCATTTTAGTATCATCAGTAATAATATCACCCTATTCTATCTCTAAACCTTTCTCTTAGAAAGACAGAACACACGCCCAGTTGATATATCCTTGAAATTGTGGTTCTGATGCCACTTTCCGTATGATGTTTTTCTATTACAGTTTATAAGAGTTGATCGAGTTATTTTATTAAGTACTATCATAATTTGAAACCAGGTGAGGAGGGTTATGGTATTAAAAATCAATAAACAAATAATATCAAGGTATTTATTTAATTGTTTAATGCTTGTTATGATTATGATATTAACTTTCTATGTATTTTACCCACTAAGTCTTTAGCACTCCGGTACACATCATCACTAAACATATCAGAAATATATTGCGCACACACACTGGCTTTACAGTGACATGTTGAATGTTCAGAACTTTGAAACTCCTCAGCGTCAAAGATCTGTATGCGTATAATTTTTGACGGCGCACCCTTCATCGGTTTTTTGATGTATGAATGCAAACCCTTTTTTGCTCTTCGTTTTTTATGGTTGTTTTCATTGATATTGTTGTCGGTTCTACTGATTGGACTTTCCTCGATTTCAAATGGTTTCTCTCGCTCAAGATAATCGACTACATTTTGACGGAGCATTTGTTCTGGAGGGAATGGTGAGATTGGTGAGTAACTGCTGAACATATCTGGAGATTTCTGAAATACGAAAGAAGTAATTAGGTACTTATAATATGTAAATGAACGGAATTTTGTACACATTATATAGAATGGGATCATTACTCAACACCAATGATATTATCGAAATAGTTGAATAGAAATTTCTTCCTATTATTCGACATTGGTTAAAATATTTAAATTTAAGGAAATATTTACTTACCGACATTTAGTGGGAGAGCGTGCAGACAGAATAACTTCTATGCAAATGGAAGACAAGTTTAACAGTGTTAAATTTGTTTCACTAACAGGGTTTTATACAATTTTCAATATATTTTTTTTTGTTCATAAGGTTCACAATAACTAATATTCATTTGAAATCATTATGCAAGTTGGCATATTACGTATAAGGGATACCTGTACACGGCTTACAAACATGGATATCCCCAAGCATGCAGTTTTTTTTGTATGTGTGCTGTTTTATATCTCCAGCTAGTTGATAGGTCTATTTAAGTGTTTTGATATTGTTTTACTAACATGGTATCATGCTATTTTAAACATATATTTTACGTAGATAAGGTTTAAATTCGTATTCGATTGTTTTAAAATACAAAGCATTCGATATGCAATTTCGCATTAATACGTATAAGGGATGTCTGGACTTTGGACACGCCCTACAAATATGGATAATCTCCTGACCATGCATTTTTGCAAGTGTGCAGTTTTTACAAACACATACTATGTAGACGTTATAGGTGTAAGCCATATATAACCACGTTTTTTAGAAACCATTGTCACATATCACATTTTGCTGGAATCAAGGCCTGACTACCAGAAAATAAAATTTACAATCATGTAAGTACCACCTGTATTACTTATCCATTCATCGACTCACTTGTTTCATCTATTTATTCTCGACTGTTCACTCGTGAAAAGTTATTTTACCAATATCAGTTCATCTTTGAAGTAAAATAAAACTCCTCATCTATTCATGTTTTCAACTATAATATATCAATCATCTATTCATCTATTCATCAATTCGTCTATTCATCTATTCATCTATTCTACTATTCATCTATTCATCTATCAATTTATTCATATTTATATCTATTCGTATTTTCCACTATTAATCATTGCATCTATTCATATTTTCAACTATTGATCTTTTCATCTATTCATCAATTCAATGTTTCATTTAACTTTTATTCTTGTCAACTGCTGAGTTTCATCCACTGGCCTATTTAATTTATCATCTATTCAGTTATAATTACAGCCCATCTGCTAACCAACTGTTTCACCTGTTCATTTCAATAACCTTCTCCACGTTCATCTTTTATCTGTTCAACTTTCTATTAGCAATTTAGTACTTATTTTTATATCATATACCATAATTTTTTGTTTCTTGTTTTAGTTACAAAATCATCCATCTCACATCATCTATTTGCGAAACAAAATATCTAGGTGCATCTAGTTTTATTTTTATGTCTACTAATTCCATAATTTCATTATAGCTATATGTTTTTATTTCAGGTCAAAGCTTTGTCAGACTTCAGCTACCCAACTTTTCCCTTCTGAAGACGAGTGTGATCAGCACCAAGAGCAACAAGAAGTGCGAGCGAAGGTCAAGTACTGCAAACCATCGCCGTCAACATCATTGCAGAATAAAAGATCCAACGAGTCTTCGACTTCCACTAACGGATCGAAGAAAAAGAAAATTGTCATCAACCCTGTTACAAAACCAACCTCTCAAGACTTATTTGGAAGTGACAGCGGCGACGAAGATGAGATTGCTGTTCCTGTTAAGGGTAAAAAAACTCCTCCATTATACTGTCAATACAGTCGTAGAGTTGCAAATGGTCTAAGTAGACAATGTGATGAATCAAAGAAGGGTTCATACTATGTTGAAATGAAAATCTACGAAGTAGGTGAAATTGAACACGTTTTACCAATAAACCGCTGGCGCCATGCTATTATATCTTGTAAAAACCGAACCGAAAACGATACACCCGCATGGGGTTATTTAAAGAAGTTTCTTGACGAAACTAGAAAGGAGTTTAAGCACTGCCCTCAAGATTTTGTGAGCAGTTACTATTAGATTCATGCGACATTTTAACGATCTATATTATACCCAATTAGTAATCGGTGCTTATATTCTTGATTGTACTAAAGCTTTATATTGGAATGTAATCTACTTACTTATTTCTATATAATATACATGTTCTTGTATATATAATTTTGTTTTGTTTTCTTTACAGTACCCCACTCTACTCAACAAAGGCTATCGACTAATAATGAGATAACTGAATGTAAACTATGTCAAATTGAATTACCGAAACATAAATTGAATTATAATGAGATAACTGAATGTAAACTATGTAAAATTGAATTACCGAAACATAAATTGAATTATAATGAGATAACTGAATGTAAACTATGTAAAATTGAATTACCGAAACATGAATTGAAATATCATTTGAAAACGAACTTACATAAATCAAAATGCTTATTACCAACTGAATCAGAGAATATTTATATAATTGCGAGTGCGTTTAAAAATAGAATTGCAACATATCGTTTAAATCCCACACAAAAAGCCGAATATCTCACACTAGAGACATTCTTGTGCGAGAACAAAAATGGTATTCTGAAACTTGTAAACATGACTTTAAAGACAAATACATGTGTTAAGATTAATTTTGAATTGTTCGCTTACTTTATGTTACCTAAATCAAGCGATCAGCAATTAAAATCATTCAATACGAAATATGAGATTATTTATATGAATACGAATATTACTGACTTGTATTTAAAAACGATTGAAACATTCAAACGTAAACTATCAGAATTTGAACACAAAGAATCGGGATGGTCTTTTCAATCCGTGAGTCATTTAGAAATCAATGTTAATAAATACTGTCCTATGAGAGGAGGAACATATATAGAGTTACCTCCAAACGTAAAAAATACGAAAAGTTGTGTTAATATCCAGAATAATGATAATTATTGCTTTCTATGGAGTGTTCTAGCTGCTTTATATCCTGCTAAGAGTAATGTTAGCAGAACAAACTCTTACCCACACTACAGTTCTATTTTCAATATTGATGGCATGTCTTTTCCTCCCTCATATAAAGACATAAAAGCATTTGAAACGAACAATGAAATAAGTATCAATATATATGGATTAGAAAAGAAAACTAATAATGTAACTGGACCACTATACCTAACAAATAACAGAAAATCTATCCATGTTAACTTATTATATCTAGAAAGAAACTATAAGGGTCATTATTGTCTTATAAAAGATTTGATTAAATTAGTACGACGACAGATAACTAAGTACAAAGGTAAACTATATATGTGTGAATCATGTTTACAGTTTAGTAACAGTGAAACAAAGTATCAAACTCATAACTGTTCTAAAGTTGTAACGACTTTACCACAAAAAAATAGTATACTTGGTTTTAAACATTATGAGAGAAAACAAAAGATAAATTTTATAATTTATGCTGATTTTGAATGTCTCTTGCTAAACTATGACCAAGATTGCTCTCATAACACTCATAATTTTAAAAAACATCAACCATCTTGTTTTGGTTATTATATTTGCTGTTCACATGATCCAAGTATGAATAAATACGTTTCTTACAGGGGACAAGATTGTGTTGAAGTATTTATTACTACACTGATTGAAGATATAAAACAAATAAGCAAAATATTGAGAGATAAAAAACCAATGTTACCTTTAACCAAAGATGAGAAAGACAGTTTCGAAAATGCTTCTAATTGTCATATTTGTGGCCTCTTATTACTAGGAGATTTGAAGGTTCGTGATCACGACCCCATTACCTCCCAATATAGGGGCCCGTCGCATGTGTATTGTAATTTGATATACAGGGTATGTCCATTCATACCTGTGGTATTTCATAACTTATCGAACTATGACTCTCATATATTCATTAAAGAGTTAGCAAAATATAACGGTAAAATTACAATTATACCTAAAACTAAAGAAAAATATATAAGCATAACTAAATATATCTGTAACAAGAAGGGTGACCACCCAATTCAAATAAAATTCATAGACTCCTTTCAGTTTCTCAGTTCAAGTTTAGATATCCTGAGTAAAAGCTTGACTGAAAAAGATTTTGTTCACGTAAAAGACGAGTTTAATGTTGAAAACGTACATTTGCTGAAAAGCAAAGGAATTTATCCATATGATTTCATGAACTCATGGAAAAAATATGAGTATAAACAACTTCCTCCTAAAGAAGATTTCTATAACACATTAAAATTGGAACATATAACTGATGAAGAATATGAATTTGCTCAAACTGTTTGGAAAGAGTTTAACATCAGCTCATTGGGCGAGTATACTGACTTGTACCTAAAATGCGATGTTTTGCTATTGTGTGACATATTTGAAAAGTTTCGAGATGTAAGTCTACAGTACTATAAATTAGATCCAGCATACTACATCACCGCACCTAGTTTTAGTTGGGATGCTATGCTACTTTATACAGGTGTTAAATTAGATTTGATTCATGATCTGGAAATATACCAAATGATTGAAAAGGGTATTCGAGGTGGGCTAGCACAGTGTTCACTACGTCATGCAAAAGCTAATAATATTTATTTACCAGAATTTGACGACTTCAAAGATTCTAGCTATTTGATATATCTCGATTGCAACAATTTATATGGTTATGCAATGACGAAAAAGTTACCTATTTCAGATTTTAAATTTCTAAATCAAAATGAAATTGATAAGTTTGATGTAATGAATGTATTAGATGACAGCAATTGTGGGTTTATTCTAGAGGTTGATCTGGAATACCCAAAATACTTGCATGATCATCATAGTGATTTACCTTTTGCGCCAGAAAAGTTTGTACCCATAGGAGGAAAGACGGAAAAACTAATAGCTAACTTGTATGATAAATTTAATTATGTTATTCACTATACTCACCTCAAAGAATGCATAAAAAATGGACTAGTATTAAAAAAAATCCATAGAATACTGAGTTTCAGACAAGAAGAATACTTAAAGAAATATATTGATTTAAATACCCGTCTTCGGCAATCATCCACTACGATCTTTGAAAAAGATTTTTTTAAACTCCTAAATAATTCAATATTTGGCAAGACTATAGAAAATAAACGCAAACAGGTTGAGGTAAAGTTAGTTACCAAATGGAATGATGAGACCAATATTACGAATAAACAGCTTGGCGCGGAAAAATTAGTTTCTAAGCCTAATGTGAAATGTATTTCTATTTTTTCTGAAAATCTGGTAGCGGTTCAGTTAAAACCCGAGAAAGTTATTTTAGACAGACCAATCTATATAGGTTTTGTCGTTTTGGAATATGCTAAGCAGCACTTGTATCAATACCATTACAATGTAATTAAAAAGAAATACGCTAACAATGTAAAGCTTTGCTATACAGATACCGACAGCCTGCTCTACCTGGTTTATACGGATGATATATACAAAGACATAAAAAATAATTTAAATGAATTCGATACAAGTAATTTTGATGAGAACAATCCTTATTACATCCCGCTAGGAAATGGTAATGAACCTGGAATGTTTAAAGATGAACTTGGCGGCAAAGTAATTAGTGAATTTGCTGGCTTAAGAGCTAAATTGTATTGTTTAATAGCTGCTAAAACACAAATAAATAAAGCTAAAGGAATCTCAAAAAGTGTTACAAAAAATTTGCAGTTATCTCATTATAAAAACGCATTGTTTCGTGATGAAAGTTTATCATGTAAAATGAATATAATTAAGTCCATTAAGCATATGTTATATTCACAAGAGATACATAAAATAGTAATGAATAGAAGCGATGACAAAAGGTATATACTCACTAATCAAGTGGATACTTTACCATGGGGTCACTATAATATAATGTTTTAATTGTCTTCAATAATAAGTTATTTTAAGTGATATTTTGTACATAAGTATGCCGTTAAATAATATTTAATAGTTGATTAAGAAATGTCATTATAAGACTATGGAATTAATTAATAAATGTCTATATTGATTGACTGGAGTGTTTGGATTTTTATTCTTGACCAAGAAACCAAAACTGAATACCGAATGAACCTTAATATTTAAAAAATATATATAAAATATGATTACAATTATTATTTAAGTACGATTTCATAATAATTAGAATCAGACTGTAAAATGAAGTTGATTAAGCAACCCGTATCTCTAGAAGTAAACGATATTTTACTAGAACCGCGTTCATATATTTTTAGACACAGTACTTTGTTACCTAATACCGTTCGTTCTATTATTTGTGGGCCATCAAATTGTGGAAAAACCAATGTAATGATTAGCTTGTTATTACATAAAAATGGTCTCAAGTTTAAGAATGTTTATATTTACTCGAAAACCACATTCCAGCCAAAATATTGTTTTTTAAACGAAGTATTCAAAAACATTCCAGATACACAGTTTGTAATGTTTAACGATAACAAAAGTGTTATATCTCCTGAAAAGGCATTACCAAATTCTGTCTTTATTTTTGATGATGTTGCATGTGAGAATCAAAGTAATATAAGAAATTATTTTTCGATGGGCAGACACAATAAAGTTGATAGTTTTTACTTGTCTCAAACATATTCGAAAATACCAAAACAGTTAATCCGAGATAATGCAAACTTTCTAATAATTTTTAAACAAGATGACGTAAACTTGAGACATATTTACAATGAACATGTGAACTCCGATATGCTTTGGTGTAACTTTAAAAACATATGCTATGAAACATGGAAAGACCAACATGCTTTTTTATTGATTAATAAAGATTGTGAATTAAACAACGGTAGATATAGACGGGGTTTTGACATTTTTATTAAACTTGAATGAAGACAATAATAGTTATATAAGTACACACAACAAGCATTATTGGGATTCATTCCGAGATCTACATTATTAATTAGCAGTAGTGACTGCTGATGAAATATGGAAATAAATATGAAAGAACAATTAATTAAATCAGTTCAAGCTATTAAAAGTAAAATAAAACAAATAAAAAATGAAGAAGACAAAACAAACTTTAATATGAATAGGGTTTTTAAACCTCTTACTATTCCATTGGCAGAAATGGTGGAATTAACCAAAAATAACCTATATAAAAATAAACATGTTGAGATTGGTGAAGTCTGCAATTCATCAATGAAGTCTAATGATTTGAACACTTCATATTATGAAGATTTTGAAACTGAGAGTAACGACTCCATTAAAAGTGAAAATAGTCGTATAAAATATATGGAATGTAACGAACAAAATATGAGTACTCCTATTCAAAATGAAAAATATCTTACTACCTTAGATACACCTTTTCTATCTTTGCTAGTAAAAGAGAATATACTTGATGATATTAATACTTTAAATGTACCCTTTGGAGTACGCAGTGAAAATAATAAACTAATGATGGGAAATATACCCATTGCTTTAAAAGAAACTTCTAGTTATCCCAAGATTATGATAATTTCAATTGGAGATATTGAGTACGAAATGACACGAGGTCTAAAAGAGCTTCTATTTAAAAAAAAACCAGATATAGATTTAGTTTCAGACAAAGACAAACTTGTTTATAAAGATTTGTTACATAAAACTAATGCTCATAAAAGAGAATTTAATAGTATGGGTCAAATAAAAGGAGATAAGGGAATGAAATACTGCCAGATAATTAAACCTTTATTTTATGAATCGGAACCAATTGATGATTATATGGAAAAAAAAGTTGTTAAGCGCGGTGGTAATATGCAAAATTTTAAAAAATCTTACAAAATGAACACAGATTTTATATACTGGGATGATCCTAATGAGTTAATTGAAAGGCTAATGCTACTAACGGCCTCGAAAAATGCAGGTAACAGCAATCATGACAATGAAATTATATCTATAATTGAAGAACTAAAAGAAGCTGACATCATAAAAGAATAAAATGATTTACTACTAATTATAACATATTAGTATCACACAGTCTTTCAAACATAAACGTCAATAAATTTGAGATCCAAGTCTACAAAATATAAATACAGAAGAAAAGACAGTATTAAAATAATTGGTATTTAATAACAAAAAATAGTGATGCAAGTTTGGATGCGCAAAATATATATTTTTGATATGAACAATAGTGCTACTTACTTAACAATATTTGATTGACGTTTTGAATAAAATCTTAACTTATGAAACTTTGATTGGTTAAATATATAACTATTAAAATTATATATAAAATTAAAAAAGTTTTTGATCGTATTACCGAAAATGAGCAAAAGAAGCGTAGTAAATGAAATTCACAAATATGCAAGGGTTAATTTTCCTCGTAGGCATGTTGTTATGAAGAGTATAGATGACTTATGGCAAGCCGATTTAATCGATATGCAATCTGTTTCAAAACTTAACTCAGGTCATAATTATATTTTAGCTGTCATTGACACATTTTCAAAGTATGCATGGGTATATCCACTAAAACAAAAAAACAAGATACTCGT
Organism: Plagodis dolabraria; assembly: GCA_963854805.1. Taxonomy (NCBI): domain Eukaryota; kingdom Metazoa; phylum Arthropoda; class Insecta; order Lepidoptera; family Geometridae; genus Plagodis; species Plagodis dolabraria. The sequence goes on along the minus strand of OY978453.1, from coordinate 31,071,917 downwards.
ATCTGCTGCATTCCAGTCAATACTAGATAAAGGTCGGGTTCCTAAAAACCTGCAAACCGATCTCGGCACCGAGTTCTATAACGACAAGTTTAAAAAATTGATAGACAAGTACAAAATTAATCATTATTCTACTTACTCGACAAAGAAAGCATCGATTGTTGAACGGTTTATAAGAACTCTCAAGTCTAAACTGTATAAAGAATTTAGTTTGAGAGGAAACTATAAATGGAAGGATGGTTTGCTCTGTAAAGTTATTGATATCTACAACCACACAGTTCATAGAACGATTGGTTTACCTCCTGATGAAGTCAGTGCAAATAATGAAAGTTTGTTATTGAAGAGGTTCAAAAAGATTTACGAGTCAAAATCTCTTCGAGAAAAGAAAAAACTTAATATTAACGATTTTGTACGTATCAGTAAATATAAAGGAACATTTGAAAAAGGTTACACGCCCAATTGGTCCACAGAAATATTTAAGATCGTTAAGATACAAAACACTAAACCTATAACTTATTTGATAGAAGACGCAAGAAGTCGACCTATTCTAGGAGCATTCTATATTCAAGAACTTCAAAAAACTGAAAACCCTAATGTCTACTTAGTAGAAAAAGTTTTGAAACGAAAAAATAAAAAGTGCTATGTTAAATGGTTGGGGTTACCGTCTAGTGAAAATAGCTGGATCGATAAAAGAAATGTTTTATAATACTATTGATAAACTAATTTTAGTTCAGTAATTGATTGGTTATGGAAGAGAATAGTCTTCTAAACAGTATAATTAATAAACTACCATTTGAACTTCATTTACCAGGATATAATTATTGTGGGCCTGGAACACGATTAGCAGAAAGACTTGCTCGAGGTGATAAGGGTATTAATCAATTGGACGAATACTGTAAACAACACGATATAGCTTACCAAAAGTCATCAAATTTACAAGATCGACATAAAGCAGATATAAATTTATTAAAGATGGCGAAAAAACGAGCAACTTCGTCTACTGCTAATGTTGGAGAAAAGCTAGCCGCTACTTTAGTGAATAAAGCAATGTTGGTAAAAGTTAGTTCTGGGTCTGGATTGAAAAAGAGATTTAAGAGTATTGTATCTCGTGCGCGTAAACATATCAGTAAAGTGAAACCCAAATACAAAAAAATGGCAGTAAAAATGGCTTTTGCAGCTGCTAAAGAATTGGTGAAAGATTCTCCTGTGATACTCCCTAGAGTCATACCTATACCAAAATCTGGAGGCGTTCTTCCACTTATTCCTATATTCGCAGGATTGTCTGCTGCTGGTAGCTTAGCTGGAGGAATATCAGGAATAATTAAAACATATAATGAATATAAAACTGCAATGAAACGTTTCGAAGAAATGAAAAGACATAATCAGAAAATTGAGGGCGTATGTATTGGAAAAGGATTGTGTCTGAAACCCTACAAGAATGGTTTAGCGATACATTTGCCAAAAAAAAAAGCCTAACTCATCGTCTTCCTAAACGTGCCCTCTCTAATATTGATATCATTGAACACTCTCGCAATGTTCCTTACTTTCGAGGCGTTTTTATGAGAGATGGATTACCTGAAAATGCACACCCTATAGAGTGTGGTATCGTGAATTTAGATTCAGCGAAAAATCCTGGTACACATTGGGTAGCATACGCAAAAATTTATGACTATATTGAATATTTTGATAGTTATGGCAACTTGAGACCACCTAGAGAATTTATTAGATATGTGGCAAATCATAATGTTCTGTACAATTATTATAATTTTCAGAAAACAAATTCTTATAACTGTGGACATCTGTGTCTAAAGTTTCTACAAACATTTTGGCGTAATAACAGTTTAAAATAAATAGCTCGCTATTACTTCTTTTCGTTCATTCTGTGACTAATTGTGCATTAAATAACATTCGAGGTCAAAAAAGATGATCGTGTTCAACCAAAATAGTAATAATTTCATTAGTAAGAATAACAATAATAAGTCTATAACTTCAAAAACAAACCTAAACAGTACTATTCATTCGAACACATTCAAAAGGCAACGACGTGTAAAGGATAAAAAGAAAATTACCAAAAAAAATAAAGAGTTTCTTCAAGCTCTTGGATTTAAACTATGAATATTCTCAATGTGCATGATTTACCACATTTCGATAATTCAATAGAAAGTTACGAAATCCATACGTATAATCCTTACAGCAACAGTTTTAAAGAAAATGATGAAATCCGAATATCTATTAATCAACAAGACATTTATGTACTTCCCTCCTCCAGCTCTATTTATATCGAAGGACGTGTTACTGTGACTGGGAAGGATTCTGCAGGAAAACCAATTAAAAAACCAGTCAATTTTACAAATAATGCTTTAGCATTTCTTTTCCAAGACATTCGGTATGAAATAAATGGTGTTGAGATAGATCGAATTAAAAATGTGGGCATTACTTCTACAATAAAATCGTATGTTTCATTAAACAACGGGGATAATAGAATTGCTGCATTGTGGGGTTGGGATATAAATGGATATAAAAATCTCAAAGATGGATATTTTAGCATTATTATACCACTCAACAGGGTGATGGGATTTGCAGAAGATTACAAGAAAATAATCATCAATTGTAAGCATGAACTTATACTGAACAGATGTAGCAGTATTTTAAACAGTGTAATTCTTGATAAGGATGATAGTGTTGAGATTAATATGCAAAGAGTTCAATGGCGAGTGCCACATATAAAAGTATCAGATCGTGAAAGGATTTCTTTACTCAAATATTTAGAAAAGGATAAACCTATACAAATAGCTTTCAGAAATTGGGATCTGTATGAATATCCATTATTACCAAAAACTACCAAACATTCGTGGTCCGTGAAAACAGCTTCACAATTGGAAAAACCTAGATATGTAATATTCGGTTTGCAAACTAATAGAAAAAATAAGAAAGACCGAGATAGTTCCATATTTGATCATTGTCATTTGTCAAACGTAACTTTATTTTTAAATTCTCAGTACTATCCGTATGACTCACTTAATATAAACTTTAATGAAAATAAATACAGTATATTATATGAATTATACATGAAGTTTCGTCAGTCTTACTACAACGTTCCTGCAGATCCCTTGTTAGACATTGTAAGCTTTAAAGAAAAGGCACCTCTATTCATAATAGACTGTTCAAGACAAAATGAGAATTTAAAATCTGGACCTGTAGATGTACGTCTAGAAATAGAAACGTCTCATGATATTCCTGATAACACAGCTGCTTACTGTCTTATTGTAAACGATAGACTTATAGAGTACAAGCCTCTAACCAATATTGTACGAAAATTATCATGAATGCTATAGTGGACGTGCAAGGATTTAAAACTGATGAAAATGAATTTATTGCAAAAGAAATAGCAATAACTTATGAAAATCAATTACAAGTTTATTTAATAAAGCCTCCATTTTTAAACTTTGAGCTGACTGAGTCAGAAGATAAGCAAGTAAGATGGATTGAAAGGAATAGAAAAATTCAGTGGAACGAAGGCTACATTCCCTATGCATTTTATAAAAATGTACTTAGAAATAATATCATCGAGCTTTTAAAAGATAAAAATATTTATACTAAAGGTCAAGAAAAGGTTAAATGGATCAGCGAAATGTTCGCAACAAGTAGAGTTTATGATTTGGAGGATTTTAAATGTCCTAATTTAAATAGTTTGTATGAGGAATACAATTTATCAAGTGATGTATTTAGCTGTTTATACCATTCATCAATATGTGCAATGAAAAATGTCATGTGTCTTAAGAAATGGTGTCAAAATAATAATAAAATACTGATTTAAATATTTGTTTATTTGTGATTGTTTTATTTAATCATCCTTACCTATTATTATAGTCAGAAAATAATATTATTGTTATTAATAGCTATACATATACAATACCTAACGATGGCTGAGAGTATTAGATACATACATAAATAGCTGTCAATTCAGATTGAAGTTATATTTAAAAGCAGATAAGAGGAATTTAATAGGTATCTAATCTATTCAAATCTTTGTAAATAAGTGAAAACCTAGATCATTCAGTCCCAAATTAAATGGTGAAATTAAGGTAGCTGGATCTATTGAATTAATACACTCGAGAGCAATGAATCCGGGTCACTTAAAGAATGTTAAAAATCTCGGAAACTAAAAATGATAGGTTAATGCAATAAATTGTATTTAATAGACAATGTAATACTCCTTAAACAAAGTAAAAAAAAATATGAGTCACCATACATTTTATTAACACAAAATTACATAGAGAAAAAAACTGCTGATCTCTCCTTAAAACAAAAATAGGAAACATGAAATTTTTGAACTTTATTACGATTTTCTTGAATTTTAATACTTCGTATTGCCTCCTCGTGCTTCCATTACTGCGTTTACGCGGTTTGGCATGCTGTACACCAAGTTCCTTATACGATTTTGGGGAATATTCTCCCATTCCTCTGTGAGAGCAATTTTGAGCTCACGAAGCGTGATTGGGGGAGGGTTTCGTTGTTTTACGCATCTGCCTAGCTCGTCCCAAGCATGCTCGATCGGGTTGATATCCGGGCTGCGCGCTGGCCACTCCATACGAGTAATGTTCATCTCTTGAAGGTAGTCATTCACAATTCTACCTGTATGAGGTCGGGCATTGTCATGCATAAATATAGCATCCTCACCTAAATTGACCATAAATGGACCAACGTGATCATTGAGGATTTCTTCCACATATCTTACGCTAGTTAAAGAGCCGTTTTCTATGATCACCAGCTCTGTGCGACTTTCAGAAGAAATTCCGGCCCACACAAGTACAGACCCACCACCGTAGGCTACTTTTTCTTCGATGCATGCTTGCTTGAATCTTTCCCCTGGTCTTCGATACACTCTGTGTCTTCCATCGTGCTTGTAGAGCATAAATTTTGATTCGTCGGAGAACATAACTTTTGACCAATCTTCAATACTCCAATTTACGTGGCTCTGGGCATATCTTAGTCTCGAAATACGATGCCCACGCTCCAGTTTAGGGCCGTTTGCAGGTCTAAGGGGTTTTAAGTTAGATTCAGCAAGCCGACGTCTTACTGTCCATGCACTTGGGTTACTTCCTCCGAGGCGTCGAAACTGATTGGTGAGTTCAGTTCCTGTGAAAAAGCGATTTCGAAGCATGGTGTTCACCAAGTATCGGTCTTCTCGTGCTGTGGTACACCTGGTTCTGCCCGTTCCTGGTCTGCGTAGGTTAGAACCAGTTTCTTCGTAACGTCGGAGAACTCTTTGTACTGTTGACAGCGACACACCGACAGTCCTGGCTGTATCGCGCTGACTCCGGCCGGTTTCCAGCATTGTAAGTATTCTGGTGCATTCTTCAGGCGTAAGCGACATAATTTCAGCTTGAATAATGAATATAGAGCACTATCAACATGGTTTATGTACCCACATAAATGACAGATTACAAACAAAAGCAAAACCAAATGCTGTAATTTCGTAGTTCCATCTTCGAAAGTGGCCCTTTTTCAAATTTGATTTTTTTATGATATAACTTTACAATAACTAAGAAGTTTTAATACCTTCATTTAAGGAGTATTACATTGTCTATTAAATACAATTTATTGCATTAACCTAGCATTTTTAGTTTCCGAGATTTTTAGGATTCTTTAAGTGACCCGGATTCATTGCTCTCGAGTGTATTAGAATGAAGTAGAAAGAGAGAAGATATATCAGATAGATGAATCATCTAGTCTTTTAATTGAACAGATGAGAACCTAGATTATTAGGTCCCCGGTTAACTGGTGAAATTAGGGTAGATGGATCTTTGATCCAGATGCCCTAATTTTACACTACTGACCTACGTATAAAAACTGGATAATGAATAGATTCAGGCGTTACTTTGCGGAAATCTATATTTAATATTAACAAATATTTTTAAAATATTTTAAGAAAACATCAAATTAATATTTTAATAAAACGCTTAAGAAATACAAAAATATATCTAGTGACAATTCCGCCTAATTTTCCTGCTAAGCCGACGTGACGTCACAAACGCCGTGTGCTGAGGTATGGTATTATCTTTTGGGGCAACTCAACTGATAATGTGTAAATGTTAGTATTTAAGGCACAGAAGCGTTGCGTACGATCCGTGGTCAACTTAAAAACAATTGATAGCTGTCAACCATATTTTAAAAAATATAAAATTCTGACACTTCCGTCACTTTACATTTTTGAAGTAGCAATGTTTGTAAGAACCAATCCTGATTTATTCTTAAAAGAATCATGCCGTTACGCGTAATAGACGAGATAATTTAAAATTGTCTATATATCCAGGCAAAAGCAAGATGTTGCGCAAAGGGATATTAGGAATGGCACCTAATATTTATAATAAAGTACCAAAATATATTAGAGCTATGAATCATAATTTATTTAAAAGGACATTGAAAAATATACTGACTTCAAAATGCTACTACACAGTGGATGACTTTTTAAATGATACATTTTGACATATTATTATTTTCTATTTTTATTTCACTGACACAATATCAATATCCTTTTATTTAATTTAACTATTGTAATTTCCATATTATTGAAGTTAATGTTGTATAAAATAATTTACTATAGTCCAAAATATGATATGTTGCTCACCTTAATGGTATATCACAGCGCTCACCCAATTTATAAGACCATTTGTTGTATATAACCTGTGTTAATGCAATAAAATAATTTGAATTTGAACGCCACGCAGCCAAACCGGAAGAATTTTTCGACGCGTTTTGCTTCTACACGAAGCATCCTCAGGAGGTCTTGACTCTACGAGCGCACTAGAATGATTCGTAGCTTTGGCTGCGTGGCGTTTGTGACGTCACGTCGGCTTAGCAGGAAAATTAGGCGGAATTGTTTGTTTGATATTTTCTTAAAATATTTTAAAAATATTTGTTATTATTACATAAAAATGTAGTCGTTCATTCACAAACTTATACAACGTAAGTACGTACATTGATTTCACGCACCGGGTGCCTTAAAAAATCGAGGGTGGTGGTTTCGATTCCCCGTACGAGGCGAGAAATGTTATATCTATAGTTTGTAAATAAATGTGTTAGCAAGCCATAGTACTTGTTATCATATGTAGAAATATTTAAATATTATAAATAAAACCGGCAAAAACACTCACGTTGGGGATCGAATACGTATCGCGGGTTTCGAGCATATCAGATGATCATCATCAGGGCGAGTGCACAACTGCGTCTGCGAGCTCCCGACGGGCACTGCGGCGCGCGGCCCGCGCGGCTCGGCGAGATACCGGCGGCGCCGGCGGCAGCGGGGAGCTGGGTGGGGGCGGAGCGAGCCCAGCGCTGCCGGTGCTAGGTGACGAGCTCCTAGCGTGCCCGGCGGAAGACGGTGGGCCTATTTCGTCGTCTGTGATCGCATCATCATCATCCGCACACGTACCGTGACAAACAGTACCTACTGACCGTGTCGCATTCTAGACTGCCTAACATCTTCTGCGTTGAGGTGACATTAAGGGTAGGAATCCAGGCTGGTGGTAGCGTCCAACCCCCATCTCTGTTGAAATTAGGATGTCTGTTGATTTCTATAGCCTCACGTATTTTACGAGGTACATAAAACTTTTCTCTGGCTAATACGGAGGCTTTATCAAAACGAATATAATGATTGGAGTCCAAGAGATGAGCGTGTTCTGCGAGTGCTGATTTAGTAATGTCCATATTCTTAATACTCCTAATATGCTCGGTCAGTCTAGTAGCGATGTTGCGTCGAGTCTCTCCTACATAACTCTTGCCACAGTCACATGGTACTTTATATACGCCCGGTACGTTAAGGCGGTCTTTGTCCTTCGGTGAACGCAGCATCTGTCTTATTTGACCGGGTGGACGGAAGAACGTTCTGATATCATATTTCCGTCGCAAGAGATATCCGATTTTGTCCGTTATTCCTCTTACAAAAGGAAGATAAGCAGGAGAACGTTCCACTCTAGTTGGTCGCTTACGTTCACTTCTCTTTGCCCAGCGACAACATTGTCGCCAACTGTATCCATTGTCCTCCAGTACTCCTCTCACGTGCTGGAGCTCTTTTTCTATAAATGGAGGGTCACATAGCCTAAGAGCTCGGTCCATCAATGCTCTTGGTACGGAGGACAAATGTGCAGGATGATGATGTGAGCTAGCATGAAGATATCGATCCGTGTGTGTCGGTTTTCGATGAATCGTGTGCGTCAGACTGTTGTCTGGCATCCGGATAACACGCACATCTAAGAACGGCAATACCCCTTCCTTTTCTTCTTCCACGGTGATGCTGATCTTATGATGTAAATTATTGAGGTGATCCGTAAAACCAGATAATCCATCTTTGTCTATAATTGCGAAGATGTCATCTACATACCTCCACCAATAGCGCGGTTTTACGAGTGCGGTGCTTAGGGCCAGGGATTCGTACCATTCCATAAAAATGTTAGCTACCACTGGAGCTATAGGTGAGCCCATCGCTACTCCATCCACCTGTAGGTAGAATTCTCCTCTCCACACGAAGTATCCGCTTTTCAAACATAACGTTATCCACTCAATGTACTCAGTAGGTAAGGGTGAGTTCTGTATCATACAGCTTATCATTTGTATAGTTTCGTCTACTGGTACACTAGTGAACAAAGAAGTTACGTCGAAACTCACCATGACTTCGGTGGGTTGGATTCGCACATCTTCCAACAGTTGAACGAAATGCGTTGAATCTTTCACAAAGCTATTGCTCTGACCTGTGAACCTTAGCAGGACAGACGCTAGGTATTTTGACAGCTTGTATGTCGGCGAATCTATTTGACTGACTATAGGGCGTAATGGCCAGTTTGGCTTATGTATTTTAGGTAGGCCGTAGATTTTTGGTGGTGTTGGGTTGTGTGGACGCAGACGTGCTAACAAATCTATATCCGCATTATTGCGTAACAAGTTCACTACTTTCGTGGTAACTCTGGCTGTAGGATTATAGTTCACCTTCTTGTATATAGTGTTGTCACTCACCATTTGCGAGATCTTGTGTTCGTACGCCTCCGTATCGACAACTACTGTTGCGTTCCCTTTGTCGGCTGGTAGCACTAAAATTTCGGTATTATTACGCAGATCGTGCAATGCTGCGAACTCACCTTTCGTAACATTACTTTTAGGTGGTTTAGATCTACGTAATAAGGACGAGATATCCTGCCTCATACATTCCGCGTCATTGTATGGGATTTTATTACGTACGATCGTGTCCTCAATACTAGTAATAATGTTCTCAACAGGAATCTTCTTAGGTGCTGGTGCGTAGTTAAGTCCTCGGGAAAGAACATTACATGCATTATCATCTAAGCGGCATGTTGACAAGTTAACAACGGTCTCATTCTTCGCGTACGACGCATCATAATTTTTGTTGATATTTCGTGGGTAGGCGCAAGAACCGTCGCTCCACTGTTGCCGCTTGAGATATGATAACTTTTTGTTATGCCTCTCTGTAATGTTCAATCCGGTGATATTTGATCTACTGTACGACATCGCATCCAATACTTCCCATAGATCTTGTTGTAGTTTTTGCGATACTTGAAGATGCAAATCGTACATCTTTTTGTTGACGCACATTAGATGTCGTCGATTTTCTGCAATCACTTTACGAAGTAATTTCCCACTCGCGACACGAAAAAATTGATCGTATTCCCGAATGCATTTCACTGGTTTTATTATTAGAAACTTAGGAATTACACCACTATCCCGACACTTCACTAAGAAAACTAAGCTGCACTCGAGTTTTGTACGTTTCAATCTTAATCGCGCGAACTCTTTAACTTTGTTAAGCCATTCCGTGCCGTAACGGTAAGCTATTTTTGAAATGTAATTCTCGTGAGTTTCACACATATTTAAATATTATAAATAAAACCGGCAAAAACACTCACGTTGGGGATCGAATACGTCGACCCGGGTTTCGAGTATATCAGATACTCATCATCAGGGCGAGTGCACAGCTGCGTCTGCGAGCTCCCGACGGGCACTGCGGCGCGCGGCCCGCGCGGCTCGGCGCGATATCGGCGCCGGCGGTAACGGGGAGCTGGGTGGGGGCGGAGCGAGCCCAGCGCTGCTGGTGCTAGGTGACGAGCTCCTAGCGTGCCCGGCGGAAGACGGTGGGCCTATTTCGTCGTCTGTGATCGCATCATCATCATCCGCACACGTACCGTGACAAACAGTACTGACCGTGTCGCATTCTAGACTGCCTAACATCTTCTGCGTTGAGGTGACATTAAGGGTAGGAATCCAGGCTGGTGGTAGCGTCCAACCCCCATCTCTGTTGAAATTAGGATGTCTGTTGATTTCTATAGCCTCACGTATTTTACGAGGTATATAAAACTTTTCTCTGGCTAATACGGAGGCTTTATCAAAACGAATATAATGATTGGAGTCCAAGAGATGAGCGTGTTCTGCGAGTGCTGATTTAGTAATGTCCATATTCTTAATACTCCTAATATGCTCGGTCAGTCTAGTAGCGATGTTGCGTCGAGTCTCTCCTACATAACTCTTGCCACAGTCACATGGTACTTTATATACGCCCGGTACGTTAAGGCGGTCTTTGTCCTTCGGTGAACGCAGCATCTGTCTTATTTGACCGGGTGGACGGAAGAACGTTCTGATATCATATTTCCGTCGCAAGAGATATCCGATTTTGTCCGTTATTCCTCTTACAAAAGGAAGATAAGCAGGAGAACGTTCCACTCTAGTTGGTCGCTTACGTTCACTTCTCTTTGCCCAGCGACAACATTGTCGCCAACTGTATCCATTGTCCTCCAGTACTCCTCTCACGTGCTGGAGCTCTTTTTCTATAAATGGAGGGTCACATAGCCTAAGAGCTCGGTCCATCAATGCTCTTGGTACGGAGGACAAATGTGCAGGATGATGATGTGAGCTAGCATGAAGATATCGGTCCGTGTGTGTCGGTTTTCGATGAATCGTGTGCGTCAGACTGTTGTCTGGCATCCGGATAACACGCACATCTAAGAACGGCAATACCCCTTCCTTTTCTTCTTCCACGGTGATGCTGATCTTATGATGTAAATTATTGAGGTGATGATGATGAGTATCTGATGATGAGTATCTGATATACTCGAAACCCGGGTCGACGTATTCGATCCCCAACGTGAGTGTTTTTGCCGGTTTTATTTATAATATTTAAATATGTGTGAAACTCACGAGAATTTCATTTCAAAAATATGTAGAAATACATTATAGTTTCTTTTACAGGTTGTTACAACGTGGAGCCCTACTAAAGTGGGGTCCGACTCGCACTTAGCAAACTTTCTGTTCAATTTAGATACCGTATATAAAGATAATAACTAATATTTATCAATATTGATATTATTAAAACATGAAGATAATAATTTGAAGTTAGAGATTATCATTCTTTCTCATTCATGATAATTACCACTGAGCAAGTCATGCTACGTACTTACATGCAGTGGCAGTAATTCTGTTGTTCACTCACTAACTATACTTACTAATTAAAAATATCTAATTTTAGTTTTAGGAATCCTAAAAGTTATTCTGCTGTGACATCGAACCTTCACTCCCACTAAGTTAAGCAGCTCAGGACAGTCAACGGTACCGGCCGCTATCTTAATTAAGTATGTTACATCAGCAATTTGTCGTCTTATATCTAAAGGAAGAATGTGAAATTTATGACAGCGCTGGTTGTAGTCTGGGAAATATCTTTTGATTTTAAACTGGGGATGACGGAGAAACCGCTTTTGAATGCGCTCAATGCGTGTGATGTAGACGTCATACATAGGGTTCCAAATTTGTTAAGCATATTCTAAATGACTACGTACATAGGCACAATAAAGGATTTTAACAGTTTTTATAGATTTAAACTCAGTCGATAAGCGCAAGACAAACCCAAGCGCTCTCGATGCCTTGTTTATGATGTTATTGATGTGCTCATCAAAAAGTAACTTACGCGTGAATGTGCATATGAAACATTTTGATACATTTAGGTCCAATTTGTTCAATAGACTATAACTGTTAAATCGAATGAGATCGTTCTGAAGAAGGTGCGCACTTTCTTGCGAGTCAATAGGACAGAGTATCTTCATATCATCAGCATATAGAATTACTTTGGAGTATCTGAAGCATGAAGAAACATCATTGACAATAATATTAAACAAAAGCGGACCCAATAATGATCCCTGTGGAACTCCTGAGGGGACGTGCATAGGTGATGACGTATATCCACTAAGTACTACTGTATGGCACCTGTTCCTTACGTACGACGTAAACCACCTATATAAGTTACCTCGAATGCCTACGGATTGGAGCTTGCGAAGAAGTACTGTGTGATCGATACAGTCGAAACATATATTGTAGCCCGTGTAGATGACATCGACTTGAGAAGGTTTGGACATATGCAGCGTTAAGTATTCACTACAGACGATCAAGTTTGATGTAGTAGACCTACCTCTTAGAAAACCATGCTGCTGTGAGCTGAGCGAATGTTTTAATGCACCATAAAGTTGCTTAAATATCACTTTTTCTAGAATTTTGGCAAACAGACATAATTTAGAGGTAGGTCTATAGTTTTCCATTAAGTTTTTAGGTCCCTTTTTATGTATAGCTGTGACGTACTGTTATATCCCAACACTATTATGGAAACCCTATGGAACTTACTGCAACATCAGCATTTTCTGTCTCTTGTTAGGATATAGAAGTCAGACCAAGACCTTACTCACTCTCAACCCGTCTTCGGTGCCAAACACTTGTCTCTTTCTATAAATAATTCATATACTATTTTTTCTAAATCTATTAAAATCAGTGTTCTAAAGTTAATAGTTTTTTTTTTAAAAGAGTTTTCCCGAGCTTCTTATAACATTGGTGGCAGGTCAAAGGATTTTAAAATCCTCGGATCGCCTCTTTCACGTCGGAAAAACTGCGAAAATCTGTGAAAAAGTGAAAATTAGTGAAAACCACAACTTTTATATAAAATTTTATTCCAACATAATAATAGTGAATATACTGCATCCTATAAAATGTGCTGCATCCTGTAAAAGTGCTGCGCATTAGTCTCGAATTCTGCAATACCGCTGAACCGCTGAACGCTGAACTCTATGCCGCATCCAGTTAGAATAGTCTAACGCTGTTCCTACCTCATCGCTATAACCTGAGGCCGTGTGTAGTCCTACCGTACATCCTATCTCGAAATTCTTACTGCTGTATCCTGTGGAAGTTACCTGGTACCTGCCTGCTGAATCCAGCCGCCTACAGTCCATCTACTTACCGTGAGAAAAGAAGTGTATCCACCGTGTTACGATGAGCCGTAATATCCTAGCAACCGTATTCCTGTAAGTCTTAAGTATAATAAATAACTCTTATAAACCAAAGTGATCAGTGCCAGTGATTTAAAATAATACTTACTTATAATCTACTTAAGTCCAATAATATTGTGAATTGCTATTTTTAGAATCGTAACGCCTAATTTATATAGCCGTTACAATAATTTCACCATTCCGTTGTAAGAACCAGTCACTAAAGTCTGAGCTTAACGCTGCATTCCTTTCTTATCTCTCGAGTCCCAAGCTTTGTTTTGACTAGCGCGCTGGCGTGATATGCCTAAAGAATCTAAAGAGAACATTCAAGAACCTACTACGATGTCTACTAACAAAGAAATTGATCTGAACATCTTATGTAAATTTGTAAATAAATTTGACGGAAACCGCGAAAAGTTTAATGCATACCTAAATAATTGTAGAAATGCTATCAGCCTTGCATCACAATCGCAACACGATATTTTGTTAAAATATATTTTAAGCCAATTAGAAGTCCGTGCCGAAAGTGCATGTTCGATTAAGGAGTTCGAAACATGGCAACAATTAGAAGATTTTCTAAAATCACAATTTGGTGAGCGTAAACACTACGCCGCATTACTACTTGACCTTCAGGAATGTCGTCAATCTAATGCCGAAATGGTTAACCAGTTCGCTTTGCGAGTTGAATCCTGTCTAGCTAAGTTATTGACTAAAATAAATATCTCAATGCCAACTAAAAAGAAAGCTGAACTGGCTGGCCGCGTCGCTGCAATGCAGGATCTAGCTTTACATACTTTTACGACAGGACTTAATGCACGTTTGTCAACTGTCCTGAGATGCCGTGACCCTGAAACTCTAAACGATGCAATCAATTTTGCCGTATCTGTGGAAAAAATATTGCAAACATCCTCTAAGCGCTACTCACCTCCTTCTTATAATAACACTGCATCTTCATCGAATCAACAACGTCCACCACAGCGACCATTTCAACAAAATCGCAACTTTTCTCAAAATGGAGTAAACGTCCAGAACAGGCCTAACAACCAGGGGCCTACATCCGCCTTTACTCCGCCTGTTTGCCGTTACTGCAAAGCCGTAGGTCACACCATTGATGTCTGTCGCAAGCGAGAATATAATAACAGCAGAAAGTTTGGAAATTCGCAAAACCAACAAACAAATCGCTCAACAACTACATTCTATCGAAACAATCAGCCTATTCATAACGTCATTTCACCCGATGAACAAAGCTCGCGTGACGAAACCGACCATGAATATCATGATTTAAACGGAGAAGCCCTCCCGTCCGGCATCGTGCAGGAAAATTAAGGGACAAAATCGATGCTAATACTTACGCGAAATCATATTCGCTAATATATTCCTCTGTTTCCAATTCATCCACTTACAACAAGGGTAACCAGCCCCAAATTAATAGTGGCCCCAATAAAATTACTAAATCTACATCCACTAACAACTGCAAGGGTAATCAGCCCCAAACTAATAGTGGCCCTAATAATACTATTAAATCTACATCCACTAACAACAAGCGTAACCAGCCCCAAACTAAAAGTGGCCCTAATAAAGATATTAAATCTTTATCCACTTACAACAAAGGTAACCAGCCCCAAATTAATAGTGGCCTTGAAATAAACACTAAGTATTTCTAAACAAGTTGATACAAATGGTAACAAGCCAAAAATCTTTAAAAAACCTACTCCGTATCAACTAAAATCTGAACTTACCGATGACGACGTCTTACCTCCTAGCACCAACCAGATATCCAGGTCCTGTCCGTCGTGTACAGCATCTGAAAAAGAAAATAAAGCATTAAAAACATTTAATGTTACATCAAATCCTGTAAAGAAGTACTTACCTTTTGTAGAAGTTCAATCATCTGTCTCTCGCAAGCCATTAAAACTTCTTGTCGATAGTGGCGCATCCATCAGTCTTTTAAAAATAAATACCATTGAAAACATGCCTGGGCGCCAAGTCTGCTAATGAACAAAGAATGAACTTAGCCTGGTCAATTTTGACAGTTTTAGTAGTCTACTAACTTCATATCGTTCATATTGAGTCAGTATTGATTCAATCTCGGTTTTTTTGTAGTCTACTAACATCTTGATTCTCAGTGGGTGGCAAAATCGGTAGTCCACTATTTTTGACACATGTCACGTGGTACAAATTTCATAGATTGAGCCGAGATTACTTTCCGACATATTAATTTTCGTAAAGTTTACTGAAAAACTTTGTTTGTTGAGTATTTGGTTGGACATGTGTGTTAGTGTATTCTCTGTGGAAGTAGAACACTTGTTTAGATAAATAATTTAACCTAAGAACCTTAAATACGACAACACTAAATAAATTAGTGTAGTAGGTGCTATGAGCCGTTAGCATACCACTCGGAGACCGTCCCAAGGAATCAAAGAATTGGAAGAAGACGGAATCAATCAAGATATTTTCCCCGTGTAAAGACGAAAGTCGAAGAAGTGTGGATCAAAACGCTGCATAAACCGTACCTATCAGGCTATCACATTCCCACAGCCGGGACATGGAACTTTCTCAGTAAGGTAGAGAGAATTATGCGCCATGATCCACTATCTAGGCGTAGTGAAGAATGGAAAATAGTAGGCATTCTTCAAAGTTTTCAGACCACCTCAAGGCCTCACTAACGTTCACCTATCTAATCATTACCTAAATGCAGATAATGTTGTTTAAGCTAATGAACTAGTCAAGCTCGGCTACAATCACTACTACTCTGTGACACATGTACCATTAACCTCTTGCAGTTAGATAAAAACTACCCTTTGTCCTTCCCCATGTCTCAAACTATTTCCATTCTATATTTCATGCAAATCGGTCCAGTAGTTTTTAAGTTTGTTCGTTGCATACAAAAATACAAAGCTTTTCTCTTTATAATATTAGTGTAGAAGTAATTACATAACAATGTATTAAAAACTTGTTTCAATGCCCTGTACCCTCAAATAATTTTTCATCCCACCATCTCGGAAAGAGTATTTTTAATCTTCAATATCTGAGTGGAAAAGCCGTTTTTATTCTCTAGAGGATAAAGTAAATTGAAGTTAGAACATCGTGTGCACTAAGTTTGTGAATTAAAAAAAACATTAAACCTATTTACTGCTACCTCTATGGTGCCGAATATATCATACAACTTTTTTTTAATTTGTTAAAAACTCAGACTTGGAACCTTCTTGGTGTTCTTTTTTCAATTTGCTTTGTACGCGGTTCCGGTTCTTTACGCGGCATTTTTTCACGTCATTGTTAAACCTTATATTAAAAACAAGAAACTTGAAAACAAGTGAAAAAACTAAAATGAGTGATTCTAGCGACGAGAAAGTTTATAATTTAAAGATTATTCTGTAATACTTACCTGTCATAATGTAGTAATTAATACCTAAACTGAAATAAAAGTGTACCTATCTTGTGATTGTAAACGTTTTTTTTTGCATTTAGTCATTTCCTCGCTGAGGTGGAATGAAAAGTTACGTGTTGCACTCGAGTGCAAAGATTTTTCACCTCGTGCTCTTTTGATTCCCTCGCTAACGCTCAGGATTCTAATTTTGAATCACTCGCTGCGCTCGTGATTAAATTTTAGAATCCTTCGCTTGCTCGGTCATCAAAATTGAACACGCGGTTAAAAAGCAACTTTTCACTCTTGTATAACAAATAACTATTTCTCCCAGCCTTTGCTTTACATTATAGCCATATGGTGATAGGCAAAACTTTCACTGGTAGTTGTGTTTTACAAAACACAAGACACCATTTTGTTGCTTGTCACTTAAGAAAAAATAAAAAACTGTAGACACAAAACAACATCTCTTTATTGCATCTGAAAAAACTGAAGAAAACACTGCACATAGATATAACACTATTATTTGTTGAATATAAATTACCTACATATTAGTTCACTTTTAACTGTAGAGTTAACGGTGAACTTAACTTAATTACTCCCTACATACAAATAGATGAGATTTATACATATATATTAATTTAATAATGAGATTATGTGTCTGCCACACATAATAACTATATTTTATTTAAAATTACATTCACAAGTTTTTTTACAGAACTAGGTATAATACTAAAAACAGTGGATATAATAAGCATGTGAAAGAAGTTCTTATAATGATAGATAGGTACTTTAGTTTACAATAGATTTTTTAAACAATTATTGTTGATGTGGAATTGTATGTAATATTTTCATGGCATGCTTGGATGAAGAGGACTGCCCAGTCCTCGCAGTGCATTATCACAGAAACTGTACTTGGACGTCCTAACTGCAGACATTGTAATCCATGTCTTCAAAGGTAGTAGGTTTGTACTGCAGGAGGCCGTATTGATGTAGCTGTGGAGAGAAATGTAATTTGCATATCAATAGTATATAGGTACATTACCTATTTTTGAGGGTTTTTATTAATATTTAATTACTTTTATGTTTGGGCACGGATGTTGCTAAGCCTGGATTCACAAAAAGTTTTATCACCACATCTTGTCACAGGGCATCCCTAACTTTTTTGCCCCAACTATATCCCTATATCTTTCATGTAAATAACCTATAATGATGATTATTAAATATATTTTGTACAATATAAAAACTTGTTTCTTTGTAATCCTATAGTTAGTATAATTGTCACACTATGTTATGTATCCATGTAAAGATGTACACTTTGTCAGATATGTTTCAAAATTCCGTGTTATAGGGATGAGCCTATTGTCATCTACTGAGGGCAGTTCATACTCTATCAATACAGAAGCATGCAAAACCAATGGTCTTGTGCATAGGGTGGTTAGTCCGTGGCATAAACCAACTCCTATTATTGTTGGCAAGCATCTTGAGTTAGGAATTATATCTTGAATTTGTTCCGGCATTAGGTAGGGTAGAATACCTAGTTTGCGGCCATTTAGTGGCACCTTCAACTTTAAGACGCTAGAAAAAATTATACAATTGTTTGAGCCCTGCTCTGTTTATTGATATATGTTCCCTATATATTGTAATTTACGTATTTAATTTTTAAAGGAACGCCAAGTGCTTCCTTATTTTTAGAAAAATATATAAAGCCAAATATAGCGAAATCGCCGGTTTTCGGCCATTTTTTTTAGTTTTCGGTCAGCAGTACCCAGTTTTCGGTCGGTACATTTAATATTGATTTAAAATTAATGTATCCATACAATTAATAAAAAAACAACATTTTTATGTGAAATATGCATGTGGGTATCCATTTAAAATGTCCTACTAGCCCAACACACATTTATTCCAACATCCTCATTGTTTTGGCAGTACATACTTAAAACTATACTTTAATGTTTGAATTAATTTGTTACACTTTAATAGTAATACTAGGGTAGCCTGAACAACATTTTCACCCACATCATAATTTACTATCAAGTGATATGGTGGTCAAAGGATAGCCTATCATCTATAATTCACTATAAATTATTTTTATCCGTCTAGGTGAAACTGTACAATCATATTTATCTTATACCTTTTTTTTCATGGGGTAAATGCTTTTAGGCATACCCAACCGTCGGGGAGCAGTTGGGTGATGTCAGGCTAGGGGTTAATAGGGACTCGCCCGGTCCTCCGGAGGTGGGTAGGGCGGCGATTCGGGTCGCTGACCTTCCGATTGGTGCAGGTGCTTTCCGGACACGGATGTTTCGGAAGGTATCTGCATCACATCGCGAGACGGGAGGCGACCCCCGCCTGTCACGAGTGTGGAGCGCCAGAAGATACGGCGCTCCACACGCTGGAGGAGTGCGCCGCGTGGAGTCCCATGCGGCACGCCCTCACAGCGGTCATAGGCGCAGATCTGTCGCTGCCGAGCGTGGTTAACGCTATGCTCGGCAGCGACGGATCGTGGCAGGCGGTGGTCTCTTTCTGCGAAGCGGTGATGGCGCAGAAAGAGGCCGCGGAGCGGGCGAGGGAGGACGACGTCCTCGCGGACCCGCTCCGGCGTAGACGAACTGGGGGGAGGAGAAGGCGATTCGGGCGCCTTCTCGCTCTTTCCTAGTGCTGTGCGGATCATCGGTGGAGTCGGGGGATTCTCCACTGGCTTGCATGATCCCACACGTCTGGGGGATGGCCTCAATGAGCCGGGTCATCCCTCCATTGGCCGGGGCCCGTCATCGGTGACGGGCCGGCCGCCGGGGCGAGATGGTGACTGCTAACGCTACCCCATTTCGCCCTACTAGGCGGCAGACTGCTCATCCCGGGTTTTTAGTGGGTAACCTCACTTACTACCCCCCCGTGGGGGTAGTAAGGCCCTTCAGGCGAGGACTCCCACATAACCACTCCGCTCCCCCCGGGGCGGGTGGTATCCATAAAGGATTTTCCCGGGTGAAAAAAAAAAAAAAAAAAAAAAAAAAAAGGGGTTAATAGGGACCCCACTACCGACTAAAAACCCCATGGTGTATCACTGTCCTCAACTAGAAGCAGAGACCGCGGGTTCAGTCATGCACTCTTCCGCAGCCCCCGCCGACGTCGCTGCCCACTTAGGCAGGCCCAGCCTCTGGGGAATACCTCCCCTCTCCCACCTCGTTGGATGCCCCGGAACACAGGGGGACATCCACACCTTTCGCGGACCTAACCCTGATGGGAGGCGCCGGCTGCCACCACAACCAACGCCCAGGTCCTATGAGCGGAGACGGCGTGCGAGCTCGATTAGCTCGCCTCTTCAAATCGGGAGGCCGCTCCGCCTCCCTCTGCGAAACTATTATTCCACACGAAAGGCCACCGCCTTCCACGACCTCTCTTCACCGACCATCTTTACTATGATGGCCGACAATGAGAGGTCGGGCCTCATAACTGCGATAAGGGATATATAGGTATACGATATACACTTATACGACGGCTTCTCCTGGGCATGCCTCAAGTGCGAGCTATCTTCCGCGAACCCAAACTGGGGGTCGGGGAACGCTCCCTTCGTGCGATGTTACACAGGTATCTCCTGAAACAGCCATGTCCGGCGAGAACCTGCGTCAGTCGGAAATAGTGCCTCCCATGCCTTCTTTGGACCCTCTCTCCGAGTACGGGCCGGATCGATTCGTGTCGAGCACCGGCCCCCCCCTCTTGTATGGGTCCTGCGAAGAGCCTGTCCCATGTGGTGAGAACTGAGTGTCCGGTAGCCCCGAAACACTCTAACTGCCATTACTCTTTGTACCGCAAGCAAGATGGAGATGCACTCGCGGCGCAGAAAGCCCTCCCCTCTCCTCCTCTGGTGTTTGGAAGGAGGCGACTCATATCCCCAGCTGTGTCCATGGGGGACCAGCTGCCACACATGCGCCTCAAACCTCTATTTGCTATCAAGGACAACGCCGAGATATTTCAACGTTGTCCTGACCAGAATGCAGGTTTCGCCCACAACAATGGTAGAGTCTGCAGATGGCGCCCATCATCGGCCATAAAAATATATGGCTTTAGACTTATGGAGCGCTTTATCCAGGCACAGCATTCTGATTCTGGCCACGACTGTCCCGACACCATCCGTGGCCATCCGATTTCCGCTTCTCTGTAATTATCCCGAACGACGTCAACTCCACGAAGGTTGGCGCCTCAAAGCACCCAAATGCCCGACTTTCCACAAGAAGAGGCCCAAGACTCAGCTCTGCGGAACGCCACGCGCCGCGCGTCACGGGACCTCGAACCTCCAACACGACCAACAACACACCACTACTGGAGCACGCCTCCTTGGAGCGGTCGCGGACGCTGGAGATGGCATCCAGGGTCGAGTGACCTCTCGGAAACCCGAACTGGTTGTGTGCTAGGTTGGGCACTGTTCTCTCAAGGTGCTTAACGAGGCGGGCAGCCACGATACGCTTCAACAGTTTGCCCACATCGTCAACTACCACAATCGGATAGCTCGAAGGCTCATCCGCGGGACGGCTTTCCTTCCTCAGGAGAAGCTTGCCCCTCTTCCACTGTTTGAGGAATTTGCCCTCCCTGAGACACCTGTCACATAGGGCCTTCAGAGGGTTTCAGGTGCTCATTATTAAAACCTTTGTTATTTTATTTAAAAAAATACAAATAATCCTTAAAAACAATATTAGAGTTTAGTAACTTCGTAATTAGGTAATGAATATCAATAACTATGTACAAAAACAAGACTTTTTAAGACGAATTTAAGTACATTAATAAAAATGGACAAAGAACTAATACCACCGTTTTCGATACCTCAGTTTTCGGTCGCATTTCTGTCATACAAATATTATGTGACCGAAAACAGAATGTCAGCAAATTACGGCTTATGTTTTCGGCCATCTTTAAAATGTGAATATCGTTATTTAATCATACTAATGCAAATTGACGGCCGAATTCTGAAAACTAAAATCTTAACTGTAATTGCAGTTGAATAAAAAGAGTAGTTCCGTACGTGTACTACCACGTTAATAAAAGAGACAAAACTATTTTAGGTTGCATGTCGCTAAAACTCGGCCACCCCGGCCGAAAATAGAATAATTAAAGAAAATCTTGCTTCTGTTTCCGGCCCCTTAAAAAATCGTTATTTAAAATCAAATACTATTAAAATACTTATGAAAGAATGACAATAACTTACTTCTTCAGCTATAAAACTATTAACAATCAACATTTACTTATTATAACAGTAAAAAACTTACGGTTGAACGGGAGGCGAGTCACTATTTTTTTTTTTGTATTTGCGTGCTTAACTCTTTCTCATCCACCAACGTGAAATTAAACAATTATTTAAAAATCGTTTGTTATAGTAACCCAACCGAATAATGTTTTAGGGTATCAGGCGATTCAATCAAAGAGTACTTACAAGACTTTCGTTCCTATATAGTAAGTAGCTAATATCTAAATAATACTGCAAGAGGATCAGGAATGGCCGATGGATAGGTGCCGGCCGGTGGACCGGTTCCCCTACCCTACCATTCCTGTGGGCATGGAAAATAAGTTTTCTATCATTCTTCAAAACTTCTTTCTTGGGTTCTCTCTCAGATGGTACACATAATTAGTTATAGCGAAATCTTGAAATAAAATATGGTAGGTACATATCGATTATTAGGTAATTGCACTTTGTGATTATAATATATCTAGTATTACTCCCTCAGTTTTAAGTAGGAGTGGGCGTTTTTTACAATAGCTGGTTTCTAAAACTATTTATTGCATCAGTAGCAGGTTATACGTTTCACGTGTCAAATAAAACTATTTATTTTGAATAACAGGTTATATGCTGACTAAATATGGAGGCTTGGTAATAAAAACAAATCACTACTACAGATGTAGTTATTATAACATGCATGCAAACTAGCTATCGCTGCTATTGGCCGATACGTACGTAGCAACGAGTCGCGGCGCCGCCGCGCCGCCGGTAAAACGAAATAATCCGAAGTCGACCGATCGCGCGAGCAGGATAAAATACGAGGCTTTTTGAGATAGCATGAGCGGCTTGTTGAACTGGCGCAATATTTCGAAATGCATTGCACCTTTTATTTGATTTTATACCTTAAATTAATCATCTAAGGCGTCGTTGAATGTGCAAAAATAGTAATTAGGTTAGTGTATCAATGTCTCACTCAAAAGGGCCAGTTGACCTTTGGCCTTGACAGCGCCTGTCACGCATTGTTTTTAATTGAAATTTATCCAGTACAAGTTGTTAATGTCTAATAATACTAATAAATAACGAATGTATATTGTGTCATCTGTACCCCGTAGGTACAAAAGTATAAACTGTAAATATTAGTGATAAAGTAAATATTTTTCTAAGTGTTCATAGTTTTAAGTGTGTATGATAAAAACTAATAAATAACGAGTGTATATTGTGTCTTTTGTATTATGTAGGTACAAAAATATAAACTATATAATATTGTTTTAAGTAATTAACTGTAAATATTAGTGATAAAGTAAATATTTTTCTAAGTGTTCATAGTTTTAAGTGTGTATGATAAAAACTAATAAATAACGAGTGTATATTGTGTCTTTTGTATTATGTAGGTACAAAAATATAAACTATATAATATTGTTTTAAGTAATTAACTGTAAATATTAGTGATAAAGTAAATATTTTTCTAAGTGTTCATAGTTTTAAGTGTGTATGATAAAAACTAATAAATAACGAGTGTATATTGTGTCTTTTGTATTATGTAGGTACAAAAATATAAACTATATAATATTGTTTTAAGTAATTAACTGTAAATATTAGTGATAAAGTAAATATTTTTCTAAGTGTTCATAGTTTTAAGTGTGTATGATAAAAACTAATAAATAACGAGTGTATATTGTGTCTTTTGTATTATGTAGGTACAAAAATATAAACTATATAATATTGTTTTAAGTAATTAACTGTAAATATTAGTGATAAAGTAAATATTTTTCTAAGTGTTCATAGTTTTAAGTGTGTATGATAAAAACTAATAAATAACGAGTGTATATTGTGTCTTTTGTATTATGTAGGTACAAAAATATAAACTATATAATATTGTTTTAAGTAATTAACTGTAAATATTAGTGATAAAGTAAATATTTTTCTAAGTGTTCATAGTTTTAAGTGTGTATGATAAAAACTAATAAATAACGAGTGTATATTGTGTCTTTTGTATTATGTAGGTACAAAAATATAAACTATATAATATTGTTTTAAGTAATTAACTGTAAATATTAGTGATAAAGTAAATATTTTTCTAAGTGTTCATAGTTTTAAGTGTGTATGATAAAAACTAATAAATAACGAGTGTATATTGTGTCTTTTGTATTATGTAGGTACAAAAATATAAACTATATAATATTGTTTTAAGTAATTAACTGTAAATATTAGTGATAAAGTAAATATTTTTCTAAGTGTTCATAGTTTTAAGTGTGTATGATAAAAACTAATAAATAACGAGTGTATATTGTGTCTTTTGTATTATGTAGGTACAAAAATATAAACTATATAATATTGTTGTAAGTAATTAACTGTAAATATTAGTGATAAAGTAAATATTTTTCTAAGTGTTCATAGTTTTAAGTGTGTATGATAAAAACTAATAAATAACGAGTGTATATTGTGTCTTTTGTATTATGTAGGTACAAAAATATAAACTATATAATATTGTTTTAAGTAATTAACTGTAAATATTAGTGATAAAGTAAATCTTTTTCTAAGTGTTAATAGTTTTAAGTGTGATAAAAAACAATGGCGTCTCGGGCCAATTCTAGTGTTTTGTGGGACTATTTTAGTAAAGACAATATAGATAAGAAAGCTTTGTGTTCTATTTGCGGAGAAAAGTACAGCTACAAATCCAGTACCGGAAATTTGAAAGCTCATCTCAGAAAAAAGCATTTGGATATTTATCAAAGAGTTGCGTCAGCTCAAGTTTTGGCGCCAATCGTTCCTCAACTGAGTCAACCGAATTCGGAAACTGCAACTGTAGGAATAAGAACTGTCGATGTGCCTGTACCTACATCCTCGCAGCCACATAGTATGCGGAATGTTCAACAGACCTTACAACGGTATGGTACTGCAAAAAAAATTTCATCATCTTTAAGAGAAAAAATTGATAGCGATTTGATGACCTATTAATTGATAGCTACCAGCCTTTTTCATTGGTAGAAGAAAGAGCGTTTAAAAAATTTTGTAAATGGATACCTGGTTATGACCTACCTTCCCGTAAAACAGTAACACAGAAATTGTTGCCTGCTTTATATTAAGCTACAAAACAAGTCATCGAGAAAGAATTAGATAGTAGCGCGTTAGTTCAGATCTGCTTAACAGCTGACTTATGGACGTCTCGCGCGAATGAATCATATCTTTCGGTAACCGGCCACTACATAAATGACAATTTTGAAATGAAGTCACTTTTATAAAAATGTTCTAATTTTGAGGAAGCACATACCAGCGAGCATATCAGAATAGCTTTATCAGATGTTGTGAATGAGTGGAACCTATCCACAAAAATTAACTTTATCGTGACAGATAACGCAGCAAATATACAAAAAGCTATTTCTGATTTACAGTGGAAACATTACGGCTGTTATGCACATTCCTTGAACCTTATCGTCACAGACAGTTTAAAGGCCGTTACAGAAAATATAAATAAAGTAAAGTCAATTGTGCGCCACTTCAAAACAAGTAGCACTGCTCTAGAAAAATTACTCAAAGAGCAAACGAGGGATAACGCATCCGCTATTCTCAAACGACTAATTCAAGACGTGCTGACTAGGTGGAACTCCACTTATTACATGCTGGCGAGATTTGTTGAGTTAGAACAACATCTTCGAGAAACAATCGCGGTCCTAAGAACGAATTTACCAATAATTTCAAATGAAGAACGGCAGCTGTTCTCTGATCTTGCCAAAATACTCAAACCTTTTGAGGAAGTTACCAAGAGCATGAGCGGTGAACAATATATGAGTGGAAGTCTTATTATAGTTATGACTAGATGTCTTCTTATGTCATGTGAAAAATTAATTCAAGAAGAAAATTTCTCAGACGTGGCTATTCGTGTTGTAACTGGGTTAAAAACTGGCTTAGAGCAAAGATTCGCGAATGCAGAGAAAAGCGCCACATTCTCAGCATGTACCTTTTTGGATCCCAGGTACAAAATGTCAGTATTTTCTGATCAAAACGACGCAAGACGTGCCAGACACAGGGTGCAACAGATGCTGATTACCCTAATTGCAAGCGACAGCCAGACAATGACAATGGCTAGCAATAATGCTGACAATTGCCATGAGGCCGGCTCTTCTTCGGGTATACCTAGGGATACCTTTTCCCCATGGGCAATACTAGAAAATATAGTTGGTACACACCAACCAACAGGGACACCAACATCAAAAGCTATTAAAGAAATAGATACCTATTTAAATGATGACAATTTACCTGTCTTTGCCGCCGATGGCTCTTTCAACTGTCCGTTAAAATGGTGGCTTAATCACCAATTCACGTACCCATATTTAGCCATTTTTGAAATGAAATTATCGTGAGTTTCACACATTATTAAATGTTATACAAAAACCGGCAAAACACTCACGTTGGGGATCGAGTACGTCGACCCGGGTTTCGAGCATGTCAGATGCTCATCATCAGGGCGAGTGCGCAGCTGCGTCTGCGAGCTCCCGACGGGCACTGCGGCGCGCGGCCCGCGCGGCTCGGCGCGATAGCGGCGCCGGCGGCAGCGGGAAGCTGGGTGGGGGCGGAGCGTGTCCCGCGCTGCTGGTGCTAGGTGATGAGGTCCTAGCGTGCCCGGCTGAAGACGGTGGGCCTCCTTCGTCGTCTGTGATCGCATCATCATCACATGTACCGTGACATATAATGCTAACCGTGTCGCATTCTAGACTGCGCGACATCTTCTGCGTCGAGGTAGCACTAAGAATAGGAATCCAGGCTGGTGGTAGCGTCCAACCCCCATCTCTGTTAAAATTAGGATGTCGATAGATTTCTAAAGCCTCACGTATTTTACGAGGCACATAAAACTTTTCTCTAGCTAATACGGAGGCTTTATCGAAACGAATATAGTGATTGGAGTCCGAGAGATGAGCGTGTTCTGCGAGTGCTGATTTAGTAATGTCCATATTCTTAATGCTCCTAATGTGCTCGGTCAGTCTAGTAGCGATGTTGCGTCGAGTCTCTCCCACATAACTCTTGCCACAGTCGCATGGTACTTTATATACGCCCGGTACGTTAAGGCGGTCTTTGTCCTTCGGTGAACGCAGCATCTGTCTTATTTGACCGGGTGGACGGAAGAACGTTCTGATATCATATTTCCGTCGTAAGAGATACCCGATTTTATCTGTTATTCCTCTCACAAACGGAAGATAAGCCGGAGAACGTTCCACTCTTGTTGGTCGCTTACGTTCACTTATCTTTGCCCAGCGACAACATTGTCGCCAACTGTATCCGTTGTCCTCCAGTACCCTTCTCACGCGCTGGAGCTCTTCATCTATGTATGGTGGGTCACATAGTCTAAGAGCTCGATCCATCAATGCTCTTGGTACGGTGGACAAATGGGCAGGATGGTGATGCGAGCTAGCGTGAAGATATCGATCCGTGTGTGTAGGTTTTCGATGAATCGTGTGCGTCAGACTGTTGTCTGGCCTCCGGATAACACGCACATCTAAGAACGGCAATACCCCTTCCTTTTCCTCTTCCACGGTGATGCTGATCTTATGATGTAGTTTGTTAAGGTGATCCGTAAACCCAGACAATGCATTTTTTGTCCATAATTGCGAAGATATCATCTACATACCTCCACCAATAGCGCGGTTTTACTTGTGCGGTGCTGAGGGCCAGGGATTCGTACCACTCCATAAATATGTTGGCTACCACTGGCGCTATAGGCGAGCCCATCGCTACTCCATCCACCTGCAGGTAGAAATCTCCTCTCCAAACGAAGTATCCGCTCTTCAAACATAACGTTATCCACTCCATGTACTCAGTAGGTAAGGGTGAGTTCTGTATCATACAGTTAATTATTTGTATAGTTTCGTCTACTGGTACACTGGTAAACAAAGAAGTTACGTCGAAACTCACCATGACTTCTGTGGGTTGGATACGCACCTCTTCCAACAGTTGAATGAAATGTGTTGAATCCTTCACAAAGCTATTGCTCTGACCTGTGAAACTAAGCAGGACAGAAGCTAAGTCGCTGCCAAAACTTATTTCTTAGAATTGGAAAGAGCACAGCGAGCCATTTTGAAAGTAAGTGATGGCCTCCCATTCCGTTTCCCTACAACCAACCTTTATCGCAACTGGAGTGTACTCACGGTTAGGCAAACCTTCATACTGCGTGTCGTCCTTAAACAACATTCCGAAATAATTTATAACCCTGATTTGGTAAAAAACAAGCGCAGGAAAGGCTCTGTTTGCCAACCTGTTAAATGCCATACCATCTTTTCACATAACTTCTTTCACTTCCTCGGGCCATACCTATACAATATATTAAACACGGAATTATCAATCTATTCCTTACATAATTTTGGATGCAAGTGTACGGTCACCCATTGGCTAAAAAATTTAGATTACACTGAGACCGAAAACTTATTAATACCGCCCTCTTAACGCCAACCAAGCAGGACAAATCTCTATTTAATAATATTACTTATATAGACGAGGCCCCCTTACAGTAAGTACCTACCTAGGTTTTGTTTTGTCCAAGGATAGTCATGCGTTATTCTATAATACCTGATAAAATTCTTGATTCCAAACTAGGTCCAACTTTTACGCGACTACTTGCATCAGCAAGGGTATATTATTTGCTGTGGAACTCACATAATTTATATTATGTGCTTACTACATATAACTAAATCTAACAACACGCCCATCATTGTCTAACTACTAAACAGACAGACGGCAACGGATTTTATACTGTTTGTGATTACCACGCTCCTACCTCACCCAAATGCACCTTTAGTTACTATAACCATCACAGACTCGACAACAATACAACTGCACACGAATGAGTGGTCGCTGTGTAACATACTTACTCCTACATATACACCCAAGTATCTTGTTGCACTTACCTGACTAGCTGTTTACCTTTCTACAAGCACACATAGATACATCAAGGCACACGCTCACATAACTACACGTCACAGCACACTAATAAAGCTTCGGTCGCACACTAATAAAGTACCGCAATACTTTATACTACACAGCTTATTCATACAGCCTCTAACATGACATCCTAGTATATTAACTTTTAGCAGCATCACACTAAACAAAAAAAAAACTATTACACATACATTCTCATGCTCTTCACACATTCTAATATCTATACTTCCTTACTCAAAATAATGTTACTAAGAACTTTTTCGTACATGATTTGTAATTAGCTGTTATAGGATTAAGTATAATAGTATACCTAACTATTACCATGTCTATTTTATATTTCGCAATTGATAACATCAACCAGTTTTAGTAATAACTTCCTTTGCATATTATACATAACCTACCCACAATATTTTTGCCAGAAAATGTTGAGTTGTCTATACTTACCTAGGTATTAGTAACTTTAACTTATACCGTAACTTTTTCGTGTCCGTGGAGTGGATCGCTGGTGACTTGTAATACAGGTTTTTCTAAAAACCTACCTCAGGCACCAGTCTTCCACAAAGCATGATCGAAGACGTTTTATCATCTTTGCTTGTAATATGTAATATTACTATAACTATGAAACAGTTATAGTACTTACTAGCTAGCTAAAATACCTTTTGTAAAAACTGTGAGATAACCTTTGTGGAAGAAAAATAAATGCTATTATATTATATTATTATTATAAGTATTTTGATAGCTTGTAGGTCGGCGAATCTATTTGGCTGACTATAGGACGTAATGGCCAGTCTGGCTTATGTATTTTAGGTAAGCCGTAGATTTTTGGTGGTGTTGGGTTGTTTGGACGCAGACGTGCCAACATATCTTTATCCGCATAATTGCGTAACAAATTCACTACTTTCGTGGTAACTCTGGCTGTAGGATTATAGTTGACCTTCTTGTATGTAGTGTTGTCACTTACCATTTGCGAGATCTTGTGTTCGTACGCCTCCGTATCTACAACTACTGTTGCATTCCCTTTGTCGGCTGATAGCACTAAGATTTCGTTGTTATTACGCAGATCGTGTAATGCTGCACACTCACCTTTCGTAACATTACTTTTAGGTGGTTTAGATTTACGTAATAACGACGAGATATCTTGCCTCATACATTCCGCATTATTGTGTGGGATTTTATTACGTACGATAGTGTCTTCGATACTAGTAATAATGCTCTCAACAGGAATCTTTTTCGGTGCTGGTGCGTAGTTAAGTCCTCGGGAAAGAACATTACGTGCATTTTCATCTAAGCGGCATGATGACAAGTTAATAACGGTCTCATTACTCGAGTACGACACATCATAATTTTTGTGGATATTGCGAGGGTAGGCGCACGAATCGTCTCCCCACTGTTGCCGCTTGAGATACGATAACTTTTTGTTATGCCTCTCTGTAATGTTCAATCCGTTGATATTTGATCTACTGTATGACATCGCATCTAATACTTCCCATAAATCCTGTTGTAGTGTCTGCGATAGTTGGAGATGCAAATCGTACATCCTTTTGTTGACGCACATTAGATGCCGTCGATGTTCTGCGATCACTTTACGAAGCAATTTTCCACTCGCGACACGAACAAATTTATCGTATTCCCGAATGCATTTGACTGGTTTTATTATTAGAAACTTAGGAATTACACCACTATCCCGACACTTCACTAAGAATTCTAAGCTGCACTCGAGTTTTGTACGTTTTTGTATCTTATTCGCATGAACTCTTTTACTTTGTTTAGCCATTCCGTGCCGTAACGGTTAGCTATTTTTGAAATGAAATTATCGTGAGTTTCACACATTATTAAATGTTATACAAAATTTAGCCATTACGTCCTATAGTCAGCCAAATAGATTCGCCGACCTACAAGCTATCAAAATACTTAGCTTCTGTCCTGCTTAGTTTCACAGGTCAGAGCAATAGCTTTGTGAAGGATTCAACACATTTCATTCAACTGTTGGAAGAGGTGCGTATCCAACCCACAGAAGTCATGGTGAGTTTCGACGTAACTTCTTTGTTTACCAGTGTACCAGTAGACGAAACTATACAAATAATTAACTGTATGATACAGAACTCACCCTTACCTACTGAGTACATGGAGTGGATAACGTTATGTTTGAAGAGCGGATACTTCGTTTGGAGAGGAGATTTCTACCTGCAGGTGGATGGAGTAGCGATGGGCTCGCCTATAGCGCCAGTGGTAGCCAACATATTTATGGAGTGGTACGAATCCCTGGCCCTCAGCACCGCACAAGTAAAACCGCGCTATTGGTGGAGGTATGTAGATGATATCTTCGCAATTATGGACAAAAAATGCATTGTCTGGGTTTACGGATCACCTTAACAAACTACATCATAAGATCAGCATCACCGTGGAAGAGGAAAAGGAAGGGGTATTGCCGTTCTTAGATGTGCGTGTTATCCGGAGGCCAGACAACAGTCTGACGCACACGATTCATCGAAAACCTACACACACGGATCGATATCTTCACGCTAGCTCGCATCACCATCCTGCCCATTTGTCCACCGTACCAAGAGCATTGATGGATCGAGCTCTTAGACTATGTGACCCACCATACATAGATGAAGAGCTCCAGCGCGTGAGAAGGGTACTGGAGGACAACGGATACAGTTGGCGACAATGTTGTCGCTGGGCAAAGATAAGTGAACGTAAGCGACCAACAAGAGTGGAACGTTCTCCGGCTTATCTTCCGTTTGTGAGAGGAATAACAGATAAAATCGGGTATCTCTTACGACGGAAATATGATATCAGAACGTTCTTCCGTCCACCCGGTCAAATAAGACAGATGCTGCGTTCACCGAAGGACAAAGACCGCCTTAACGTACCGGGCGTATATAAAGTACCATGCGACTGTGGCAAGAGTTATGTGGGAGAGACTCGACGCAACATCGCTACTAGACTGACCGAGCACATTAGGAGCATTAAGAATATGGACATTACTAAATCAGCACTCGCAGAACACGCTCATCTCTCGGACTCCAATCACTATATTCGTTTCGATAAAGCCTCCGTATTAGCTAGAGAAAAGTTTTATGTGCCTCGTAAAATACGTGAGGCTTTAGAAATCTATCGACATCCTAATTTTAACAGAGATGGGGGTTGGACGCTACCACCAGCCTGGATTCCTATTCTTAGTGCTACCTCGACGCAGAAGATGTCGCGCAGTCTAGAATGCGACACGGTTAGCATTATATGTCACGGTACATGTGATGATGATGCGATCACAGACGACGAAGGAGGCCCACCGTCTTCAGCCGGGCACGCTAGGACCTCATCACCTAGCACCAGCAGCGCGGGACACGCTCCGCCCCCACCCAGCTTCCCGCTGCCGCCGGCGCCGCTATCGCGCCGAGCCGCGCGGGCCGCGCGCCGCAGTGCCCGTCGGGAGCTCGCAGACGCAGCTGCGCACTCGCCCTGATGATGAGCATCTGACATGCTCGAAACCCGGGTCGACGTACTCGATCCCCAACGTGAGTGTTTTGCCGGTTTTTGTATAACATTTAATAACATATTTAGCCAGATTATTTAAAAAATATGGCAACATTATGGCCACTTCAGTCCCATGCGAGCGCGTGTTTAATAAAACGGGACATATAATTACAGACCGTCGTACTCGACTCACATCAGGCAAGGTCACCCAATTGACTTTTCTCAATGTAAATATGAACCCTAGTCGCTTTAAAATGTAAATAAGGAAAGAAGAAATATAATATTATGTAAATAACTATGTACATATATGACAACATTATGATTTGTACAAACAATGATGTATATATCGATGAACTTCTAAATACGCCTGCAAATCTTGTGTAGTAATTAGTAAAAAGTAAAATTTGCTGCCAGTCCTAAGCCTGGACAAGTATGAAGGGAGGTTCATTGACAAAATGCTCATTAACAAAAAGTATACTTTTAGATTTCCTGATTTTTAAACGACATACCTTTTTATATTTGTTACCTGATAAACGTTATTTATAAACTAGGTATATATATAATAGCTTCGTAAATTAACCCATTTTTTGTTGATATGTAAACGATAAAAAGGTATTTTTGCGTTATCCTTAGGATATAGACATGTAGCTACAATTGTAGATATTTTGTATATCTTTTTAAGGTTTACAGTTCCGTACAACATTATTTTGATTTATCTCGAAAGATAAGCGTTTGCAATGCAAGTTTACAAAAATGTATTTTTACGGCATCACAATAACAAATATCTCTCCGCCTTTCTCTACTATAATATGCATATACATATATTATCCTTCCTCTTAAATCACTCTGTCTTTTATAAAATCCGCGGCGTACTTTGTTTCATAAGTAAGAAGATTATTGCGCGACGGTTAATAGCAAGGTTGCCCAAAAAAGCTGCTACTGACAATAGATAGTTTCAGAAACTGGTATCAAAAACCAGTAGCGGTTTTCGTTTCGTTATAGCTAAATCCCGCTACTGCCCATCGCTAGTTTTAAAATAACCAAGAAAATAGTTTAGACGAAGTTTCTTATAAAGAAAAACAATCAGCTGATCATCGGTCATTCATTTTTTAAAACTGGCAAATGTAATACGTCTCTTATTGCCATTGCCATTGAAAATTACGAAATTTAATATTTCAGTTTAATTTAAAGGTTCTTTTAGATGTGTTTATGCATCTAAACAATTATTTTTATATAAATAAAAAATATGCGGTTATAATACTTTGCTATAATCTTAAAATACGTGTGTTTATCGATAGATTTCTTTTTCGAATACACTGACTTAACCTACTCTTCTGTTTTTATTTTGTGGTATGGCAATATCGTCAAAACCAGCCTAGATTCATCATAGATTCATATTCATATGGGGTGAGTAGACTACCGATTCTAATCGCAATCGACTCGGAATGAATCTATGCTGAATATGAACATGTAATTAGTAGACTCGGCCCTGAAATTACAAAACACATTATAACTTTTAGCGGAATAGGAACAACAGACAATCCAATGCAGTAATTTGGCCATATTCTTATCAACTTTCACTCTATAAACCATCATTTCCATGTTGTACCCTATATAAATTTTCCATACGATGGAATAATAGGCAACGATTTATTATCTATGTCTGATTCTAAACTTGATTACTCTGAAAATACCCTCACAATTGACAAAGTGAAATTCGCTCTTAAATTCACCGAACCAATTTACACTATACCTCCTAGAAGTGAAACAGTTATCGAATGCCCTGTAATGAACCCTGAAATAAAAGAGGTCTGGTCCTTGATCAGAATACCATAAAACATCTTTTAATAGCAAACTGCATCGTTAAAGTAAAGCCCAATTCGAGAATAAATATATCCGTCGTCAACACCTCAGAGTCTCCAATAATCATAGATTCAAACCTTAAAATAAAATTGATACATCTAGACAAAAATGACCAACACAAAATTTTTCATACACCTCATTTTGATGTGAATTAAAACAATAACGCTATTATCAGACGCTTTACAACATGAGATTACTACAACTTCTACCATCCCTATTAATACAAAATCCTACAGGTTCCCCGACATACATAAACAGGAGGTTCAAAATCAAATTAATAAGATGCTTGATGACGGGATAATCAAACCTTCAACATCCCCTTGGTCTTCTCCCATATGGGTAGTGCCCAAAAAAGCTGACGCTTCCGGTCAACGTAAATGGCGGGTAGTAATTGACTACCGAAAATTAAATGACATCGCCATTGGAGATTCATACCCTATACCCAATATATCTGAGATCCTAGACCAATTAGGTTAATGTAAATACTTCAGTACCATTGACCTAGCGTCTGGGTTCCATCAAATTGAAATGTCAAAACGAGATGCATCTAAAACTGCATTATCTGTCCCACAAGGCCATTTTGAATTCACCCGAATGCCATTTGGGCTTAAAAATGCACCTGCTACTTTCCAGAGGCTAATGAACTCCGTCCTCTCTGGTTTGCAAGGCATTCAATGCTTTGTTTATCTAGATGACGTAGTAATTTACTCGTATGACCTAGAAACCCATATGAAAAACCTCTCAAATGTATTCGACAGACTGCGTAATTTTAATCTTAAACTCCAGCCAGATAAATGTGAGTTCCTTCATAAAGAAGTCTCCTATCTTGGCCACATCATCACAGATAAAGGTGTAAAACCTAATCCAGAAAAGACGAAAGCCGTAGAGAGTTTCCCACTGCCCACATGTCCTAAGGATATAAAATCTTTCCTGGGATTAGTCTCTTATTATCGCCGTTTCATACCAGATCTGTCAAAAATTGCTAAACCCTTTACTAACCTTTTAAAGAAAAATGTTCCGTTCAATTGGCACAATGAACACCAACTCGCCTTTGAAAACTTAAAAAATGCTTTAATTTCAGCTCCTTTACTAGCCTACCCTGATTTCTCAAAACCCTTCGTCCTTACTTGCGATGCATCTAATTTTGCTATTTCCGCAATACTTTCTCAAGGATCCGTTGGGAATGATCGCCCAATTGCCTATGCTTCGCGTACTCTGAACAAAGCAGAAAGCAATTATAGCGTTACAGAGAAGGAGTGCCTAGCAATAATTTTTGGTACAAAAACCTTCAGACCGTATCTATACGGCCGCCGTTTCAAAATTGTAACTGACCACAGACCTCTCAAATGGTTATTTAATTGTAAAGATCCGGGATCCAAACTCATAAGATGGAGACTTAAACTCGAAGAGTTTGAATACGAAATTGAATATAAAAAGGGTAAAATTAATAGCAACGCCGATGCCCTATCGCGATTTCCAGTCCATCCAATCGTAGAAAATGAACAAGCTCCACAGCGATCTACTTCTAGTGCACACAACCCCGATCCGAATCCAGAACCAGAGGTTCCTCAAGATCTTTTGGATGACCTCGCAGATTTAGGTGCTTTAGACCTAAGTCCACTAGACGAACAGCTAATGGATATAGATTTTAGTCCTCCTACTCTTCCTACCCCAGTTGACTCTCCTCGCGATACTAATCCGCAAATAGATACGACACCTTCTAATGTTAACAAAGAATACTCTGACTTTCTATAAATCTTAGCTAACAAAAACGAAACCTTTAATGTCCAAATTCGAGAACATAATCAAAGTCTTCTCAAGAGTAACTCTAAAGTTATACTTCTACCCGTATCCATTGACCTTGATGACTCAAATCCTTACCTTCAAGATGTCCTTTCTACCGCTGATGATCCACCTGCTATACTTAACGAAGAACGAGAACTATATAAATTCAGAAAACTAGAAAACAAAGAAAAAACTTACTGTTTATTATTTCAAAAGTATATTATTTCGATGACTGCACATATCCTGATATCTTTAGAACATGGAAATCTGTAAGAGATGACATTCTAATTACCGGGACTATAAACGAATTCGCAATATCCGATTTTAAGAACCTATTCCAACAATGTTCCTAGTAAATATACATCATACTTCAATTATTTACCCCGTACCAACAGAAATTACGAAGATTTTAAAAGAGAACCATGATATCCCCATCGCGGGACATTTAGGCTCAAACAAAATGTACGATCGTGTCAAAGAACGATACTATTGGAAAAACATGCGATCAGATATAGAAAATTATGTTAGAAACTGTAAACTATGCCAATCCAATAAAGCTCTACGAAAAATAAACAAATCTCCCATGCAAATTACGACTACGTTCACTCGCCTATTCGAAAGGATAAGCCTCGACATCGTAGGCCCTTTACCCGAAGCTGGTCTCCAAAAACTAAAATTTATATTTAACCTTCAGGATGACCTAACTAAATTTTCAATTGCTTACCCAATCTCTAATGCTACCGCAGAAGAATCGTGTGAATGCTTAGTACACTTAATTCCCTATTTGGCATCCCTAAAACTATACTCTCAGATCAAGGAACTAACTTCACTGCAGACCTATTTAAACAAACTTGTGATTTCCTAAAAATCAAACAAATCTGGTCAACCCCTTATCACCCACAAACCAAGGAGCCTTAGAACGAAGTCATTCTACATTGAAAGAATACCTTAAATCGTACGTAAATGAAAACCAGACCAACTGGCATAAGTTTATTTACACTGCCATGCTTACTTACAACAGCAGTGTTCACAGCACAACTAGATTCACTCCATACGAATAAATTTTCGGACACAAACCATTCATTCCGGACTCAGTTTTTGATTCTCGCCCTGATGTAACCTACCCAGAATACATCAAAATGCTTCACCACAGACTTAAAATATCACGAGAAAAAGCTATACAAAACATACGCGATTCTAAAGAGAAATCAAAATCATACTACGATAAACATTCTCGTCCGGCCCAGTATAAAGTTGGTGACTACGTTTATGTAAAGAATCATGTACGACTACGGAAAGCTCTCTCGCCATTGCGGAAAGGTCCATATAAAGTTGTGAAAATTCATGGCTATAATACCCTTTCCCTCTTATTCAATCGACGTCATGTCAAACATCACTTTGATGAAGTGAAACTAGCACATGGCATTAACTAGACTAACTTTTACTCTATTATTAATTAATTTAATTATTATTACTACCCTATTACTTATACAAATTATACAACCAATTTTATCACTTTTACAATTCTACTATATACATTCTACCTTTCGATATGTACAATATAATTATCCTAGTTGAACTATTATTACAGAATCGCTGTTCGATGTAGCACCATCGTAGCAACAGGTGACAACCAATACTTGGAACACATCACCAAGAGTCCTGGAATACTCTTTGACCCTATTGGCACACTGAAAATAATAAATGATCAATTCGACGTAGTTATCCCAGTAGATGTCTCTTGTTTCAAAAATCATGTTGAAAACATTTACAATGTATTTAATATAGTGAAGTTCCAATGTCATGAAAATGAGGAAATAGATATTGAGAAATGCCAAAATATGCTAGAGCCGTTAGAATCACTATACAACGATATTTTGCGCGACTTTGATTCCATTTCTCACATAGTTACAAATAGTTTTTCCAAAAGGTCCGCATGGTTTGCCGGTGTTGGAACCGTATCTAAACATATATTCGGCACTATGGACGCAGACGATGCAATAAATTATAATCAAGCTATCCAAGAACTAAACAATAACGATAAATTACTAGCTAGCTCGATTAGAAAGAGCATTATGATATCACAGTCAACTATTTCCAATATAAATAAATCACTTCATGAATAAAATGAAAACGAAGTTAAATTAAATGACGCCATCGATAGAGTTACAGAGTCACTGAACAACGTGTCCTACATTGTATCGGTTGATAATTTTAAGATTAGACTTAATACCGCCTTAAATGTATTACAAAGCTATTTATTTACACTTTCTTTTAAAATAGAAGATTTGGTAAATTCAATGTAATTTGTAAAAAGCAATAGTATACATCCATCTATTATAACACCACGACAGTTGTACGAGGACATCATAAGTAATCTTAAAATAGTTCCTAAATATAAAGATTTTCCAATCAACCTTGAATCAATAATATTCATATTCTTATGAATACTGCTGATGTAGTATGTTATTATTTAGACAATAAGTTAGTATTTGTAACAAAATACCCCTAGTTAATGCGTTAGAGTTTAACCTATATAAGAATATACCTCTACCAACTCAGAATTCTACTGAAAACACGAATTCTTTTGCTATGATCCTACCTACTGAAGAATATGTAGCTTTAAGTAAAGATAAGTCATTATTTACTTATTTAAAAAATATAAATAGCTGTAAGAATATTTTAAACAAAACTTACCTTTGTGAAATTAGCGATATTTATAGCATTCCAGACAATCCGTCTTGTGAAATAGATATTATGACGAAAGCCTTAACATCATTACCAAACACTTGTCAATTTAGAATCCTGTACGAAGAAATCGATATCTGTCATAGACTGAACAATGACAAATGGGTATTTGTTCAATCCAAACCCACTAAAATATCAATTGAATGTCAAAATAATGAACTTACTGAAATAATTACATCCGGTACAAGTGTTCTTAATATTCCTGTAGAATGCACCGCTTATTATAAGAATATTAGGATATTAAGGAAGAGCTTCCCTGGGATAGATGTCCCAAATGTATTTTCCGATTTCAATATAATTAATGATAGTTGCTGTATTTTAAGTAAAATAAATTACCGTAATCTTCCTAAAACCACGAATTAGAAACGTCAACCTAGACAAATTAACAGACATTTTTGAGGGACCAAGGCTGCTCGCGTCCGTGGGATTTAGCCCTAGTTGTCCCACACGTGTCCCTCGGGTGGTGCTAAAGGAGTAGCCTAATAAGTGGTGGTAGGCCTTGGCCGCCGGTTTAAGTACCACCCCCCGGACAAAGTCATGGTGCCAAGCGTTTTTTCGTGTTCCATCATGTTGTCCGGGCTAGCCGTTCAGGAGGATGGGTCGGGTATCGAGGCGATGCTGAAGTCGACTGGTTAGTGGCACAGTATAGCGCTGCACGAGGTGATCAGACTCGAAGAGCAGCTGGATCCGAGGCACGGTTCTCCGCTGGCCGACCGCAGATAGTAACGGGGCCCAAGTAGTGAGTTAGCCACTCACAAAAGGCTGCCCCGCCATCTAGCGAAAAATCCCAAGAGTGCGCCATCGTGCCGGTTGGCGACCGGATGCGAGGACCCGATGGACACTCTTGGGGGGCTCGGGCGTCCCAGCGGTCTTCGAGTCTGGTTCCCTCTGTATGTAGAGTTGTTCTGTATGTCACTGTGTCAGTAAGTAGCGTTTCATCCCACTTCCATCTTCTTACCTCAATTCACTCTCCAATATAAATAATAATGAAAAGAAACAGTAAGGCGTTTTCACAGCGGAAGCACGTCCTCGCTCTTCAAGTGCACCTCGCTAACATCCGAGGCCTGCACTCAAATCGCGATTCGGTCCATCACCACCTGGAGACCGCGAAACCCCATCTACTGTTCCTCACGGAGACGCAGATCAAATGTCCAACGGACACGTCGTACCTTGCCTACCCGGGATACACCCTTGAGCATAAGTTTAAACCACGCTCGGGTGTCTGCATGTATGCTCGTGATGACATTTGTTATCGGCGTCTCCGTAATCTTGAAGACCCAAACTTTTCTTGTATCTGGGTATTGGTGGATACAGGCTTAGAGAAAATTCTCTATGCCGGTGTCTACCGTTCGCACACTGGAGACATGGAGACAACCAGGCTCATGACACACCTCAGTGAGGCGGCCGATGTGGCTCAACAGAGGTATCCTACTGCCGAATTAGTGTTTCTGGGGGATTTTAACGCTCACCACCAGGAGTGGCTATTCCCATCCCAGAACACAGACCATGCTGGGAGAGAAACGCGCAAGTTAGCCTTGACACTCAATCTCACCCAACTGGTAGAAGAGGCAACAAGGATACCAGATGTTGAAAGTCACACAGCCAATTGCTTGGACCTTCTGCTGACAACAGACCCAGACCGTTACACAGTGTCGGTATCATCACCACTTGGTAGCTCCGACCATTGTCTGGTGAAGTCTGTATCTGTCCAAAGCGGTCCCAGCGGGATAAGATGCAAGTAAACTTGCATCTTATCCCGCTGGGAGTAAAGCGTTCGGGTCCCTGGCTAAGTCGGTTGAAGCGAATTTCTGCCGCCCCTCACTGCCTCCACTGCTCAAACCTAATGGGTCATTAGCTCACACCGCCAAGGAGAAAGCAAACTTATTTGCTGCACTCTTTGCGGAATCTTCACGTCTAGATGCTGGTAGTGCTGTACCCCCGACTCTTCCTGTCTGCGAGTCGACCATGTCGGAAATCCGAATTCGGCAGATTGATGTTCGTAAAGCGCTACGCAATTTAGACGTGAACAAGGCTAGTGGCCCTGACGGCATACCAGCCATAGTTCTGTGGACATGTGCGCCTGAATTGACTCCGATCCTGACACGCCTATTCCGCCTTTCTATGGAGACTGGGCTAGTACCGAAGGCTTGGAAGTCTGCTAACGTGCAGCCCGTGCCCAAAAAAGGAAGTCGTGCCGACCCTGCCAACTATAGGCCCATCTCAGTCACGTCCATTCTTTGCAAGACAATGGAACGTGTACTGAACAAAAAGCTCCTTGGCTATCTTGAAGCGAATGACCTCTTAAGTGACCGGCAATATGGGTTTCGCCAGAACCGGTCAACTGGAGACCTTCTTGTATATGCCACCCATATATGGAGCGAGGCCTTGGAAAGATATGGTGAAGCGCTTGCAGTTTCACTGGATATTTCTAAGGCCTTTGACAGGGTTTGGCATGATAGCCTTATTGGCAAACTTTCAGCATATGGTTTACCTCCCAGACTGTGTGCTTGGATAAAAGACTTCTTGAGGGAACGTTCGCTACGAGTAGTCGTTGATGGCTGCTCATCTGAACTAATGGCAATAAATGCCGGGGTACCTCAAGGGTCAGTTCTTTCGGCAACACTATTTCTGCTCCACATTAACGACCTGCTTAAGCCCGGTATTCTTGGGTACGCGGACGATAGCACTGTTGTCGAAAGATACATATCCGATGCACGTGCTGGTGAGGTTCAAGTCCAGTTTGAAAGAGAGGCGATGATTGGACGATTAAACTCGAGCTTGTTGGCCGTGTCCGATTGGG
Source organism: Plagodis dolabraria (assembly GCA_963854805.1). Lineage (NCBI taxonomy): Eukaryota > Metazoa > Arthropoda > Insecta > Lepidoptera > Geometridae > Plagodis > Plagodis dolabraria. The sequence continues at coordinate 31,030,437 of OY978453.1, read as the reverse complement.
GCGATGCCAATTTAGTGAAATTTAATGCGTCCAAAACACAGGCGTGTCTTTTCTCCGCTAAACGGAGAACATTACAACTATCTCCGACTTTCCGAAATGTAACAATACCGGTGGCAAATCGGTCAGAGCTTCTTGGCGTGTCCTTAACTTCGAATTTAAACTTTGGATCTTACATCGAAACCAGAGCAGAACTGGCCGCTAAGAAGCTAGGTATCCTCGCAAAGGTGAGGCAGTACTTCACACCGAGGCAGCTTCTAAATTTATATCAAGCTCAAGTCCGATCGTGTATGGAGTACTGCTGCCACCTCTGGGATGGATCCGCGAAATACCAACTGGAGGCTCTCGACTCCATTGACCGACGAGCCAAAAGACTTATAGGCGATGATAAGCTGGTTGAGTCTAAACTGCAGAGTCTCGGTCATCGTCGCAGGGTCGCTAGCCTTTCGGTATTCTACCGTATACATTTCGGAGAGTGTGCGCAGGAATTACACGAGTTGATTCCTCCATGCCCCTTTTACCATCGGACAACAAGACGCTCGGATGGCCGTCATCCATTCATGGTTGACATTCCTCCAGTTCGCTCGAAGCGATTCGCTTCCACATTTATCAACCGTACAGCGAATGAATGGAACTCATTGCCCGCGTCTTTGTTTCCGGATCAGTATAATTTGGGTGTCTTTAAGTCTAGAGTGAATAGGTACCTTCTAGGCAAGCATGCTACATCTTCGGCCGCATCATCACTTTCCATCAGGTGAGATAGCGGTCAAATGCTTGCCTATCTTGCATAAAAAAAAAAAAAAAAAAACATAAAAATTGTCTCCAATCAAATTCTAAGCGACCTAGAACATGTAGAATCTTCTAATGTATTAAGTAACCACATAAGTTTTCGAATTTAAAAATTTTATCTATAATTCTATGCTTAAGTTTTATAATATTATACTTCTGTAAAAAGAACAAGTGTTTGAAAACCCTCTTTTCGAAATCTGAAGAAGTAAATTCTACTGATGTTAACGAAATTGTAGAATTAAACCAACCGCGTTTACGCATAACGTAACTTGATGAAAACTTACCTTTTCCGTAAGTTTCCTCTTAGCGTGGGGGTTGTTATATCCCAACCCTATTATGGAAACCCTATGGAACTTACTGCGACATCAGCATTTTCTGTCTCTTGTTAGGATTAGTCAGACCAAGACCTTACTCACTCTCAACCCGTCTTCGGTGCCAAACACTTGTCTCTTTCTATAAATAATTCATATTCTATTTTTTCTAAATCTATTAAAATCAGTGTTCTAAAGTTAATAGTTTTTTTTAAAAAGAGTTTTCCCGAGCTTCTTATAACAGTACGCTGATTTCCATATCGTAGGCATAATACCTTCTGTTACAGATCGTCTAAAAAGTAGGGCTAGAGGGGTTGATAAGCTTTTAGCGCATTTAACAATAAATAGTGCTGGGATGTTGTCAGGACCCGCAGATTTGTTTAAGTCCAAGGACTCTAACAGCTTACAGATTTCTGAGCAGTCAAACTCGATATCCGCTATATCCATTGATGTCATATTGTTCGCGGAATCATCCAGAGAGCAGTCCATATCGCTACTATCTAAAAATGTGGAGTGAAAATATTCGCTAAACATATTGCATATCTCCTCCCCGGAATCGGATGCGCGCTGACCGAATCGTAGTAGAATACGCGGGGTATGAGTTACTTTGATTTTTAATTTTGACATAAAGACCAAAACGCTTTGGGATTTTTAGAAATGCTTAATTCAATGCTAGATATGAAATAGTTAAACATCTGATTCTCCAATGATTTAGCACGATCCCTTATAATGACAAAAGATTGGTGGGCAGACCGATTACCGTAATTTTTGTATTTCCGGTGATTTTTGTATTTCCGGTGATATTTATATTTCTCTTTTAATATTTTAATAAGAGGTGTTTTAAACCAAGGGGGGTATTTCTATGTAGGTGTGACAATTTTGGAAGGTATATAACTTGACCTAAGATCGTTAAGAGTACTATAAAAAAAGGATACTGCATCCTCCAGTATATATATCGTACAGTACCTGTTGCCAATTTATATCATCTAGTTTTAATTTGATAGCGGCGTAATCGCCACTATTATATAGATATTTTAAATAAGGACAAGGTTTTAGCTTGCGTAATTGAACAAAATCTGCAGATATACAAAGAGCAGGGTTGTGTGCTGCATCTAACTTGGATAGAGGGCTTAGACAGCGGGCTACTGTGACATCATTATTAGAAAAAATTAAATCAAGTACTCTATTATTAGCATTTTGAATATTGTTGAATTGCATTAAGTTACACAGATCAAGATCATCAAATAAATTTTGCTGTACGGTGCCCTGAATATTGTCAGCAACGTAAAAGGAACCATTGTAGGCCACTTTCCAGCTTAAATTCCACGTGTTAAAGTCACCCATTATAAGGAATTTATCACATGGATTTTTCAGTATAATATCGGACATATTATCCGCAAAAACTTCTAATTGCTCCGATAAAGAATTACCTCTCTTCTCGGCACAAATGTAAACAACACACAGATGAAGCTTGTGAGCTACCCTCGGTCTCCGGCTATGAAGAGTTAGCGTAATCCATAAATCTGCGGCTTTCGAACGCCACTCATTACAAGCTTCGGCCGTAATCCCACGATGGACTGCTAATAAAATTCCGCCTCCCCTCACCTCTCCCGTTTTCAAAAAATCCCTGTCGCGTCTAAACACTATATAACGATCGTCAAATAACTCGCTACTTCTTATACCTTCCAAAAGCCAGGTTTCTGTCAGACATATAATGTCGTAACTATTCATAGAAACATTTCTGTAGAAATCGGAAGATTTCGTTCGTAAGCCACGAACGTTTTGGTAATAAATATTATACATTGTTAAAGCTCAAAAATAGCTGATGTGTAGTAGGCTTGATAGTGTAAAAGTGAACATAAAAATATAATAAATCATTTGAGTCATTCAAAAAGATAAACAAAGCATACGAGTGCTTGAATAAATCATATGCAGCGTAAAATAATGCATCAGAAATAATAGCATGAAGGTAGTTGCCGAACTGGGTGCGAGCAAGATATAGCGTTAGCTTAAGTACAGAGTGTGAGGCACACACATGCGTATAAAACTGGACCAAACTAGTCCGGTCTGCACACACGCATGGGAGCAAGCCGATGTTTCTCAAACATTTAGAGCGGAGATTAGAACATAAAAATGAGATACCGTAAATAAAGATAATACGTTGCAGTTTACGAGATCTTTTTCAGATCTAACTCCGATTTTATAGCCAGTATATTCGAGGTGGGACTTTTTCGTGCAAAAATCTTGCTACCCTTCACCCAAACAAATGCGAATCCCCGTTCCTTGGCCAGGGCCTTCGCTTTGTTGAGCAGCAACTTGTTTTCCAGGGTAAGATGATGGTTGACAAATATTCTTTTGTCGCCACGCAAACCCAAATCGCCTGGGACAATGGTATACTTTTTTGCTGCAGCCACAAAGTCTTCTTTAACATACCTATTGTGTACGGAGATCAAGATTGTCTTATTAAGTTTATCGTTCCGCATGGGTATTCTTGCTATGTAATTAATCTGCTCCTGCGCAATGGAACAGCTGATGTGGCCACCAATCTTCGTAACTATCTCGAATAAATTTTCTGATTGAGATATTGGTACTTCATTTATCTCAATGTTATTCATGCGTGATCGTTGTTCCTTCTCTCTTGCGTTGCACTCCAGCTGTTCAACACGCTGCTGAAGAAAACGGACTTCATCCTTGGTCTTCAGAAGTCCTTGAACTTCCTGGCTGATATGCCGCTACTTAACGCTAGATGGCGCACCATTCAAGTTAATTTTTACAACATTTTTTTTATCTATGGTACGTGTTTCTTATCTATAGGGCTTTGTTTACATCACGGCATTACTTTACCACAGCCTGATTATGTTCCTTATACTCTGAATGGCATTACTATCTAGTTAATCTATCTGATAATGAAGTAATTAAGTTAGGTGAGATATACTCTTAAGTTAAACAAATATGTCCTAGGTATAGAATAAACCCACATCCAGGTTTAAGGCATACTGAAGTATGGCACTGTGCCTGATAGAAGACAATAAGCTAATCCCCTATTTAAGCACACCTGCCATCCCTCCGTAATACAGGCATAACATGATTTTGTAAATCCAAGTTTGTTGTTACCTGCCTACAAAGCTTTATCTCTAGTTATGCTCAAATAGAAGAATAATCTCGAAGATAGGGTTGTTGAGAGAAGCAGCCACATAGCCGCATACTTCATACAACTGAAAAAACCGTAAATAAGATAAAACAGCGAAAATAAAATAATTTTAGAATATTACACCTTTAGTCAACACCAATTTTGATGGTGATTAGTTTTAGGTTAAATGGTCTATGGTTCCATCTAATCAGACAAAATTATGGTACAACAGAATAGCAAAACTGCACATTTGACTAAGTTTAGTAACTTTAATAATTTAAGAGCTAATTAACTATACTATGGCGCCAACAAAATAGGGAATGTTCGTTTGACATTTCTAAATCTAATTTTACTAAATTTTAGTTAGTTTGGTGTCAAGAGAATTGCGACCAAACATTAAATTTTATTAATATGTCCAACAGCTCACGCTTCGAAAAAATTGTTCTTCGTTTAGGTACGCATATGCACTTGTGAGGTACTTATTCTATCTGTCTGCCTTCTGAGAGAGGTGCACGAACTTTAATTATTTCGGTCATCACCAGTACTTATTCTCCGTTAATCAGAATTACAAGATTATTCATAATTTACTGATAATTCACATTAATAAGGGATTTTTTTTTTTTTTTTTTATGCCTGATAGGTTAGCCTTTGACCACTATCTCACCTGATGGTAAGTGATGATGTGGTCGAGGATGTTGTTCAGACTAACCTAGAGTTACTGGCTCTCTAGGCTAAGTATGTAATCTATGTAATAAAAAATATTGTAATGTTTAAAAAAACTGGAAGGTGGGCAGCAGCGCCTTCACCTTCAAAATAACTGCCAACTTACACTGCGATCCCCAAGACGCATGCCAAGCGTGGGGATTATGGCAATTACCCCCATAATAGGGGAGGCTGTGTTCAGCAGTGGACGATTCAGCTGTTACAGTACAGTACATATCAGTGCAATTTGTTTCATCAAGATCAATCCTCTTCTTATTTGATAATTTTTTAACAAAAGCATAAGATAGATAGATAGATAGATAATACTTTATTGTTACACCACACAAGACAATTAATAAGAAGAACAATTAAAATTTACAGAGATAGTGTTACAATGGGCGGCCTTATTACTGAAAGTAATCTCTTCCAGGCAACCTTGGGATGGAGAGGATTTGTAAAACCGATAGTGACGGGGTGTAGTTAAGCTAGTAAAATAAATACTAATATATACAATCAATTTAAATATAACTCACACATATCTACTATAATATCATATACATATTCTTAAACAAATACTCTTATATATATATAATATTTACATAAATATATATGATATATACATATTATAAATAAATACTTACAACACAGAAATAAGCAATATCACAGTTTATAATGAAAACCGTTATATGGACAGATAGAACTTTTTTATTTGGTCCTTAAATACATTTAAAGATGATGCACGTCTTATTGAGATGGGTAGGGAATTCCATAGGCGGGCTGCTTGGACAGTGAAAGACTTGTCATAGAAAGAGCTAGTATGTGGTGGGATTTGAAGTGTAAAATTATCTAATGACCTTAACGTGTATGATGGACATTGAAGGAAATTAAAACGTTCCTTGAGATAGCGCGGGGATGAAGGATTGAACAATATGTTATAAAGGAGACAGAGAATGTGAGTATTCCGGCGAAGACGTATTGGAAGCCACTTGAGCTTAGAACGAAATTGAGATATATGATCATATTTGCGCAAGCCAAATATGAATCTAATGCAAACATTTTGAAGTCGCTCAAGTTTGTTCAGCTGGTCCTCAGTTAGATCGAGATAACAGGCGTCAGCGTAGTCAAGAATGGGCAGCAAGAGAGATTGAGCTAAAGCAATTTTAGTGGTAGTAGGCAGGAAGTTACGCAGTCGTTTTAAAGACGCTGTGGACGCAAATAGTTTACGACTGGTTACTTGTAACTGTAGATCCCAGGTCATACAGCTATCAATTGTTACTCCCAGATTTTTTACAGAAACACTAAAAAGAATAGCAATTCCATCAAAAACAACGTGTGGAAGAATTGCCCAGTCTACTTTTGACAACAACCTGGAACTCCCTATTACTATTGTTTTGGTCTTGCTGGGATTCACTTTCAAGCCGAAGGATTTGCTCCAATCTGCTACCTATGCGATTAAGGTCAGAATTAGTTGTTGAAATGGCGTCAGATAAAGTCGGTAATGGAGCCTGTGAATATATCTGTAGATCGTCTGCATATAGGTGGTAGGATGAAGACAAATGTTGTGAAATAGAGTTAATGAATAATACAAATAATAGAGGAGATAACACGCTGCCTTGCGGAACGCCTGCTGTCGTGTCACACCACGAAGATATATTATCTTCAAGGCGTACACGCTGCCTGCGTCCGTACAGATAACTGTGAAACCATTCGATTTCCGTTGGAGATATGTTTAGTGAGCGAAGTAAACCTAGGAGGATGTCGAAGTTGACAGTGTTAAATGCATTACTGAAATCTAACAGAGTCAGCACAGTGAGTAGACCATTGTCCATACCAAAACGTACATCGTCCGTGATTTTTAATAGAGTCGTGACAGTACTATGCCCTGGTCTAAAACTAGACTGGTACGGATTAAGAAGTTCGTTACAGGAAAGAAATTTGCTAACTTGATTGTGGATGAGACGCTCCAAAACCTTGGATAGAAACGGAAGAATAGCAATAGGTTGAAAATCTGAGACTATTTTAGGGTTCGGTTTTTTGGGAAGAGGAATTATTAGAGCATCTTTCCATGCAGATGGGAATACTCCACAGAAAATTGAACTATTGAAAATAAAGCATAAGATAGGGAGGAGAATGTCAAGTAAAGGTACAACCATGTTACGGCTGATGCCGTCACTACCAATAGCATTAGAATTAATGGACAATATGCTCCTCTGAACATCACAAGCGGACAATCGGTTAAAAACAAATGAGGGATAGTCAGGAATTGGTACAGTAGAAAGAAAATGTAAGGCATTATTTTTATCTGCGTGGTTAATATCAGATGTAGAAGAAAAATGAAGGTTGAGCGAATCAATATTTAAATGGTAAGGAATTGTGTCTTGACGAGACTTACCGATACCCAATGACCTGAGAAACCTCCACACTTTGGCAGGGTCCTCGACATCAATTGATTTGTGGACATGGCGACGAAAAGCATCCCTACACACCATATTGCAGCGATTCCTAGATTTCACATATGCAGCTTTTGTATCATCACAAGGGCGATGCTTATATTTATTTTTATCCACCACCTTCTTGTGCATTAATGCTTTAATATCATCACTTAACCATGGCGCAGGAGAATGTTTTAATTTGATATTTCGCAATGGAGCATGTTTATCATATAGCTGAGTTAATAACGAGTTGAAAATTGTGACCTGATCGTCTACCATCTCGGCATTAAATACTGCTGACCAATCGATTTTTTGAGCGTCACAAAGGAATGCCTCCTGATCCATACCACTAAAATTACGTTGAAGAATGACTTTAGGCTTAGCTTTTGGAGGACGAATTTTATAGGATAGATATATCAAGTCATGATACGAAAAGGCATCAGCTGAACATTGACCGTGGTGAGCAACATGCTGTGTGGAGGAGACTATAATTAAATCAAGAAGTGAGGGATTACAGTTTGGGAAGTGATGCGTAGCATTGAGAGGAAGAATATGCATGTTGCAGGAGTTAATGACGGATTCCAACGAAGAAGTACGATTATCATGTTTGAGGAGACAGGTATTGAAATCACCCATTATAATTGTGTGGTCGTATTGTGGAATTAGATCTTCTAAGAGTTTTTAAAAAGATGAAAAGTAATTAATGTCTTTAGAAGGGCTATAATAGGCTCCGAGCAACACCTTTCTATGTGATAGAAATACTTCCACAAACAGATGCTCACCTGCATCGGAAGGAGGTGGCTGAGATGAAGTGCTAATTACAGAGAAAGGAATTTGTGATCTCAAGTATATAGCCACCCCACCGCCTTTGCTACTAGTGCGATCGTTACGGATCAGATTAAAAGTAGGCATAGAATAGGATACAGATGGTAAGCATGGCTTAAGCATGACTCGGAGACTATTATAGCATGAATATTTTTGTTGTCAAGAGACGCCAACATATCGGAATAGTGAGCCGGAATACTTTGCGCGTTTACATGAATGACGTTAAAATTTTTCGGTACATTAGAAAACTGTGTTTCAAGAATATCGGAAAGCGATGGAATGGATTGGAAACTGTTATTACTACTCGTGTCGGAAGACAAGGACAGGAAATCATCTGCATCACTGCTATCATCTTGCATTAATAAGTTTAACATGTTATAATATATTAAAATACGTGTTTAAAATAAAGATATATAGACAATTATATATTACAAATGTATAAAAAATTAAAATAAATAATAATATATAAATATAACAAAAACAATTTATAAATCAGGTAATACTCCACCTGCCAGTTTTGTGCTTTTAGAGTAAAAAAGAAAAACTTAATGTACCATAAAATAAATTAAAAACATACAGCTCAAAAGATATTACAAAAATTATTGATAGCAAGTTTTCGAATAAATATTAAACTAGGTAATATGTATTATTTAGAGGTCTAATATTTAAAATTCTAAGTAGATAGTCGCTTACTCGACAGAAAGTCTCAACGTCAAATTTAACACAGACATAATAATATGTCAGCGCGTACAAAGAAAAATATATTTAAAAATTAATAAATAAGGAAATAGAATATAATGTACGAAACTGCTTGTAAACATGCTAATGTGACTAACACAGGGATACATTGAACAAGCTTAACATATTATTATACCTACTCAGGAGTTTGAAATGCAAACAGTATTGCTTGAAGTTAAGAAATATGGCCTTGACTTTTATAACAAACATATAATCAATAATAAAAAATTAAAATAATACACAATTATGTGTATATTTTTAATATATAAGGTCTCACTGTCAAACACCGAATAGCTTATGTCACATAGCCTGTGTACATAGGTTGTACGGTTTTCATGGTTGATAGTTATTATTTATTATTTCTTTGTTAATATAGTGTTAGAGGAATAAAATCATGAAAGGGATAGAAAACATGATAATAAGAAACAAACTTTATATTATTCAAGCTCTAGGCAGGCCCTCCTGTGTTTACGGATAACATTGCCACAGAACATAATTATACTCTTAGATAATAGATTTTAATAGATCTTTGGCTGTATGTATTGTGTTATTCATTTACTAATCTATGGACTGGATTGAGTTATGATATTTAAGATTTTTCTACCTCACAAAAGGTATACATTAAACAAATAGTGTAAAAAACAAGAAGGTAAAACAAAATTACAATACAATAATAATGGTACTGCCACAAACACTGTTGAGAAAGAAGAAAAATTAATGTCAGAGCTTCATTGAAAAACCTCACTTTTTGGCAGCATTTCGTCGGGATCTGGGTGCAGCCGATGAGCCGGGATCTTTAGTAGTAGCAGAGGACGGCTTAGGCATCGCCAACACTTCATACTTCTCCAGTTCTGCAAGAGAGTTGACGCGGTGTCGTTTTTCATCAGCACCCTGCACGAACACGAAGCCATCTCTTGTCCAACATTTTTGGATACCAAACTTTTGGCGGGCCGCCATATAATGTGTCATGCCTCGACTTCGTCAAAAACTCGGACAAAGTGACCCCTGACCCCTTCAAACAAGTTTTCGCTAACCAGATCTTGTTTCTAATATCCAAGCCACACACTTTAAACAAGATAGGACGGGGCTTATCGGGAGAGGACATGCGACCCATTCGATTCGAGTTTCATCTGTACGGCCACAACTTTAGCTACTACAGCTGCAGTCTCTTCATATTTGCCCTCGGCAACACCATGTAGAAGGAGTATTTTGCGACGGCTCCGCATCTCCATACTGTCCTGCTGTTGCTTGAGTAGGCCTACCTGATCTTGCAGGCAGCGCACAGCAGTCACAATAAAATCTCGGAAAGCAGCAAATTCCGATGCCAAGTTAGTCACGCTGGCTGATGGAGCAGCAGCTTGAAGGTCACTTTGATATGACTTCATCCGCTGGTCAAACAAGAGTTGAAGCTGATCCACTGACTGTTGAATGGCATCCATGTTAATGTGTAGTGTGAAGTAACCAAAGTGAAAGTTAACAAAGTGTTTATGGTGACAGAGTAGTAAGGAAAACACTTTCTGGCAGGTACTGAGTCCTAAATTTTACTTAAACATCAAAATCAGGCACTTTTATAGTAATTTAATATTATTTTGGATTAAATTTTGCTAGACAAAATGTATACTGATGTATTATTTACAACTACCCCCGGGGAAAAAAAACAAAAATGATATACAAAAACTTATATTAAATTGTAAACATCATTACAGTTGCTCATAGGTAAGTACTGCATTGTTCGATAAGATTGCTTCTCTAGCAACATTGACTTTACAGCTGGATACAAACTATCATGTTGAGTCAACGATAATTTGATACAAAATTAGCACACTATAATAATATAGTAATCATAATTTTTTGGGGGACTGCTAGCGTCCGTAGGATTTAGCCCTTGGTGTCCAACACCTGTCCCCTGGGTAGCGCCAAAAGAGCAGTACTCTCATATCAAACAAATTATTGGAGTACAAAATTTTGAAAATATTAAATATAGAAGGGTAGCGACATCACACCGAGAGTTAAGTGTTTGAAAAAACACTTCTTTCGATCAGATGAAGTCTAGTAGTCTGGTTGATGGCCGCGCACCGTCCCCTATGACGGTTAAAGTAATACAATTGGAGCACAAAGTTGCGGCAGAAATGCTAATGTCCAGGTGGCTGAGATGGTGTTAAGCATCCGACGCGATATCGGAGGACGCGGGTTCGATTCCCGCCTTGGGCATAAAATTTTGTACTCCAATAATTTGTTTGATATGATTTCGCTTAGCACGCGATAGTGCTTGTAATCATATTTAGAAAAAAAAAGCAGTACTCTCAGGTGGTAGGCTTAGGCCGCAGCGTGTTACCAACCATCAGACAAAGCCATGCCGCCAAGCGGTCGCGTTACGGCATGATGTTTGATGAAGCCATCATGGGGAACGGGTCGGAAACAGTTGCGCTTATTACTATAGCTAGTCGTGACACATCGATGGTCAATTTACCTGGCAACCAATCTTGGAGAACAGCGGGATCCGAGGCACGGTTCTCCGCTGGCCGACCGCAGATAGTTGGGGGCCCAAGTAGTGCCAGCCACTCACGAAAGGCTGCCCCGCCGTCTCGCGAAAAATTTATGTGGTGCACAAGTTGGTACACAAGTTATGTGGTGGAAATCCTGGTAACTCAAAAAAAAAGAAAAAAACTCCGTTGGATAATTTACTACATCATCGGGATTTGTTATGGAATCAACGGATTTGTATGTCACCAAATCGCGAGCAATTTTTGATTGAATGGTGAAATTCAGTGCGTGTACATCATTATTCTTTGCGGCAAGAATTGCTCGTTGACTTAACCAAGCATAATTGTGATAATTCTCACTAATGTTTGGGAAAACATTTTCAATAAGAGCTAATTGAGAGTCTACAAATCGGCAAAAGTCGTTAGTAAGACCTGATTGAATCGGATGAACGCTAAACGTTCGGTCTCAACTTTGACATACATGTCGACAGCGAATTGCTGGAATAGCCGACGGCACTTCAGAATGACATTCTCCTCATGTGTACGAATCATCATACGATACGCATAGTAATTCATTGCGCTTAGATTTTTATTCGTTGATACGCCTGAAAATGCTAAATTAAATGAATTGTTAATGGAAACCAATAATAGCAATAATTAGTGTGTGAATATTGTACCTGTAATTGGATCGACCATCTTCAACGTGATGTCGTATCCGTCTTGCCCTTGCCAATAAATGATTGGATATTGTAACGCATCGTACAAACGATGTCTCGTTTACACGATGCATGATATTGCTTCTTCGCTGAACGACAATGTCTCGCGATTTAGTTAGATCGCCAAAAATAATTGCAGCAACATCATAGACGGTGGGTGCATTGAATCTTCGCACATGTTCACCTGTTTAGGTACAATCCGCTCTTATGACAAATTTGTGCGTATCCGATGGCATTCGTTCCAATGCTGTTTTGAACATATTACCCACAGCATTATTAGCGTGAAAAAATGCTTGCAACTGTTCAATAATTCCTCTCTTTAACTGTTGTGTTCCCTGTATATTGCACCGCACATTCAGCTGATCCACCATCGACGAAAATAAAAAATATATTTGCAGAAATTGATGTGGTTCATCTGGTGTTGGCACCATTGAACCATGCAAATGATATATTTGTCCTTGTATCTGTAATTGCAAACAATAATTTGTTGAAGAATACGGTGTAACTTCTGATCTCTAACTATCTGATCTGAACTAATGATGGTGTAGTGTGTGTTGTATATGTAGTTGTTATGTGTTGCAATTCATTGTGTTGGTGTGAGTGATTGGTTATGTGTGTTGTATCTTTTACCTTGCAAGTCGGCATGAAGCCGCCTTCGCGAATGATATTAGCTCCAAAGGAAGTCATGAGAAAGCAGTTATTGTATTCAAGGATGTGTTGAAGAAAATGGTTGGAATCGGGATCACTTCCATCGAACAATGGTTTCAGTGGCTGTGGTGGTGTAAGTAATGGATCCAGTTTGACTTTTCCACTTGCGCAGCACAATCCAGCCGTTTCTCTTTTGAACTTTAACGCATTGCAATATCGACATATAGTCGTCATTGGTCCAATATCTAAATTTTCATGATCACTGTAGTTCGCAGTGGGATCGTATTGGAATGCCAAGCGATTGTATGATGCCAATGATTTTCGTGTGCTCACGGGTTGTCTCAATCTGGCATTTTCTCTTATTATATTTTGTCTTTCTTCGCTTAAGTTCTGTGAATACACTTGTTGCTGACTTGCATGTCTTGTGCGGCGGCCGATGTTCGCACGTTGTCCTCTAGGCATTTTGGACTATGGACAGAGTGGTGAATTTAACCGCAAATGCACGATCCACATAATTAACACAGTTCAACTTACCCCCTTAAAGACAAATGCCTACTGTTGAAATTGAATAAAAAAATTGCACAATACACGTGATTGATTTGATAGTTTCCAATTGAAATGTTAGGAAACGAATACTTATTTTTTTTACTTTTTTTGAACACAATACCGGTTTGTCACATGAAATTAACTGAGCAGAGAACAATGAGTAGCTGTCAAACAATGTATCACGCACCGGCGCCGTCTACTTAAAACATTGGTTTGTAGTAAATGCTATGTATCAGAGATGGCGTTTTTTGAACACAATACCGATTTGTCACATGAAATTAACTGAGCAGAGAACAATGAGTAGCTGTCAAACAATGTATCACGCACCGGCGCCATCTACTTAAAATATTGGTTTGTAGTACATGCTATGTACCAGAGATGGCGCTGTACTGTATGTGAAAAATGATTTTTCCACTTTTCTGTTGAAATTTTTCCTGAATTTTCTTTGCTATAAACCTCACGGAGCCCGAGACCTTTTCAACGAATGCAAAACCGTGGAAGTCGGTTCGTGCGTTATAGCGTCAGGAAGGAAAACCCGACTTATTTTTATATAGTAGATAAAATACTTTGTGAATTTAATAGGAAGTGTTCAATAAAAATGCGTGCTGTTTTTTTGATTGGTAGATTTAATTAAAAAACTATGTTTATGTTTAAATAACAAATCGGTCTTATAAATTTGCTTTATTAGCATACAACCAGTAAAATAAACAACTTTTATTAATAATAAAATACCACGTCATTACTTTGAATTAAGTATACTTACTAACAAAGCACATACGCCCGAAGTTTTAACAAACGTACCTACCGTAAGTATCATGATTCATGAACCGCCTATAACTACCTATTTCACTCGTGTCAATCGCTTTACTTTACCTAAGTATTCACTTTTTTATTAATCCAGACATCATTTTTTCGGGAGATAAGAGGAAATACTCATCCATTAAAAAGACACACATTATGTAAGCCTACCTACTTGTAAGTAAAATTATTTTATTGTCTTACATCTCAGTTTCCAGGTAATATAAAAAAAGTTATCTCTAGATGAGTTATTGACGAATTAAAAACAGGACAACATATCCTACGCTTCATATTAAATAATGTTCTTGAACTTGTGACATAGTGAAAAAATCGCGCGGTTATTGTTAAAAAACAATACACCGTCCGTTCGTCACTGCGCTGCGGCGATTGTCTGCATGCCGAGCGCATGCCGAGATCGAGGCGCGTAGGTATAGCTATAGTTTAGCGCGCTTCGTCTGTTTCTATGAATTTGGAATACTGTATAGACAAAATTACCGTGCTTGTAGCTTGTAGCCTCCCTAAGCAGCATAGATTCATGATTTCATCATCTTTCCTCGAATGCTGCTCATGCAGTCATGTCGATTGTTGGTGGATTTGTAAAGAGACCTTCGCCTTGGTTTACGTTAAGCCGTCGGTCCTGGTTGTTGTCCTAGGATGGCAGTCGTTATAGTATGGTGGTAGGGCATTTTGCGAGCGGGCACCTAACGGTGTGTTCCGGCAGCTGTCCTTGAGAGCCAGTAATTCTAGGTTAGCCTGAACAACAACTTCGACCACATCATCACTTAACATCAGGAGAGATAGTAAGCAATAGCCTATCAAGCAGAAAAAAATAATAATTGTGAAATGTAATGCTACTTACTCGGTTGTGTGTTCGATATTCCTACGTCTTACGTGATTATGTAATCAAGTTGGATTGTTGTGCTTGTAAATATTTTTGCAGGTATATGCATAATTTATGAAATCGAATACGGCTAATAAAAGTATCAAAAAGATTGTTAGGTATATAAGTACAATAATTTATTCACAGTGACAATTCTATGTCTTCACGCAAACAATTACGCGAGTACAAAAACAACATTTGTGTAATAGTGTGTAATAAGTAGTTAAAACGCGGCTTCTGTAGAGGGAATAAGTCGAGGGTCCAGGGTGTGCTATTACGGAAGCGTTGTATAATGTCATTGATACATATTAAAAAGAGAAGGGGACCAAGCAATGATCCCTGAGGAACGCCACTGGAAGCAGAAACCGAACTAAATATGTTGTTATTTAAGACAATAGCCTGCGAGCAAGAAGAAAGGCTATTCAAGTAAACAAGTGATTCAGTAATTTTACGCGATTTAAACCGTTTAAAGTTGTTTAATTACTATGTGTAACAATCGCGAAAACCTAAGACAACATGATAGTAAAGTTGTGCAAAAGAATTTTAATAAAATAAACGAGAAAGTTTGTTATGTACTGTAAGTAATGTATTCTTAAGGAATCGTACTTTTTTCGTGACAGTTTGTTATTTGCAACTCTTCAACAAAAAACAATGGCGAACTCCCATACATGGTTTTAGTTGATAAAAAATGTTACGAATTAAGATAAAAAAATATATAAATAATATAGCTATAAATTTCCGATTACAAAGGTAATAGAATTTTTGACAGAGAAAGCCTACGTTTTAAGATATTATGATTTGAATGTTTGTAGGTTATGTTTTATCTTTTTCAAAAAGTAGTCTTAGATATTTGGTTTCATTTTGTTATTTATGCATTGGATGTAATTATGTTAGTGTTATTTGCAATGCTGAAAATTGTTTGCAACATGAACATCTTAGTATTGATAACTCAAGAATGTGATTATTATGAATGAGAGATATTATACCTCAAACTTCAAATTGATTATTTTTCATTGATCAATATAGCTATATATAATACTAGCTTTCCGGGCGCGGCTCCGCCCGCGCGTATGTTGGTTATCGCGCAAAAACATTAACCTCTTTCTGCGCAGTTAGATAAAAACTATCCTATGTTTTTTCCCGGGTCTCAAACTATTTCCATACCAAATTTCATTCAAATCGGTCCAGTAGTTTTGGCGTGAAAGCGTAACAGACAGAGTTACTTTCGCATTTATAATATTAGTACTGATAATGTATATATATATATATATTACTGATAAGTGATTAACATTTAAATTCGGTTAAAAAAATCGGACTTCACTCTTGGAAGGCTCCGCATTGCAACAGAAACATACAAAAAGAAAAAAGTTTGCTGTTGTTGTTGATCACAGTTTTCAAAACTACATCAGTTAATGTTCTAGACAAAAGGTCCAAATATTGAGTTTGTAACTCATTCTTATTTATGAGCTGGAAGCCCATGACATACGGACGCATTAATGGATAGACAAATAGCAGAGTGTAATAACCGGAGCTCTCTTTTCGTTATGAAAACAGAAGATAAAGTGACAGACAAGTCTTATTAAGGCTCCGTAAGGTTTAGGTACGGAATCCTAAAAAGTTAAGTTTCAATAATAGCATATAGACGGTCAGTTAAAAGTCAGTTTTATGAAATAATAATATTCATGTACATTTTAAAGGTGTGCGCGGATCCAGCTGGCGAAGGAGGTGACACGTGCGTAGGCCGCTGGAAAACCGCGCTGGCAGCCGAAAGACGAGCCGAAAGACACGACACCGATCTGCAACAGGAGGAGCCTCGTGAGAGGGGGCGATGATGAGAGCTGATTTGGCTCCGCATTTTAACCGGGTATCGGTTTCAATCGTCCCATTGATTGATTGAGAGATTCGAGCGGGCAGAAGGTACTCACGAGGAGACGTTGGTTGCCGGTGGTGATGACGAGCGGGCCACCGGAGTCACCGGGACAGGGGTTACGGCCACCGGCGCCGCTCGTACAGAGCGTGGAGGCGATCACCGAGTTGCCAAAGGTCTGCAGACACACCGCGTTTGTGATCACCTGCACGTTGACGTGTGACAGGAACTGATTATTATTAATAGCACCGCTCGCATCTGCAACAAAACACACGTGTACCATACTATGCCATCAGTTGCCGAGAGATAGTACAATCTCATGCTTACTTGCTCTTTGCAACATATCCGAGAACTGATTTTTTGAAGTATTTTTTCCCGGGTAAAAATACAAAAAAAGGTAATGATGAAGACTCTGTACTCTACTGTCTGGATCCAATGGTGTAGGAAGATTTCTGTGATATTGTTTTATTCGCAGATGATACATCTCTGATTTTTACTCATTCATGTAAATAATGTATTATCTATGATCTCTGAATGGTTCGCTGCTAATAATCTTCTCTTAAATTCAAAAAGACTAAATGTTTGCAGTTTTCTTTACCAACTGTTCCTTATGTTGAACAAAACATTAAGCTTGGCCTAGATAAACTCTCTTTTGACAATGCGACAGTCTTCCTGGGAATCAAAATGGATTCAACTTTACAGTGGGATCCACATATACATGATCTTGCCAGAAGACTTAGTTCTGCTGTATATGCAGTTTGTAAGATAAGACAGTTAACAGACGTAACTACTGCACGGCTAGTTTATTTCGTGTACTTCCATAGTATTATGTCGTATGGTGTATTGCTGTTTTGTTTTTTTTTTTTTAATTAGAGGTG
This sequence comes from Plagodis dolabraria, assembly GCA_963854805.1. Taxonomy (NCBI): domain Eukaryota; kingdom Metazoa; phylum Arthropoda; class Insecta; order Lepidoptera; family Geometridae; genus Plagodis; species Plagodis dolabraria. The sequence goes on along the minus strand of OY978453.1, from coordinate 31,012,697 downwards.
ATGTTTTTCATGCCACAATTTGTAAGCCAATTTTTTTACCCCTACCTAGCCCTACATAGTCCTAAATACATAAACTTTAAAGATGATACTCAGCCACATGCAGTGAGCTTGATACTCACAACTAGAAAACACTCCCCGCATATGGTACTATGGATGATCCGGTTGCCCTTTTTACTAGGATATTTCTTGACTTTAGGGACAAACATATACTTAAATGGTTTGACCAAATAATTATCCAGTGTGGTACTCACCACCTCTGCTTACAATCCTGAAGGAGAAATATATATATCGCTTGAATCATAAAACTTATAATAAAATTTCTGACAGGAATTCCTTCAGGTTATTGACGCGAGTGAATGAGTGAGCGTGAATGCTATCAAAAGTAGATTGTAAATATTGAAATTTCCATTCGGGATAGCTCTTAGCTTTTTGGTTATTTACGCAATCAAATGAGCATGACCATATCCGTCGTCTATGTCATATAATGATCGCTCGTTCGATACCAGTGAATGTTTTTCTCTAACTAGGTACTTGCCGTGTGAGGTTAAAAGAGCATACCTGAGTCAACCAACAGGCCGACGACTGGTTGGACGTCCCAGATACAGATGGGGCGATGCGGTGAGCGCTGATTTACGCGAACTTTACGCAGACAACTGGCGTGAAACCGCACAGGACCGGAACCAGTGGCGTGCTCTCATATCGGAGGCCAAGACTCACTTTGGGTTGCTGAGCCAGTGGAGTAAGTAAGTAAGTAAGGTACTTGCCGTCTACCTCTTTAGCTCTTGTTCCTACTACCAGTGAGATATTACAACTTAACACGGCTAATATAATATGTACCATTGAAACATGTACAACAACAAATTGGTAAAATGATTAAAAACGCTCGATTCCAAATAGTCTCAAATTCAAATTCAAAATTGTTTATTTAATTTAGGCGTCTACGACGCTCTTATGAAGGTCAATTACAAATTTTAATATTGAAATATTCTACATTATACTGCCACGTTCAACAAAAAAATGTATAGAGCCATTGCGAGAAGAACGGGCAAGAAACTCGGGGCCATTCTTTTAAACATCTTTTAACAATGTGTTATATACAATATAATACGATTATTACAATATTTGTTTAAATTACGTAGGTGACAGGTGATAGCTTGGCAGAGGCGGAACTTTCCAAGCATCTTTGTCGTTTAAGTAATCACAAACTTTGAAGTATGATTTCTTAATCAAAATAGTTTTCACATGCAACTTGAATTTTCCTTCTGTGAGCATTGTAATACGAGTATGTTTGGGAATTTTATTATAAAACCGCACACAATTACCTGAAAAGGACCTTTTTTTTTGTCTTTGCTAGTCTAAAACCCCGTACTGCTATTTTATATTTATTCCTAGTGTTGTAATCGTGGTTGTCACTATTTAATTTAAATTTACTCAATTTTTTCCGAACATACACAATATTTTCAAATATATACAGACTCGGTAAAGTTAATATATAATTTTTTTTTTCAAATAACCCTTAGAGATTCTATAGGATCCATTTCATATATGGCTCGAATTGCACGCTTTTGTAAGATAAAGATTGTCTCTATCTCAACAGCAGCTCCCCATAGTAATACACCATACGACATAATACTGTGGAAGTAAGCGAAATAAACGAGCCTAGCAGTAGCTACGTCTGTTAACTGTCTTATCTTACATACTTGAAGCAGAACTAAGTCTTCCGGCTAGATCATGTATATGTGGATCCCACTGTAAAGTTAATCCATTTTGATTCCCAGAAAGACTGTCGCTTTGTCAATAGAGAGTTTATCTAGGCCAAGCTTAATGTTTGGTTCAACATAAGGAACATTTGGTAAAGAAAACTTAAACATTTGGTCTTTTTTGAATTTAAGAGAAGATTATTAGCAGCGAACCATTCAAAGATCATAGATAACACATTATTTACATGAATGAGTTCACTATCTTTCCTATCTACTTTAAAAATCAGAGAGGTATTATCTGCGAATAAAACAATATCGCAGAAATCTTTGACCATGCAAGGCAGATCATTCATATACGCTAGGAACAGAAAAGGTCCCAAAATTCATCCCTGCGGTAAGGTAAACGTCCCAATATTCGGACGATATTGAACTTTGCTAAGTTTGCTGCTCTACTAAACTGAAACTAGTAAATGTACAGAAATAAGAGTTATATGGCTAAATAGGGCATATATTTTAGTTTAGTCTAAATTAAGTTTTATTAAATTAATTTGACGACTGATAATTATAAATATACAAAATATAAAAAAGAACCCAAATGTACCGATTCGCGGACGATTTGCACTAGTAATCGGGACGTTGTCCCACTATCCGGATGCTTTGCAAATTTGAACTTAATGACTTTGACGTTCAGGTTGAAATTAGCATTTTTATTGAAGATTAGGAAAATGCGCTTGAAATCCTTTTCACAAACACATTAGCTTTAATAACGCTAAAAATGGTTGAAAAAATGGATCCTATGTGTTAAAAAAGTAAAAAATAAATCAATAATTTTTTGGTTCGTAAATTTGGTTTAATGTAATTACACAAAGTTTGTTACCTGCTAAGAAATTAACAATCTCTCTCTATTATATATTATATATATAGTAAAATGTAGAAACTGCATAGTTCCACGATAAAATTATGTATCTAGAGAACAAATATTATTGGAGGGATACAATGAGATCAAGGTAAAACGTAGGTTTCTTGTTCCATGGAATATATACAATTACTTCCAGTAAGATTAGGTTGCTTCAAATTCTGCCATGGACATTTTAAGAAAACCTACATAGAACTAATGAAGGACAATTAAAAAACCTAGACTAAATAACAACAAAATAATTACGAAACATCTATAAATCTTAGTAAAAATAGTATATAAAATGAAAGTTTTAAGTAAACCAATAAATTTGAGTTACATTTGTAAAGTATTACGAAACCCTAAAATTATACAACAATTAGTTTTGGCAACAACATTCTGCTCAAATAAAATAAGTGTAAGGTTTCCTACTCAAATAACAGGCTTGCAAAGACACTTAAAATCTAATAACAGCATTTTCTTTAATATCACAAACAAAACATTTAGGAACTTTTCTTAAATTATCCTAGGTTCAGTCATTAGAATGTTTTAAAAACTTCTTATAAGCAATTAATGCAGCATTATAAAGTGTTCTGGTAATTATTCGTCAAACGAAACATTACAATATATACAATGAAACGTTATTTCATTTGGCGAAACTTCGGCGCAAATGGTGTGATACCAAATTTTGCAACGTAAACATTGTATCACGTCTAACTTTGTGCTTCTATGACATAACCGACAGAACCAATCCTCATTTGAACTATCCGATGTTAAAGATTTTACTATTTTCTTCTTAGTTTTCTTGTTACCAAGTGCAGAGTTTTTAGGTTTTTTTTCTTTAGCTGTAAGTCTACCTTTTTCTTTTTTTATCTTTGCATCTAACTTTTTCTTGGTGAAAATTTGCCACCTACCGGATGTTATGACGCTAGGCAATTTAATTTTACTTCTTGAGTTGGAGTTGCTAGGAGTGTCTGGCCAAAACAAGGCATCTTTAAATGGCGTTGGTACAACTAACTCTCCATAGTATTTTTTCGGCTGCTCTGGAGTATTTATGAGTGTAGGTTGTGAAGCATCTATATGTTCGGATGTAATATGCTTGCATTGTGCAAGTTCAAGATCTGTATCCCCATCAGTCAGTATGGATATCTTGTTAACAGTCTTTGGAAATTTTGCAACTTTATTACCTGGAAGTGTAACACGATCGGGAGCTATTTGAGTTTGTGTTTGTGTATGCTCTAAATTAGCAGTCAATTGCGTGTAAGAAAATAATGTTGGCGGTGTAACAGTATCTGTCTCATCCAGTCCGGATGTTGTTTTTGGTGGAGGAATAGGTTCAATTGTAGGTATTGACATATTTTTTGTCATATTTTTGAAAGGAGTCAAATATATAGGTTGTGAGCCTGTTGTCCGGATCACATGCCCTGAAATGTAGGGTGCTGATGAAAAATCTTTATTGAGATTTTTTTTTTGTTTTTGTCGGTGAAAGTTCATTTGTAGGGATTTCCATGTCCATAATTTTTGTTAATGTTCCATCCAAAACTTCATACAATTCCATCCTATTCATATTTTCTTTATTGGCTTCATTGTAATTTGTTTTATAGTTTTCATTTTCAGTAAAGTCAGTGCATTCATTCGAGTCCAGAAAATTTGTATCTAAAATATCTGTCAATCCTGTGAAGTTACCAATATCTAAAAATGACGGGGAATTATTCACATAGTACAGTAGTATCGAGAGGAATAGTTGATTGTATTGGACTTTTAGATACATGATTTATAGCTAAGCTACTTGAGGGCATTTTAACCTGACTGTTAATTTGCGACCAGACATTGAATAAACCTTCTAAGGATTTATCCCCTTTCCACGTAGGACTTTTGTTCTTGTAAAAAGCATCGAGATTTTGAGGACTTATTTGTGATTCCAAATATTTAAAATGGTTAACAGTATCGGATTGCATTTTGATAGTGGTATCCGTGCTGGCATTGCCTGTGTTTGGGTCACTCATAACACATTTGGAGTAATCAACACCATTTGCATCAAAAGGTGATAACCCACTTCTGCGAAAACCATTTTTGATCGAGTTGGGGTCCAACTGCTTAAGAGCTTTATGAAGCAATGGGCAAAAATCTTGTTTTTTTAGTTTCATAAACTGGTTATCGTTTCTCCACTCATAGACAGTTTTTTTCCAGATCCTTTTTAAAGGCCTAAAAACAGCCACATCCATTGGCTGAAGAAGGTGGGTCGCATTTGGGTAAAGAGCTACCAGTTGAATGTTTTTTTCTCGGCAAAAATTGCTTAATGGCAGTGTTGTATGTGAGCAATGTCCATCCAAAAAAAAATAATTGGCAACTGAATTTTACTTTTTTCCAGCCATGGGAAGAAAACGTTTGTCATGTATTCATAGAACGACTCTCCAGTCATCCAACCTTTTGCCGTGTGTCCTAGTCCCCAGTCACTAGGTGTGGATTTTGAGATCTTATGTGGTATAGATTTCAGCTTGAACAACACCATAGGAGGTGCTAATTCACCCGCTGCGTTAGCTGTGACCAGAACTGTCACACATTCTTTTTCATTGCTGGGAATTATATTATATCCATTTTTAGACCCACGTTTTGCTAAAACTTTATTATCTGTTGGTGACAAAAAGAAGGCGCTTTCATCACAATTGAACACTCTGCGTGGATCTTGAGAAGCCTCTTTGAGATTTGCAATTAAAAAAAACTCTTCAATTTCTTTAAACCACGTTCTTATATCGATTTCTTTGACAAACGCACGGGTCTGTGTCAAATTTTGGGCCACTCTTTGGCCTACTTCAGGGTGTCTTTTAATAAATGCCTCAAACCAATGACGGCCAGGTCTGTCATTAGTAAAAGGGTTGCCTCGTTTCATCCTTTTAATAAGTAAACTCACGCTATCCAATAACTGTGCTTTTGTTACAGGAAATCCACTTTGAGCCATAAAAATAATCCATTGCTTTAAATGGTTTTCTTCATCTTTTGATAAAACTGTTGGCGGTCCCTTCGAACATTCAACAGAAGACCGGCCGCGTAGTTTGTCGTGTAACGTTGATTTTGGTACATTATACTGCCTTGCGGCAGCTGAAATCGGAGACCCCTTATTGACTGCCTCTATAGCATTAAATATAGCCTCTTGTTTATCAGACATGATAACTGAAAAAAAAACAATTTATTCATTATTATGACCTACTTTTAAGAGAATACTTATTATTAATATTTACTAAATAATTAAAAAAGTTTGACATTTATTTTTGGAATCTATTACCCATTCTCTATGACTCTTTGTTCAAGCATACTACAAAAATTTCTTACCGCTTTCGAAATATTTTATCTATTTGAACTCAGATTTTTAACCGACTTCAAAAAAAGAGGAAAGTGTCAATTCATTTGTATTTATTTTATGTTTGTTACCTCTGGACTTTTGATAAACCGTGGTGAATCGATTTTGATGATTCTTTTTTATTTCTTAGCTAATGCTTGTCGGGTGGTCCCATTTAAATTTCATCAAAGCGGTCTAGCAATTTTTGAGTTACATTCCAATAACTGAAAAATATTTACCTATTTTGATGATATAGTCGTTGATAAAGAATGACAATCAATAAATCGGTAAGTAGCAAGGGTCACTAAAAAGAGTGAAAAAAAAATGTTAAGTACCAAAAAATGGAACCCACTTCAACACTCAAAACTGTGAAATAACTTGTCGAAGTCCATGTGCACAATATTGTGATAATAAGTACATTTGAACTATTATGGTACCAACTTCAACAAGTTATTTCACACTCTTGAGTGTTGAATTTGGATCCATACCCGTATTTAGTTTAAAAAAAAACATATTCCCCTCATCCCCCGTACAACTATCCCATACATAACATTCTCCCCCACCGTGACCCCTTCTTGGAGAAGATATAGGTCAATGAGTTAGTTAAACTGACACAAAATTAATACAATTATTTTTTCTTCATAATTATATATAGAAAATACACCGTTCTGAAGCAGACTAGATATAATAATCCACTTAGCCAAAGGAAAATCAGACTTAATTCAAGGTGATAAGACACAGCGACGGGCATAATTACCCAGTTCATGCAAGTCTCATTGTTCGGAAGAAATGTGAACTAGAGGTTTATGGAAAAATGAGATTTATTACAAGGTCATAAGGATACATAACGGGCTTAGGTACAACGAATATCACAGGATTCATGCGTGTCCCTTTCTCCGGACGAAAAATCTACATTTCGTTCCAGTTAGGTCATGCAATGGTTTATTGAGTACCAATAGGCAAACGTGCAAATATAACAAATAATTTATAAGAATCCCTTCTCATTATAGGTTATATTTCATAACAATTTATCGAAATATGCTAGTAAATTCATAAACTTACCTTACCATGGCCCACAACTGAATTACTAGCTGAATTAAACGACGCGGTTGACATGAACTTCAGCGACTAAACTTCCTAGTTTTTGAAAATATTCGGACACCGCACTTTTGTCACTGTGTACTTCGGACGCCATTAAACTATTTGTTTAGTGTTGCCACTAAAATGGTTTCAAATATAACCAAAAATGTATTGCCATTCATGAACTTTACTTTATCAATAGTAGAAAAGCACAAAAATCTAAAAACTGCATGGCGTTCGAGTTCCGGGACACGTTCGGAATTACGTGCATCTACCTTACACCTTTTTTTACCAAAGACCCGGAAGAAGTATTGCCATTTATTCCAACTGTAGCCTGTCTGACAGATATGACTCTATTAGAGTCTGGGGGTCTTTGATGGTTTTCATCCTTATTTTGTAGTTTGCTGTGCTTCTCAGCAAACTAGTAAATGCTTGTAACAGGTAAGTATGTCCCGGCAGTCTGCTCTATACAAAGTCAGTTACGGCTAGTATAGTACCTACCTACAATTTGGAAATAAACAACAGTTACGCCTATTCACAAAAAGAACAGAAATGGGATGTACCGAATTACAAGCCAAGCTCTGTATGTTGACTATGTCTTTGAATGAGTATTCTATGAGCAGTTTTACGCTATCCTAAAGCACACCTTCTAGCACCAGTAGCATGGTTCCATAAAATGAAGATCGACAACAATAAGGTAGTAAAGAAAAGGTTAGCTTAGCAGAATTATTGGGTTGATCTTTCTGTCCTACTCAATAAACTTTTTGTAGCCGTAATGACCTTTTACCATAGTAGAAATTCTTTCTACTATGCTGTTACGGTGGTTCACGTCCGACATCAGTGGACGTATCCAAACTGTAGTGTTGACCGGATTTCGTCACTTTCAACCCCCATTCCATTTCGAGTACCCTAGAGGTATATTTCAGCCCTCTGCTTTAATCATTCACACTTCTTATTGTTCGCTGAAGACATGAAAATGTATAAAGCTTTTTATTTAATTTTATTGCGACGCAATAAGCACGAGGCTCACCTGATGTTAAGTGGACTAACCTCTGCCTGTAACAAATGCATTCCGTCATAAGTCACGAATTGCACTGTGACCGTCACCCTGAGACATAGTTGTTAAGTCTCAAGTGCCTGTAATTTTACGGGATCTCATAGACTGCTGCCAGAACACACTGTTAGGTGCTAAGCGACAAATTTTACCTACTTGAGGGCAGGCTAGAAATCGCGAAATGGCCTTCCACCATGCGGTGAAGCTCAATCTGGCGGTGGCGATCGTACCATGGACCTGCGGCAATGCAGTCCGTAGCTATTACCGCACGACCATCATTGCTTCAAATGATGTCAATAGCACTTAAGACTCTGAGCTACTTCAACAGGATCTTAATAGACTACATGCCTATTGTTCACTCAACGGACTTGACTTCTACATACTTAAATATCTCTGCATCTCGTTCAGTCGATCTCTTAATATTTTTATATTTAACTACAACATACGCGGTCAGTGTTTGATGAAAGTGACCTTAACGTGACTCTGGGTTCCAAACCTTTCTTCGATTAGCATATTATACAACTGATCTCTGCTTGAGCTATGAAAACTTGAGTATTCGCGTAACTTATGATTTTAAGCAAATTTAAAAATCTTTTTCTTTTCTCCAGCCAGAAGAGAGAGCCAGCTTGAGTATGCATCACAGGCTTGGAATTCCAAGTGCTGATAAATATATTAAGATTCTTGTAAAACCACAAAAAGAGTTCCTACGCTACCTGAATTTTAAATCGAAGATCTCTTACTCCTTCAAAATGGAGGGAGGCAACTGATGTTATTAAGCTGTACAATATTGGAACTCCTATTATGTCAGTGTCTCGTATCGCACTATCTTCAGGTGCACTACTCTATCTATCGGACAAATAACGTGCAAACACATTTCTTTTACGCATCATCATCATGTCAAACTTCAACTCGCATCACTCCAAGTGTCCGGACCTATTTATTACGAGGCAATATACTACCAAAAACGTCATAACTAAACATTTCTTTGACATAATGTCTATCTTGTTTTAGTAATTGGATTAAAAAATACGGACTGCGAAACAATTAGTGATACTATCCTATATAATAGGGGTTAAAGTATGAAGTTGCCGTTTTTTTTGGTGATAGGTACTCCGAATTGACATAGAACCTTCATCATCAGATTTTTGAGTGAAACTTTTTACACAAGGTACATATGAGGTTCTTCTTTAAAAAATTTGCAATTTTCGAGTATCGACTTTCAGTTGTTATTTTTTATTCAGCTTAGACAAGGAAGATGGATACTTCGAATATTCGAGTGATTTTTGAATACGAGTTCGGACGCGGAAATACCGCGATCCAGGTGCTTCTGGATCTGCCACGTTAGTTCGCAATATCAGTATCAATCTTGCGTTTAGAGGGGGACTGGTAATGTTGCGTTTAGAGGGGGACTGGTAATGTTGCGTTTAGAGGGGGACTGGTAATGTTGCGTTTAGAGGGGGACTGGTAATGTTGCGTTTAGAGGGGGACTGGTAATGTTGCGTTTAGAGGGGGACTGGTAATGTTGCGTTTAGAAGGGAACTGGTAATGATCGCACCGTCCAATTTTGGTTTAAATGCTTTCGTGATGGAAACTTTGATTTGAAGAACGACTTACGTGGTATACCGCCCACACTGGTGAATAACAATGAATTGAAATAGATGGTGGAAGCCGATGCGAGCCAAACTACCCAGGAATAAGCGGCATGGTTTAACGTTACCCCAACAATATTGACTAATTTGCGTCAAATCAATAGAATAAATAAATATGAAAAATGGGGGCCTCATAATTGGATTAATGTGCAGAAAGAAACGCGTGTTCAAACTTGTATTGCCTTGTTGAGTTGATACAGAAATGAAGGAATATTAGATCGAATTGCGACATGTGATAAAAAGTGGATTCTTTACGATACCCGTAAGAGAAAAATGCAATGGCTGACCCCAAGTCAAACGCCGCAACAGCATCCTAAGGCAAAGCTTACCAATAAAAATATAATGGTAACTGATTGGTGGTGTCAGCAGGGTGTTATTCACTATAGCTTTGACCGATCTGGTCAAGCAATAACGGCAGATGCCTACTGTGCCGCACTCCGAACAATGATAGCAAAACTAGCAGTGAAACAGCCTCGACTCATTTTCGATCTTCACCATTATTGCTCCATGATAACGCGAGACCTCATACAGCACGAGAAACCATTTTAACTCTACAGGAACTGCAATTAAAAACCATTCATCTCCCTCCGTATTCGCCAGACCTTGCTCCAACGCACAACCTTTTTTTTCGTTATTTAGACAATTTTGTACGTGATAAAAAGTTATCTTCCCAGGAAGTATTACAAAATGCTTTCACACAGTTTGTCGAATCTATATCACCAGAGTTCTATCGCAAAGGCATAAATGACTTTCCTATTAGATGGCAGGAATGTATAAATAATAATGTTAATTATTTTACTTAAATAAATATGATAAATTAAAAAATAACGAATTTAAATTGTTCAGTGTTAATCGGCAATTTAATACAAACCCCAATATTAATTACATAATTTATCGTATTTTTATAGCATTTTAGGTCAATGTTGGTAAGTCCATCTAGCAGCAATAACTTCTATTATCGGAAGACCGACTAACATGAATAAGTAAAGTCCGTCATATGCCGGTCTTGCCTCAATGGCAGATATTGTCAACCTTCTCAATGGTACATTTTTTATGAATGAATACGATATATTACGTAATTATAATTATTATTACTATTTGCTGCCTACTTGTAAAACCAGTAGTAGTTTAACTGGAAGCCAGTAGAAGATTCAAATGCTTACGCTAGTCTAGATAAGCAGGGTGTTACATATCTCTTAGTTTAATAGTATATAGCAACGTAATATGTATACTACAACACATTTTCATGAATTTTAATTATTACAATATCTTTAAATAGGTAAAACGATAAGCGCAGCGGTTACTGTTCTTTGATCTGTTTAAACTTGTCAAGAACTATCACATTTATTAATCACTGTACCTAGTAGGGTACTATGATGTAACACGATAAATAGCCAATTGGTCATATTGTACCTACGTATTTTATAAAGTAAAATATGTATATTATAATGATTTGGATGTGAATATATTGCTCACTGCCATTTTTTTTGTAATTACAGGCACGTTATACTTAACAACTATGTCTCAAGGCGACGCGACGGGCGCAGTGCAATTCGTGACATGTTGGCGAAATGCATCAGTTATAGGCAGAGATTAGTCCGCTGAACATCAGGTGGGCCTCGAGCTTGTACCGTGACAATAAAAAAAAAATCAAAAAAAAAAATCAACCTTACTATTTGCGTTAAAATATTATAAAATATACTATTATTTATATATATAAAATATAGTATATTTTATATAAAATATACTATTATTTATATATCGCATGTTGCCGTAAAGTATATACACGACTGAGTGAAGCACGTCAATATTAATTCAATAAAATTATAATTACTGCATATTTCCATTGTGAGTAAAGTTATAATCAATGTGTATGGTGCAACTTAAAGCTTGATTATATATTTGTCAACTAGTGTAGTGCAACAATCGAAATAGCAAAGCAATTACGTGGACTGTGATTTCGAGGATTATATTAGTGTGGTAAATCGTTAATATTGAATAAGTGAACAGTGAACGGACCAACAACTCTGGCTTGGTACATACCGAGGTATATTTTGAACTTGTACACTTTTTTATCGCTAAAAGTGCTTCTTAATCCATTATATTGCAAGTCATTGGATTTGTTTACATTTGTGTTAACAAACTGAGCCACCAGGTGCCACCACATTGATAATATTCTAACCATCTAGCTTGTTCTCTTGATTCGGCTGGGTGTCAATAGATGGCACGACATGTCATATACCAATAGTTGGCGCTAAGAGGCTAATATCTTGCAAACGCGGACGCTTAATATACAACTACGACGGCCATACCAATAGACGGCGCCTGTATACTTATTGCTTCGACGGCCTTGAACAATTTGAATACGCATAATAGCTGTAAAACTATAATATAATCACAGTAATAATGGACTGTAAAGGTTGTAAGGGCATAATTAATACGGACAATAGTCTTATTTGTCATATATGTACACATAGGTATCATCATGAATGCCTTAACATTACTTTTGAACAGTTTGCGCATCTCTCCATTGATTATCGTGCAACCTGGCTCTGCCCACAATGTTCAAATGTAACTCGACGAAATAGATCTAACTTGAACACGCCTGTTCGACAAAATCAGATACCAACTGCGGAGGAGTCTATGGATATGTCTTATAATAACTCCACCATGCACCAATGACGAGCACCAAGAGTTCTGAATATCCAGTCTGGTTCTCACATTCTCTAATAAAAATATTCAAAAAGAAACAGAAAGCATGGAAAAAATGGAAAAAATATAAAAATGAAGTTGACTACGAAGATTTTTCTAAATATTGAGCATTATTCAAAGAAAAATGTGACTTATGCTATAAAAAATATTTGCGATCGGTTGAAAATGGTATTTCTATTAATATTAAGCAGTTTTGGACATATATAAATAATCGTAGGAGTCAATCTGATATTCCGTGTTCTATGTTTCATAAAAACATGAAATCAAATGACCCTGAAATAATTTGCTCCATGTTTTCTGATTTCTTTAAATCAGTTTTTGAGCCGGTATCTGTTAATATATGCCAATGGCAGCCTACACTTTTACAATCCGAAAATGACGTTTTAATATCCGATCTCTACTTTGATAAAGCTACCATCATGAAAGAACTAAAGCTACTTGACTCTTTCAAGGGTGCTGGTCCTGATGGTCTTTCTCCTTTTTTTTTTAAGCAAACAGCTGTGAGTATCTGCGATCCCTTATTCATTATTTACAATAAATGTTTAACTGAGGGTATCTTCCCAGAGTTATGGAAAAAAGCAAACATAACTCCTGTACATAAGGGAGGTTCTAGGCATGATATAGAGTAATATAGACCGATTTCAATTCTGTCTACTTTGTCGAAGCTTTTTGAGCGACTAGTGCATAACAAAATATATCCGTTGTTACACAATGTTATCATTGAGCAGCAACATGGTTTCGTCAAACGGAGATCAACTACATCAAATTTAATGGTATTTACAAATTTTTTAATTGAGAATGCTGATAATCGAGTACAGGTAGATGCAGTGTATACTGATTTCAAAAAAGCGTTTGACAAAGTGGACCATGAACTGCTACTTAATAAAATTGCATATAATGGTATTCGTGGCAATTTATTACGTTGGTTTGCATCTTATATCCAAAATAGATCTCAAAAAGTTGTTGTCAATGGGTATCAATCGGGTTCAGTCAGGGTCACATCTGGTGTGCCGCAAGGCTCTATCATTGGGCCGCTTCTTTTTAATTTATTTATTAATGACATAAAAAAATGTTTTGTTCATTCTAAATTCTTATTATATGCAGACGACCTTAAAGTTTATAAAACCATCACTAGTTATAATGATTGTTTATTATTACAAGATGATCTTGATAGGTTAACAGCTTACTGTAAAACCAACAAATTACATCTAAGTGTCCCTAAATGTAATTTTATTAATTTCACTAGAAACATAAATATTTTTAATCATATATACACATTATGTAATGTTCCTCTAGCTAAAGTTAATGTCTTACGTGATTTAGGAGTCCAAATAGATTCAAAACTGTCTTTAAATACACATGTTGAAACAGTAGTAAATAAAGCTTTTAAAATGTATGGTTTTATCATGAGGTCTTCTTCTGAATTTAAACGTACCTCAACATATCTATATTTATATAAATCGCTTGTACGCTCGCAGGTTGAGTATGCGGTACCCATTTGGAACCCCTATTACAGTAAATATGTCGATGCCTTTGAGCGAGTGCAACGCAAGTATCTACAAGCTATGCATTATAGATTCCATAGAAAGTATTTGTCTTATCCCCAACTGCTCATCAAGTACAACATGATAAGTCTTGAGTCCAGACGACAATATCTAGAAGTAACCAGTCTTTATAAAATTATTAACAATTATTTTGATTGCAACAATTTAGTTAACTCTATATATTATATTGTTCCTCGATCTACCCATATGAGAGAGGTTCGCGAATATTTCTTGTTTGCTGTTAGTCGGTGCCGAACAAACAGCGGGCGTCGTGCTCCTCTTGTCCGTATGGTAGAGATATACAATAGCATGTTTGTTAGTATTGATATATTTGCACTTAGTTTAAGTCAATTTAAAAAAAAAGCTCATACGATACTTACTCAACAATAACATTCCTTATTTGTCATTTATTTATTATTTCTTTGTGTTATATAATCATTCAATTTGTTCAAATTTTATACTTAGTTATTAATAAATTATAACTTAATTAATCTCATACTCATGGAACTACATTTACTTTACAATGTTTAATTTTTTTTTTTATTATTTCTCTTTGTTTTTTATAACTCTCTCGCTCAGTCCACAACTATTATATTATATTTTGTTATTTTCAATATTATGTGGTACTTCTGGCGGTAGTTAATTGATACTTATATATTTTTTGTTAATCTGTGAATAGCGTTGTGGGCTACATTATAATCAAAATGTTAATTATGTTAACTTTATATTGTATATGCTTTATAATGTAGCTGTTTGCTTTTCCTTATAAAATAAAAATAAAAATAAAAAAAATAAAATAAAATATTAGAGAGTAGAAGTGAGAAAGTGAGTAGACACCATTTTTTTAGACAATTTTGTGAAGACACTAGAAAAGTATAAGTACTCACGATTGATTTTTCTGATGAGATTTTACGAATATAAATACGAAATATTATTATCTAAGTACATAATGGCGTCGCAAGATTATTACGTCATCGTGCGCCGCCATATTTTTACCTAAAAAATAGTTAAACAGGTAATATGCTAAGAGATATGCAGCCTTACTGATAATGAAGGATGTTCATTGTTGATTTTGCAGTAGTAACTATAATTTTTAATTAGCAATAAAGATTTTTGATATCGATTATTTAATATACAAGAAATGACTTGATCTTTGTAAGAAGATTTTCAACCTTTACTCACCAGTTATTACATATCAACTATTACAATTTTTTTTGCCGGTCTTACCTTAATGTGAAATAAAATTCAATATCTTTGAAATTTGAAACAAAGATAAGCACATAAAACACATATTCCAAAGCCAGTTTTGCATCACAGTTAGAAACTGGTTTCATAAATATTGTCTCACAAATTATGGTTATATTTCTACTAGATGGACTTACCACAAACTGCACGGGAAGGCCGTCTACACGCCAAGTTTAAAAAAATGCTATAAATCTAAAAGTAATTGCAATTCATCTAATATTTGGTATATTTTACGTAAATGAATATAGTATCTATCCATCTTTTCCGACTAAAGAAGGTATAGGAACCTCGATTCATTACGTAAAATGAAACTTAAGTTTCGAAAAGTATGCCGGACTTCCCCACATTGACCTTACATTAATTTATATTTTTGTTCTGTGTTTTTTGTTTATGTGCTTATTACTCTATTCATTTAATTTATAAATCATAATACATGCATTGTGTTTGTATTATCTAATTAAAAATATATCTCATTTAACATCTATACTTCCAGTATTTATACATTGTTACACTTTATCTCACGGCTTCAAAATAAATTAAATTTAATAATGCACTTGCTCAATTCGAGGCCATTTAACGTAAACAAGTGTACATTTCTGCATGTAAGTGCATGTAATGTGACTTACCGTCTCTGGTTCGGCCGAAACCAACGACGTTGGCCCAAGTGCCAGCGAAGTTGTTCCACAGCTGCGTACCACTCGGTAGTGTCGCAGGAGCGATCGCGTCTGCAGGCGAACAAGAAGATGTCAGTCAATTAATGAGCAGTAAGAGAGCGTTAACAGCTCGGGTTAGGAGAAGAGTGATCCATGGACAGTTGGAGTGAGGGCCCTTACTGTCTAAAATCGGACCCAGGGAGGGCGACAACACTATGTGGCGAGTGTTGTCGTGCGAGTAAAGTTTTTCTGGGGAGTGCTTAGGCGATATGCGAAGGGCATCGGTGATACGTTCCTCAGGAGTTACCGGTGCCATTTGAAATTGCATCGAGGCCGGCCACCGGGGGGGTTTTAGTGAGTCAAACCTCACATAACTCCGTTGTACCCTCAATACAACGGAACATCTTTTTGAAGATTTCCCCCTCGTAAATAAAAAAAAAAAAAAAAAAAAAAAAAAGGAGAAGACTGATCAGCGACACTCACTCATGTAGCCAACATGGTTTATTTGGATGATGGCAACGTCATTGTCTAAGGTGAAGGTGTTCCAGCTGCCGTGCATCACCACTCGATTAGTAACGACGCGCACGCCACCAGAGTAGAGCCGCGTGGAGCCAAGCACGACAGTGAACTGTCGCGCTTGGCTGCGGAGCCACACACGGAGCTGGCGCCCGTCGTTAGCAGGATTACCAGCCCACCCTACAACATATGATACTCCGTCACTCACCACCTCAAGCCTGTATCTATGCAGTCCCGAAGACGGTGACACCTCTCACTCACCATGTATGGGTAGGCACCAAGTGCGGCGGCCGAGCCACCCGCGATGCGGTCGCCACTGATTGCCTTGGCGTCGGCCTCCTCCTCAGCGTGGCGGATGCGCTCGGCCTCGGCAATGCCGGTGGCCTCATGGTAGTAGCGCATTGGCTCTGTGGGACTATCCTCCACCAGCTCTGAGCCGACGGTTGCGGCGAGCGCAGCGCACAACAGAGGCAGGAACAGTTTCATCTTGGTCGGCAAACGGTGTATTGACAATAATTGCAACTTCCTCACTTTTATACACAAGCCGCGTATAAAAGTGGCTCCCTCATCTTATCATTGACAATTAATGGCAATTTTGTCTCAGCTTACATTAGTTCATCGAATCCCCGTCAATTTGAGATTGATAGTAGTTAGTAAATCCTCACACATGAACTTTTAAGATAAGTATCTAACGACATTATTTTACGAGTAGGTATATTATATACTTACTTATCAGTCAGCTGCATTTAACTCAGGGTTGATGAAATGACTCGAAACCACAACTTCAACATTATACTTACTATAAATTTTAACCCACTTCAAGCCCCTCAAGTTTGGAGGAAAAAAATCTACGAATCACTAATAAGCCCTATCTCCTGCATTTGTTTTTTGTTGCCTAGTATGCTGCCCTGAAGAATATACACGAAACGAAATGGGACGCAGCAGAATTGAAAATGTTAAGATCCATGTGACGTGACGAGAATGGATAAAATAAAAAATAAATGAAGTATGCCTTTAGAAAGTCACACCTTTAAAAAGAAAGTTAAAAGTGAGTCAATGTCATACTCAAAGTCAAAACCATTTATTCAAAGTATGGTTCATCGTACTTATGAAAGTTAATAACAAAATTGTTCTAGTGAAGCGTTCAGCATAAAGAGTATAGAGCCACTTGAGACTTTGAGACTTTGAGAGTACGATTTTAACTTGGCTAAGGTGAAGACGCGTTCCGTGTGCTCCGAATATTCCAGTTCTTACTTTCATACTAAAATAATTCTTAAATTCTCGCTAAAGAAGTATCAAAGTGTTCATTAGCAGCCTAGCCAATAACATAATTCACAAGCTCCAGGTTACTCAAGACGCTCTGATATCTTCGTACAGATCTAAGATCTGCACATCTCATTCATTCTTTCTCCATCCAACAAATACTTTTGAAATCTCAAAGATCATATCCCAACTTAAAACTGACAGTTCTCCTGGACCTGACAGATTGTCAACAATTTTATTTAAAAAATCCACGAAATCTCTTCTTGCCCCACTCGCTCATATACTCAACCTTAGTTTATCGTCAGGCGTATTCCCAGAGTGCTGGAAAACTGCCTCTATTGGAGAAATCCAATACACAAAAGTGGACCTAGAAATCTTCCTGATAATTACAGGCCAATAGCACAACTCAGCATCACGTCAAAAATTCTTGAAAAAGTCGTAAATAATCAGCTAACGTCATTCCTCAGAAAACATCACATAATATCTGATAGACAATTTGGATTTCAGCGAAGCAGATCGACCGAAGATGCGGTGTCATTGCTTGCCCACACTGTCTCAAACTACATAGAAAACGGAGACAACTGCATAGCAATATTTCTAGATTTGGCTAAAGCTTTCGACAGTTTCGGTCGGCTTGCTTCTTAAAAAGATCGAGGATGCAGGCATCAGAGGAATAGCTTACGAATGGTTCAAAAGTTACTTGTGTGACCGTAGGCAATTTGTTAAAATCGGTTCTCAATGTAGTAGTCAGCTTCCCATCAGTTTTGGCGTTCCACAGGGCAGCATTCTCGGTCCGACGCTGTTTACGTTGTATATCAATGATATAATAAATTGTTCTCCACGAAATTCTGATATAATCACTTACGCAGATAATACAGTCTTAGTTTTTCACGAGAAAGAGTGGGAGCAAGTTTACAGTCGCGCTGAAGAAGGACTCAATCATATTGGAAAGTTACTTGACCAGAATCTGCTAACATTGAACACCACAAAGACGAAATACATAGCTTTTTCTAAAACTTGTGCTGGAAGATCTCCAGAGGGCAGTGTTCTCAAAATGCACTCATGTTCACAAGACAAATGTTTTAGTCCACCTATAGGGTGTGCATGTAGTCAAATCGAGCGTGTGAGTAATTTTAAATACTTAGGCATAATTATTGATGAAAATTTAAATTACCAATACCACATAGCAGAGTTATCATGTCGCATAAGGAAACTTATGTACATCATGAAAAAACTCAGAGACTGTACACCCTTAGACCTGTTACGACAAATTTACAAGGCTTTATGCCAATCAATCATGCAATACTGCATATTGGTCTGGGGAAGTGCAGGAAAAAGCTTTTTCATTTTAGTTGAGAGAGCTCAGCGTGCCCTAATTAAAGTTATTTTAAAGAAACCATTCAGGTACCCGACAAACACCCTCTACGTAGATTTCAAGGTATTGCGAACGCGTCAGCTCTTTGTCCTTTCTGCCACATTGAAAGCTCATAAAACTATTCGGAATCTACATGATTACAAATCTATATCATCTAAAAGAGTTTACCGATTCCCGACTCCACCTGCTTCATCTCTTTTAGTTCGGAGAAGTCCCCGATTTGCTCATGCAAACACCTACAACAATGTCAACAAAATTTGTCCAATTAAAGATACTAACGTTTTTACCTGTAAGAAAATTGTCCAGAATTTGCTTTTAACATTGTCCTATGATGAGACAGAAGAACTTATATAATATAATATTGTGGCACGGCACAGCCAAGGCAACCTATCCTTACACACACACACACTTTACATTAGTCTTACATACTCACCCTAATCACACACACACACACACACTACTCATTCCTTAGTATCAGCGTTTAAATTTATCTCCGTTATCCTCAGATATTGAGACGTAAATCAATCTGGTTCTTTATTGAATATCTATTATTGTTAAACATTCCTTCCTGTGAAAAATTGTACTTACACTCTCAGTCCTTAAAATTCACCATAAAAAATAATCACGTGTACCGTTTAAATCTGTACTCTGAGCCCCAAGACACAGGCATTCGCCTAGTTTGGGTCTTAACGTTAACATGTGTTCCTAAGATTATTAGCCAATCTTACTGAGTATTATGTAGAAACAGAAATGTAAAATCTTTTATGGAAAATAAAAATTATTATTATTATTATTACTTGGAGACGAATGGGAAATAAACTCACTCTTTTCATTTTATATGTCTGTTCTTTTATATAATTTGTAACATATATCTGTTATAAAATTATTACGTTATATTATTATATAACATAGGTGACAGACGGTGGCTTGGCATAGGTGGAATGTCCCAAGCATTTTAGTCTTCTGAATACGTTATCACCAATTTTGTAATACGCTTTTTGAATTAAAATATAATTTACATGCAGTTTGAACTCTTTCTGTGAGAACTGAAATATATTTACGAATTTTATTATAAAATGGCACACAATTATCGAAGTTTTTTTTATTTGTTTTTACTAATCTGAAACCTGGCACCGGTGTTTTATCTTTATTTCTGGCGTTGTTAACGTTGTGGTTGCGATTCAATTTAAATTTACAATTTTTTTTTGAAATATACAATATGTTTCCAAGAATATAAAGACTTACTATGTAAATTATTATGTTGATTTCTTTAAAAAGCATCCCTCAGTGGTACGCTAAAATCCATTACATATACAGCACAAATTGCCCGCTTTTGCAAGATATCAGGTCACTATATCAGCTGCGGCTCCTCATCACAATACATCATACGACACTATGCTGTGGAAACAGATATGGTCCCAATAATGACCCTGGCAGGAGACCCACTTTTACTGAATACTTGGAAGATGAAACGTCATTTATATCTCCTTATATTTTGATGATTATTTAAGATTCAACGCTGTTCCACGAACTCCATAATGTGATATTTTACGAAACACATTGCAGTGCTCTACACGAAATGAAAGAATGCGATCGAAAGATCACAAAAAACGCCAATGTCGTCATAAGAGTTCACATGACGCTAAGGCGTCAAATATATGTGACTGCTTCGGTCCTTCATCTGTTTTTCGTGAAACTGAACATATTTATATTCATTAAAGAGTGACAAAAGTTGCATTAGCTTATTTTTTTAAAAACTTTACTCAGAGCAGGAAGGATGGATAGCGGTCTATAATTGTGAGTTTCAGGTCTCGCCCCTGATTTGAAAATTGCAGTTATTTTACTATGTTTGATAAGATCTGGAAAGGTTGCTTTATCAGCACAGAGATTGAAGGTTGTTACTAGTAGTCGAAATTAGTTAAATATGGTTCAATAGTAGAAATAATGGACTCTGCTACTTTTACTGATACACCTCATTAGTACTCGGTACTCTTTATGTTAAAAGTTTCGAAAGTCTTAATAATTTCATAGATTGTGAAAAATCTCTTATTATTGAAGGTATATTATCAGAGCATTTGCTATATTTGGGCAAGACCCTAATAATTAATGACACATATATGCAAAATAGAGAAAAGTCTTTCAAAGACATTCGCAATTTGTATTGGATCAGAAATCTGATTATTTCACTGATAAGACATAATTATTACAAAATTACAACGAGAGGAAAAAGTATGTCTTGTGCGAGATTCAAGCCTCCGCTATCCACCCTTATAGCCGGCGTATACTCTAACCGCTAAGCCAACATGACAAATGACTCGTGACCCTAATTTGTCCTTTTGTCTTAACCAAATGGTTTTTATTTTATTAGAAGACTGAGACGTATTTTGTCTCTTATAAAAATGTATATTACATTATAAGCCCACAAGCATACAGCTTAAAAATTTTGGCATATTTTTTCACATACGTATGAAAATCCGTGTTGCATGTTTAAGATTTTCTGTGATATTGAATTATATCATTCTCCCCAATTTCCCAGCATTTCAAAGGCCAGTCACGCTAGCTCACGATAGTGGAAAACTAATAACGAAGATCGAAACTGTCTGCTGGGGCTATTTTGCAATCCGTTCAAAACTACTGCGCTTAAATGTTTCATTAGTCATTTCACCGACGCAAAAGGGTTCGAATATCTTCTCTAGGGAATAGGAATGTAATGTGATCGTGCGCTCGGTAAGTCAAGACCTCCTGAAGATGCTTCGTTTAGAAGCGAAACTAGTCGGGTATTCTTCCGGTTAGGCTGCGTGATGTTTATGACGTCACGTAGATAACAGGAAAATTAGGCGGAATTGTCACTAGATATATAATTTTATGCTTTTTTAAGTGTTTTATTTAAATATTATTTAATGTTTTTTAGGATACTTTTAAAAGTATTTGTTATTATTAAATATTATCTTATAATCGTAATATATAAAGGAAAAAACCTAATCGTTTATTTTATCCGTTACATATATTATTATTTTTAATTAGAATAATTAAAAATAAAATATTAGAATTTATATTTTTCACTATTTTATTGAGTATAAAAATTTTACTAATGCTTTACAATAATGCCTAATTTATTATGAATATTTTATTATTTATTTTCCCGGAGTTAATGTCTCGTGTGTGCCTTACTTATAAAACCTGCACTCACCACTATCTCACTCCTGTTACACGCTCCACATAGACATAAACACGGCTTATGTACACTACATCGTGGACTAACTCACCAGCACCCTGGAAGTGAACTAGTCCTCACAGACTCAGGGTATCCTACCGTGAGGACTAGAGCTATAACTTTATTCATCTACTGTGATTACTACATATAAAGCTATTATTATTGTGAGCGATAACATTACCTTGCATCTAAGACGTGCATTATCCTTATTATAGATGTGCAATGTGCCCACGTATACTTTATTAATTAAGCTAATTTATCGTTTGTAGTTTCAGCTACGTAAATCAGAAACTTTTTTAATAAATACGATTGTCTTAGTTAGATTTTTTTTTAAATATTTAATTCAACATAGATGTAAGGTTTGTATATTTGTAGCTTTTGGCATACTGTAAGTTATTGTCAAGAACCAATATTTTGAGTTAATAAATATTATTATGATTATTATTCACAAATTTATATTTTCTCGAAATATTTAAGAATTTTCTTACAATACGACAGGTGTTTAAAATTGCAGCCTTCTGCATGGTCATCAGTGTTATCCGAGATGTTTATTACTTTGAGTGATTGTAGTAAGAGTTTTGGGATTACTCCTGTACTAGACAATACCAGTGGCACAATATATACTTTGTCCATTTTCCATATTCTGAGTATTTCTTCTTTTAACTTCTTTCACTGAAGTATATTTATTTATTTTTTCTGTAATTGTCTTTTGAAGATTATGAGTGTTGGGTACTGCTATATCGATTATATACACTGTTTTATTTAGCTTGTCTATTAAAGTTAGGTCAGGTCTGATATTGTGGATGGTCTTATCTGTAAGTATTGCTCTATCAAAAAATAGTATGTGACTGGCATTTTCCATTACAGGTTTTGGACAATATTGATAAAATGGTGTGACTGTTTTCGGGATCAAATTGTGTTTGATGGCTAGTTTTTGATGAATTATATTGGCTACTTGATTATGTCGGTGTGTGTAATCTGACTGAGTTAAGCTAGGGCAGGCGCCGGTTATATGTTCTATTGTTTCTGAATAGCTTTGGCATTTTCTGCATTTATCATTTAGTAGATTAGGGTCTTTTAATATAAATTTCTTGTAATTTTTTGTGTTAATAACTTGATCTTTTTTTCATTTTTGTATTTCTGATTTTGCCATTTTTGTATGTTCAGCAAGCTGTGTATTTGTAAATTCTTTATTTCTATTAACTAAATTTAGAAGTGTAAAATTATTATCTGATTCAACTATTGCTGAGTGTATTTGGCTTGTTGCTGCTTTTTCAAAGAAGAAGTTTCTTAAATTTTTAATTTGTCCTTCCCATATAAATTTAAAATCTATTAAACCCCTGCCCCCCTATGTCTTTGAATCGTCATTCGCTCTATTGCAGATTTTGAATGTAGTTTGATAGTAATGATGTTTAGTTAAAGTGGTTCGAGTTTTTGTTTCTAATTTATTGATGTCTGTCTGAGTCCATTTGATTATACCAAATGAGTAAGTTAAAATTGGGATCGCAAATGTATTGATGGCTTTAAACAAATTCTTTGAACACAGAGATATTTTGCAGATTTTATTTAACCTATTTGTGTATTCAGTGGGCTATTTTGATTTCAGCATGATTTATTGATTTTCCTTGATGTAACTACCTAGATATTTGTATGAATCTTTTTCTTCCATTACTTTAAAGCAGATTTGTTCAGTTTCACTGTTGCTATTTCTATTTGTGACTTTACCTTTATGCAAGTGAAGAGTTTTACATTTTTCAAATCCAAAGGTCATACTGATGTCGGTACTAAATTCGGACGTTAATTTTATGAGTTTGTTCATCGCAGTTTCAGATTTGGCGAAAATTTTTATATCATCCATGTAAAGGTGATTAATTTTAGATGTTGGGGTTAGTTTGTAGCCAGAATTTGTGCTATTTAATTTCTTCGATAATGGGTTGAGTGCCAAACAAAACCACAAGGGACTCAAAGAATCTCCCTGAAAGATGCCATTTTCGATTGGTATTTCCTCTGTAGTGATACTGGCCGAGTTGGTATTTAGCGATAAAATAGTTCTCCAATTGGCCACAGCACCTTTCAAAAAGTTGATGATCAAAGGATTTATTTTATAGATTTATAAAACATGTAATAGCCAGGTATGTGGTACACTGTCAAATGCTTTCTTGTAATCTATGTACGTTATATGTAAGTTTCTGTTGTGACTAGTGGCGTGCTTTAATATTGTAGAGTCAATAATTAACTGCTCCTTACATCCCATGTGCTTCCGTCGGCACCCTTTTTGTTCCTCTGTTAGTATTTTATTCC